>OZ012662.1:72413649-72533293 GCA_963942545.1 Oxycera nigricornis
AGTGAGAATGAATAAATTTATAATGAATTGAATAATCCAGAGTTTCCTTGAGGGCTCTCCCTCTCGAATGACCTCCATTTCCAACAGATAACGGAATAGCCCGGCCAAGGTGAGAAGTGGTGGGCCTAGTGCGCACAACACATGCGGACACGCAAGTGCTAGGCCATGGTAGGGCGGGCCCAGGCAGTGACATCTGCGCCTGGCGAGCTCCGCTGAAGCTCGTCTTCCAAATCGAGAGTGGCACGGCCACCCGAGAGATTGTTTCGGTACGCGGTAGTCTTTCGTTTTCTTTCCTTTCTTGCCTGTTTTTGTTTTGAGTAGCTTCGGAATTCCACCAATAGACCAATGTAACGTAAAGATTTTTTTTTCTCTCGGGCAGCCCTTGAACGCGGTATTATCTCGGTATGCGCGCGAGAATTCTTTGTGTGAAGTAACATAGGAGCTATAGCCTCACAAGATGAATAGTTTGCTTTGTTGAATGAAATTTTTTTTGTCGGTATGTAAGCGGGCAATTTGATGGCTGAATCTCTGGAAATGTTGAAATTTCGAAGCGACAACGTTCGCTCTTACTCATTTCATTACAATGGCGCCCAACGTGGGGCCCCAAACAGCTTATCGCCAGTCAAATGGTGACTTGGAAATTTATCTTATCGATCCAGGGTTTTCCAATGGGGTTACTCACGAAACGGAGAGGTTGGACATAGTGAGCAATAGCCCACTTGAGTAATTTTTTTTGAAGTGCAGGTCGTCCAACTCTCCTTCCATTTTTTTTTGAATTCGCGAAAGGGAATCCCAACGTGATGTCCTGCGTACTTGTATCCGCAAGGAGGCTCGTCCCTTTCGCTGGAGAACTACCAACTTAGTAGGTAAAATCTACCTTGATTGGTCTCGTGAAAGATTCGATCTGTACCTTGCCTTTGTGTATTGGGAGTTCCCTTTCATTTTTTTATGCGATACAGGTTAAGTGAGCCGCGTACCCGGGATAACGGGGGTCGCAGGAATTACGAAGCACTGAGTGCTAAATTTCGCGTGCGTTCGTCCACTCTTCTGGCAGCTCGGAGTTGTCTGCTCACTCGCCTCGGTAAATTTTTGACATTTTTTTTCGGAAACATTTTTCTCTCTTTGTAATGACGTAAATGTGCACTCTCGATGGAAGATGAACTTCGGTGGATGCTAACTACTCAGCCGAGGATCCTTTCCATTGGTCAGAGGCAGGGAGGAACTAAAAAGTAAACTCTCAAACATTTAGAGAAAAAAATATATATTCAAATTTTTTTCGACCATAATAACAGTAGCCCAAATCTAGGAGATCTTGTCGGTTAAAAATATTTTTTTTGGAAGTAGAAATTGGATTTTAAAATGTCGCTTAGACACAGTCCGCTTGCAACAGTTCGCCCCAGCGACATCATATGCCCTATTTGCACCTGTGAGTACGTCGGCGAGGAACCAGCCGTGCAAGCCACATGCTCTCACGTGTTCCACGCCGTGTGCATGGAGCAATGGCTAAGAGAAAATCCAAGCAGTCCCTTGTGTCGGCAGCTCTGCAATCCTAGAGATCTAAAACCGATCACCTAGAGAAACCGGAGAGGAGTTACGGGTCCTTCGGCAGAAGAGGAACCTCGACCTCTGAATCAATCTCAAGGAGCTATACCAAGATCATCTCGGTACCAAACTCGATCACAGACAGCTCGGCGAATGGTGTCCCCAACACCAGAGCGAGGAGCCGCAACTAATGCGAAGTCCCCTCTACGGCAAGTGAACGTGGAAAGGGATGAGCGCGCAGACATGATATCCAGCCAACCGGAGGCCGAAAATACTCCGGCGATTACCCTTCAACAATTACAGCAATGGTTGCCTCAACTGGTACGAGACGGAGTCAGGCAAGAGATAGCGAGTATGGCGCAGGCGCACACTCCACAAGGTCCTGTGCGGTTGGAGGAAACACCTCCACACCATAGACGCTATCGCCCTGTGTTGGATGATTCAGTCGACCAAAGAGTTCGTCTCAACCCGCTCTCCAGCGAACGGGCCCTAACCATTATCCATGGGTGGAACCTGAAGTTTAGCGACCGACAGGGATCTCTCCCAGTAGATAAATTTTTGTTTCAGGTCCGCACACTAACTCGAAACACCCTTCGAGGTAATATCAGCTTGCTATGCCAGTTTCTGCACGTTTTAATGGTAGAAGAAGCAGCGGACTGGTACTGGAGGTACTTACGTGGCGCGGAATATATGGAATGGCACGCATTTTGCCAGGCGTTACGAGATCGTTTCGGAGATGGTATGTCCGATTTTGAAATTCGAGAGTTAATTCGCAGCCGGAAGCAGGGTCTACACGAACCGTTCGATGTGTTCTCCGACAGCATTCTCCGGCTTACGGACCGTTTGACGTTTCCCATAGGTGATGTTGAGCTGACGGAGTTACTGCGCTTAAACTTGCGTATGGACCTCCGTAACAGTCTGCTGCATCTTCCAATTACCTCGGTACAGATGCTGCGCATCTATGCGCGGAGACAGGAAAACCTAGATGCCCAGAGAGGTATCTTTCGCCTTCAAGCACGACACCCTTTTGGCCCACGACAACTAGTCTCGGAGTTAGGCACTGACCACTACTCGCCTATATCATCCGAATCTTCGCCGATCACTGCTATTATGCAGCAAGAACCTGTTGATAGCAATTCTACGAACTTAACTCTATCAGAACTACGGGATCAACGTCATTGTTGGAACTGCCGGAAGGCAGGACACTTCTACGATGAGTGCGAAGCAGAGCGCACCATATTCTGCTATGGATGTGGGAACGCAGGTGTATACAAACCCAAATGTGAGTTGTGTATGTAGCGAAAAAACTGGAAAACGGAGAGGCCTCACCAACATCCGAGGTCTCCCCGAGTTTAGTACCGGCCCTTAAAATAAACCCCGTCGTAGCCCCTGTACTCTCCAGTAGTTCAGAACCAAAAACGGAAAACGTTGACTCAAGCAACCACGCTAATCTTATCCGCATCTTACCGCGAGATAATCATTCGTATAATCTGTCGCTTCCCTCAGAGGATTCATTTTTTTTGCAGGCCCGCAATAACTCCATGCAACATAAGCCTTATCACGTGCGTTTGCTCGAATACCGCCGAGCCAGACAGCGTATTTTTGGTGTGAAGGAGCTTCCTTCAGCGGCTTCGAAGAGGTCCACCCGTCGACTGAGGTGCTTCTGGAAGAAGATCCTGCGCACCAAAAGACGTTACTTTGCGGCCACTCTAGTGAACCGGCATACAGATGACCTCCGTCCACATGCTTATGTCACTTTATTTGGTGAAGAAAAAGTTCGTGGCTTGATTGACACCGGGGCTAGCGTTAGCTGTATCGCCGCAGATTTTGCGAAGAGGTTTCTTGAAAACAACCGACACCGCATAGAGAAGCTTCATTTAAGCCTGAAGACTGCGGACGGCACCCAACATCGCGCAGTAGGTAAAACCACAGGTACCATCACCTTCCGCAATAAAACGAAAACGTTATCATTCGTGATTATCCCTTCCCTAAGCCAGGAGCTGTATCTGGGAGTGGATTTTGTGAGACTTTTCAACCTGGCGGCTGACTTATTTGTCGAGCCAACAACTTTGAACCCCACGACGGTGAACTCACTGGAACCAAAGAGTCATCGTCATATTATAACACCAGTTCAACAAGACTTTCTCAGTTCCGTCATCGCCAGCTTTCCGTCCTATGCTAGAGAAGGACTAAGGCGTACCACCTTAATCTCACACGTGATTGATGTGGGAAGCAACAAACCTATAAAGCAGCGGCATTTCTCCATCTCTCCGGCGGTGGAAAAATTACTTTATGTCGAACTGGACAGAATGCTTGCGATGGGAGTAATTGAGGAGTCCCAAAGCAGTTGGTCATCTCCCGTAACGTTGGTAGTCAAACCAGGGAAGGTAAGACTGTGTCTGGATGCACGGAAAGTCAATCAGGTTACGGTCAAGGATGCTTACCACTCATCGATGGGATACTAAGTCGACTCCCAAGAGCTCAGTTTATAACCAGCCTCGACTTAAAGGACGCCTTTTGGCAAATCCCATTAGATGAAAAGTCCACGGAGAAGACAGCCTCCACCGTACCGGGTCGTCCGTTGTACCAGTTCGTCACCATGCCATTTGGGCTGTGCAATGCACCCCAAACGATGCAACGGTTGATGGATAAGGTCGTCCCAGCACACCTACGCCACTAGGTCTTCGTCTACTTAGATGACCTCCTGTTGATCACAGAGACACTAAGTGAGCACTTCCAGCTACTCCAGGAAGTCGCAGTATGCTTACGGAAAGCCGGACTTACTATTAATATTGAAAATAGCACGTTCCTCAAGAAAAAAGTACGATATTTGGGCCACATAATTGGTCATGGCACGATTTGCACAGATCCTAGCAAGGTACAAGCTATAACGGAGTTCCCGCGACCCACTTCCATAAAGCAGTTGCGACGTTTTCTTGGAATGTGTGGCTGGTACCGCCACTTTGTACCAAATTTTGCAGCTCTATCTGTCGCACTCACGGACCTTCTACCACGGAAGCGAAAGTTTGTGTGGAATGATGTGAGCCTCAGAGCCTTTCAGGACTTGAAAGACGCTCTATGTAGAGCACCAGTTCTGCACAGACCTGATTTTACACGCCCCTTCGCCATACATTGTGACGCGAGTTAACATGGAGTAGGCGCAGTGCTGATGCAGAAGACATGGAAACGGAGCAGAAGTCCCTGTGGCGTATATGTCACACAAACTAAACCCTGCCCAACGCAATTACACCGTGTCTGAACAGGAGTGTCTGGCCGCTGTATTAGCCATCAAAAAGTTCCGAACCTATGTGGAAGGGCATGAATTCGAGGTCATCACGGATCATGCCTCGCTACAATGGCTTATGACGCTCTCGGACCTACATGGCAGGTTGGCCAGATGGGCTCTGAAGCTTCAGGGCTTCAACTTCACCATTTGGCATCGGAAGAGAAGCCAAAATGTGGTGCCTGACTCGCTATCGCGCGTATTTTCCCCGGAGAGTCTAGAAATAGAAGAGATTTCTACCAGCACCTTAGAGATCGACCTTTCCTCTCCCCATTTCAGTAACGGAAAATACTTAGAGCTTGCAAAACAAATCTCTAATAATCAAGTTCAATTGCCGGATTTACGAGTCCTGGAGGGATTCGTGTACAAACGGTGCCAGTATGCCACTGGAGACATTTCCAAGGACAGAGACGCATGGAAACTTTGGGTTCCGGACGAACTGACTGCCTCCGTAATACAGCGAGCACACGACCATCCGCTTAGTGCTCACGGGGGTGTCGGAAAAACACTCAAGCGATATAAAGAGTTCTATTACTGGCCATCCATTACCAAACAAGTCACTGAGTTTGTCAGTTCGTGCGACGTCTGCAAAATGACCAAAGCGCCCAACCAAACTCTACGAGCTCCCATGCGTCCTACGGTTGTTCCGAAACGCATCTTTCAGCGTTTGTACATCGATCTCCTTGGACCATACCCTCGGTCGTCGGCAGGCCACACTTTCATTCTAGTAGTCCTGGACCATTTGTCCAAATTTTCGTTTTTAAAACCACTCCGGGCTACATCCGCAAAAAACTATCACCTCATATTTAGAAGAGGACCTGTTCCATTTGATTGGAGTTCCCGAAACTATCGTCTCTGATAATGGGCCTCAGTTCAGGAGCCAACTCTTTAATCAGCTCTTAGAAGAGTACGGAGTGCGTCACACCTACACCGCCATTTATTCCCCCCAGGCAAACGCGTCTGAACGCGTAAATCGCTCCGTGTTAGCAGCGATACGCGCATATGTCCACCCTAGTCAGCGCGATTGGGATCGGAAGTTGTCGGCCATCAACTGTGCGCTACGTACTGCCCATCATACTTCTCTGACTCCATATTTTGTGGTGTTTGGCCAAAACATGGTCGGACACGGGAGTTCCTACGCTTTGCTGCGAAAGCTGCAAACGTTAAATGATCCTGAGTCTGAATTGCTACCACACGAAAGAATGGCAAAAATACGCCGCGAGGTGTCAGACCGATTGCTAAAAGCCACACAAACTACGCTCCCGAGAGCCTCGTTTTAGAGTAGGAGACACATTCTACGTCCGAAATTTCGGTCAAAGTAAGGCTGTGGATCATTGCAACGCCAAACTCGACAATAAATTCCTTAAGGCCACCATAGCAAGCAAACATAGCAATGCTTGTTTTCGAGTAGTAGGTCCCGACAACAAGGCCTTGGGAATTTACCACACGAAGGACATTCGGGCATAAGGTTCTCAGGCATGACTGCTCTTGAAGCACTCGCCTTCATGCCTGTGTTGTAATAGCGCACGCAGGCAAAAATAATAATTTTTGAAATCTTTGGGTGGATCCAGAAGCGGCAACCATGCACACCGAGAAAAACCAGCTTGCAGCGCTCAAGCGAGAGTCTGGTTTGGCCAGCCACCCGACCGGTTTTGGCGGAGAACCGCTAGCGGACGGACGAGTGGGATTGCTGCCAGGGAGACAGGGATTCGTTTTTTTGAGCTCGAGCGGACTGGACTAGCGAAGAAAGAAGTCCGCGTGGTGTGAAGTTGTGAGTTGGAAAATTCTGGAGAGTGTGGCGTTCACAAGTGTAATTAAATCAAAGAAAACTGGAGGAGAATTGCGAGTCGCGAAGAAGCATTATTGTATTTTTTGTGCGCGCGAAAGTAAATAGGCCCGAGTTGCAGAAAAAATTGATAAGTAAAAAATGAATTCTGAAGAGAGTAACGGCGGTTGTGGAAGGAGGAAGAATCTTGCGCGCAAAGCAGCTAAAACTCGGTGTGATTAGTGCACTAACCGGGGAGTTTCTTGCTTGAAAGACCAAGCAAACAGGCCAACAGGCTGAAAGATTTTTCGATAGCCCATCCGATTGGTGCCGGCACTCGTCCGCTTATCCTAGAAATTCTTGTGCCGACCAGGCACCGTTACAATAACAGTGCACGCCTTTTCTATCGACTATATAATAGAGGCCATGTGTGTCCCAAAAGAATCGAAGAAGAGACAAAACGATTGAGGTTAAGCGCGAATCCACAGTGTCGAAACAGTTAACCCTTTAACGCCAATCGCACATGTCTCCGGTAGTAATTTCGGTATTGTGTGGCAACAAAGCCAGAGTGATTGGTTTGTTTGTATTTAGTTTACAGCGAAGTAGCTTTTCTTCGTTTCTAGCTTTAGAAACGATTTATTTTTTTTGTTATACAAATGGATCAGCAAACGAAGGGCGAAGAGGAGAAGTCTTTCTGAAAGCGATCCGAGATGCACACAACTGATTTTTGTTGTACCTGATAGAGTATAACTAATTTTTGGCCACTTGAACATTATGCTGGTTACTGCACCAATACTTACATCAATTGGCCCATTCCTCCTTATTTTGGATTTCATCGTTCACAACACTAGCGTGATTGGTTTTAATCGCAATCGGTAATTGGATATCATGTAGCAAGAGATTTACCCAAGAAAAAAAAATGAGCAAAGGATGGTCTTGGTTAGCAACGAAATTTGTGAGTCTATTAGAAGGCAATGTAAAACCCTTAACGATTTGGCACCAATGCCTTAATTTTCAGTGATTAGAACTAACTAACCCGCCTTCAGTGTGTTTACGCTCGAACGTTTTTTTTTGGGCGATTGAGCCACAACTATGCTCACAGTTCATGCTAGTGGTGATCATATTCGTTGCGGCTTCGATGTGTGTGCTTAGGTGTCTGTGCGGAAGGACTTAAAGTATCTCCCTAGTTTCATTTCATATAAAAAAATGTTTATGTTGGACACATATAGAACCAGATGTCAAGAAAAAGGAGAGTAATCATGTTTTAAAAGAGTAGTTACATGTAAACGCTGAGTAAGTCAAAGCATCCATTATTATATAGCCAGACCATACTACCGAATGTATTTACTTTTAGAATGTAAGGTTAAACATTATGTAAGAATAATTCTAGTTCTAAGCGAATCACAGAAGTATGAGTCTGGAAGTAATAGTACGAAAAATAAAATTAATTTTTTTTTGAATTATGAAAAATACAACAGATTGACATCTGCAGCTATGGACCCTTTGAAGAATATATATATATATATATATATATATATATATAAATATATATATATAAACATTTACAATATAGAAATATTTAAAGAAAACAAATCGCTACCATCCGTAAAGTAATGTTTTTTTTATACCTTAAAGTAGTTTATAATAATTACAAATTAAATTTTCTAGCGTTTCGCCTCTTTAAATATATTTTTTTTCTAGTAATTTGTACCTATTCGAAGTGACAATGAATAAATTTATAATGAATTGAATAATCCAGAGTTTCCTTGAGGGCTCTCCCTCTCGAATGACCTCCATTTCCAACAGATAACGGAATAGCCCGGCCAAGGTGAGTAGTGGTGGGCCTAGTGCGCACAACACATGCGGACACGCAAGCGCTAGGCCATGGTAGGGCGGGCCCAGGCAGCGACATCTGCGCCTGGCGAGCTCCGCTGAAGCTCGTCTTCCAAATCGAGAGTGGCACGGCCACCCGAGAGATTGTTTCGGTACGCGGTAGTCTTTCGTTTTCTTTCCTTTCTTGCCTGTTTTTGTTTTGAGTAGCTTCGGAATTCCACCAATAGACCAATGTAACGTAAAGATTTTTTTTCTCTCGGGCAGCCCTTGAACGCGGTATTATCTCGGTATGCGCGCGAGAATTCTTTGTGTAAGGTAACATAGGAGGTATAGCCTCACAAGATGAATAGTTTGCTTTGTTGAATGAAATTTTTTTGTCGGTATGTAAGCGGGCAATTTGATGGCTGAATCTCTGGAAATGAGATTCGGGACTTATGCTAGAGAACGCACCCACGACGATACGCGCCGAGCTGAGCTGGCCTGCCAGCAGCCATCACTCCTCTAGCTAGGTAGAGGCGAACCCAAATTCGTCTGAACGACACATGGGCTCGTTGCCTCGTCCCGGGGACTTAACGTCCATTGAGGCTTGAAATTTCGAAGTGGAGTGGAGTACTGTCCACTGGAGAAAACTTTTATTGAAAGTATCTCAATCAAAATTACAGACCATCATGGCGAGCTAGTCAAGTTTGAATCTAGCTTTACTCCAACTTTCATCATGCTTCATTTCAGACGAAACTAAGAATCTATAAATATTCGCAAGTTCGAAATAACAACAAAGTTTTGATACGGGATTTAACACGCCTCTATGTTAATGAGATGAATTCACACTAAGCACGTTACTACCTTGGCCAGAGTGGGGGAAAATTATCTGATATTGGAGAATTGTATCGATCGCCACTTGTTTACCAGCGAGGAAGGGGAGTTGGTAGTTTTTTCAGTGGATTGGTACGCTATCTCCAACCATTATTTTTACGTGGAGCAAAAGCTATAGGCAAACAAGTCGTCGAAAGAGGAAAGTCAATTTTCAAAGAGGCAAGAAGCAGACCACTGAGGCAGGTACTAAAAGAACATGAAAAATCTGCAGTACACGAATTGGCCTAAAAAGGTATAAATAAAATCTTCGATAAAATGGAAGGTAGGAGATAAGCTATAAAACGAGCTAAACCTTACACAAACAAGCAGCTGAAATCGGTACCTAACCGTAAAAAAGGGAGAAAAGTGAGAAAGCTATCATTGAGCAGAGCTAATAAAACTTTAAAAAGACGACGACATTTAAGAAAGCGTACATGGGATATATTTGACGAGTAGATAATACCATCACGATGAAGAAAGAATGTATGAAGTCTGAATTGTATATTTTTACCTCACCACCAATTCAAAACAGTATTCTGAAGACCGAAGAGGTTGCTTACAAACCAATTGCATCACTGGAAAATCTTTCTGTGTACAAATTTGTCTCACTCGACCATGGAGATACATTATGGATTTATCCAGCATTTACTTACGCCTCAAAGTGCAGCTGATTAAATTTAAAAATGGCAAGGAAGAACTTTCCACGGGAAAGGCGAAACTAAAGAAAGCTGATGGGGGTGAAGTTTTAGCTGACCCCGTTGGTGTAGCAAACAACCTCATGCATTCACTTTTTAAGCAATGCACTGTACAATTGAATGGTAAGAATATAGCTCAGGCAGAAAACAATTACCACTATCGTGCCTATATTGAAAATTTATTGAACTATGGTAAAGACGCTGCATCAACTCATTTAGAATCAGCCGGTTGGTATCTAGATCAAAATGAGATGGAGATGATTGAAGACTCAAGACCTGGCGGTGGTCCTACTGAGTTAAATGAGGGCTATCTTAAAAGGTTTGCAGTGTTGGGAAAGAGTAACGTCGTTGAACTGATGGGCACAATTCGTAGTGACATTTTGAATCAGGATAAACTGTTAATGAATTGAGTGGACTTCCGTTTTACACTTTCATTGGAAAAACCGGAATTTTATTTGTACTTGAAAGAAGATGATTTTAATCCACGCGTGAAAATTCTAGAAGCGACAATGTTCATGAATCACGTAACTGTCAATCCCATTATATTATAAACACATGAAACTGTACTCCAACGATCGAATGCTGTATATCCTTACAAGCGGCTGGAAGTAAAAACCTACACTTTACCCACCAACACCTATACTTTATCTCTTGATAATGTAGTGATAGGACAATTACCGAATTTGCTAGTTCTTGGTATGGTGGGTAATGACTCCTACACCGGAAAGCGCACAAAGAATCCACTCAATTTTAAGCATAACAAAATTACCAACTTCAATCTATCAGTAAATGGTGTTCAAGTACCAAACCTTCCTCTAGAGTTTGATTTTTCATAACCAGTTAGCACTAGAGGATATCTTTCTCTGTTTTCAAGGGGACTGGAATCAATTATTTTGATAAAGGTCATCAGATATCCAAGAAATTCTTTGATGATGGCTGTTTTCTGCTAGCATTTGATTTAACAGCAGACAGCTCATACGATTCGGGATGCGCTAGTTTGTTAAACCAAGGTGTGGTAAGGATCGAGTGAAGATTCAGAGAAGCTTTAAAGAAAAGTGTCACATGTATCATCTACGCGGAATATGATGGAAGGCTTAAAATTGACAAAATTCGGAATGTATTTACAAGCTTTTAAAAAGGCTATATATATATCGCAATAACATTCAGATTTGGATAGTATTTACTCTAGTACACAGCAGAAGTCAGGGCACATTCCATTGTAAATGCTGAATACTTCTTAGAAGGTCACTTAAGAAATTATCGCTGACTGGGTTCACATCACAGAACAAATTTTACTCGAAAAAATTACGTATAAATATCCTACCACCTTGACTGTAGCTACAGATCAGAAAGGCGTATTTGGAAACTTGGAACTCAAGCGACTCGATGAGGATCTTATCAGATCATTGGGAAAGTTTTCAACAGTGTTTGTGAACGGAGAATCGACAAAAGAATTCTTACAAAGCTACGTGACATCTCATACTAAGGTTGTAAACCTTGAAAACATATTCTTGAAAGGACAGGAATGAACACAATAGAGATCATCAACGCGTCGAGAAGTAATATCATAACAAAAAGGTTTTTTCAAGGTGTATATCCCTGCGATCGTTTGCCTCGGAAAATCAGAAAACCGACATGCGTCATAGCCAACACAAATCCGTCTAAAAAGAGCGGTGTTCATTGGGTAGCATTCTACTTCCCTAAAAAAGGACCAGCTGAATATTTTGACTCGTTCAGTAAATATCCTACAAACAAGTACTTCAAAAAATTCCTTCGGCACAATGGTAAAGTATTTGTAAATAATAAGCAGAGGTTACAGAGTGCATTCTCGACCACGTGCGGGCAGTATTGCTGTGTATTTCTTTATTTTCGTTGTAGTGGTAGAAGCTTCAAAAGATTTCTGAGCCGGTTCTCCACTACAAAGTATGACACCAATGATGATGAAATAGTTAATTTGTTCCAGAGAATCTATTCTTCGCAAAGTGTAGGGGGTGTTACAACCAGTCCTGTAGACAGGAGACATGTGCTATAAAAGCAGCGTGAGCTCAGTATAAAGGGATCGGCGAGAAACCGCTGACTTTCAGTCTTACTTTTATAACCTTTCAGGCAGTATGACATCACCATTCGGAAAATCGTGGACATTGCGAAACCGCAGCGATCTAACAAAAGGAGCAAACCTGGAGGCACAGCTAAATTAATTACTAAAAGATCTTGCAGGCAGAAAAGATCCGAGGTTCCTGGTGAAGATGTGCTACTGAACTACACCTACTGTCTGGATGGATGTTAAAACCGGAAAGTTACGTTGGGCTTCGATCCACTCACATTTAAGGTTAAAATAATCTTCAGTTGTCCTGGACGTTTCCCTGTATCAACTAACTACCTAGGGTGGACTTCATTGTACATTTATCTGATCAAGATGAAGCAAGAAAATATGGAAACTTTCAAAGCAAGACAAGCTGATTTAAAAAAGGAGTACATCATACCAGTCCATCAAGGTAGTATCCGGCTAACACACCAGAACCTTTTAAATTTGTTCGAGAAGATGAAATTCTTCAATATTATTATGTAGCACAACAACAACGCAACCGACAGTGTGAGAGGGTATTTCAAACAGTATACAACTAGATGTAAGGCTAAAGATGTATTACAACTATCGAGTGATGACTTTTTTATACCCTCGCGTGCTTCATATGTGCACATAAACTATTCTCGACTTTTTTATAAAATTCCATGATTTTGTAATCCTCAAATTATTTATAATATAACGATTGGTTAATAAAAGTATTAAATAACAATACATTTTCATCTTTCACTCAATATTTTTCATTTATTAACATATATAAGTATATGTTTACACAATTTTGCACTGCTTGGACTGTGTCCCTTCGTGAATTTCGCAATACGTGTGAAACTTTCTCAGTTCACTAAGTTTTGGTAATTGCAACTGGATTATATCTGTTGATGGTAGATATTTTTTCACAAACTTCTCTTTCATCTCACCTTTTACAAAGATCGTCGATGTAGCATATTTTTCAAATATGTCTGGTAGACTGATATCGCCATCATCCCAGTGCAAACCGTTAATGTTATCCACGTCAAAGTCGTTCTGTTTGCAGCCCTTAAAAGATAACTCCTGGTGTGGATACGGTGGTGAAAGATGATACATTGATGGTATAAGTGATCCGAATTGTAGGACAGCAAGTTCTTTCGCAAAATATTGCCCGTTATTTCCACACACAAACTGGATATCTACAATAATATGTGCCATATCTGAAGGTTGCAAGACTAGTATTGAAATGAAAGAAATGTTTAGAGTACTGGTACTTATATTTTATTCCAACAACTATTCGAATTTCATCATATGATCTAAAAGTAATTGTTTAATTTCATAACAAGGCAAACATCACCCAACAACTTATTTACATGATATGAATATCTAAACTATAAATTGCAAATATAAAATTTTAATACAATAAAAATGGATAATATTTATTCTTTATACAAAACTTTTAAATGTTATCAAAATTGTTTGGTCTACATCTTTTAAAACCATAAGGATAAGAGAAATATTCATCCGACACAACTCTTTTGTCAAAAGTAAATTTCAGTAGCTTTTTTTCGGGTTCTGATACAACACCACCTGGACGCTTTCGCTTGATTTTACTTTCGGTCGTCACATGTACGCCATCAGATAAATCATCCTCCAAAACTAAAGATTTTAAACATCCAAAATTGTCAACTATTGAGTTTTCGAAGTTAAGAGTTATTCCTTTACATTTAATCACATGTTCAGGACCATGTTTAGTTTCAATTTTTAACCCATATGTCTTAGGACCATATTTCGATATATAAGCATCAGAGCCATAACATGCCACCTCATTGGTCAAATCACCCAGGAAATCAGAGATTGGAAAATTCATGGGTTTGTCTTTACTATCCACAAATATGACACTGTCTGTATCACAGTACAGAATCTAGGAGCTCAGTTTTTTTAGTAATCCGTATAATTTAATTCTAGCTAGAGCCGTTGTATATGCAGCAATAGGTATGTTTGCATGTGGCAAAGTTCTCAGATTTTCCTCTACATATTTCCATGTAACCCACATGTTATCATTATCAACCGGGTAAATTGAACAAATTTCTACACCTGGTGATTGGAGAAGCTTACAAAATTCTTTGCAATTATTAATCACTCTAGTATTTGTTTGATCATCCCTTTGAACGAACTTGCCCCACAATGAGTTTAAACAAAGTTTGGCAATATTACGTCGACCACAATTTTTTTGAATTTGGTTTTTATCAAGAACAATACATTCCCGCCTTTCGTATGATGCAATACAATTATCTTTAAGTTTATCTGTTGTATATTCATTACCCCAGCCACTAGCCATTTGTTTAATTTTCAAAAAGTTATTAACATATTCAGTAAATAACCCACCAGTCTTTGCATTAGGGTTGTACACTGTGTATTCATATTTCCATACTTCATATACTTTCATGACTTTGTACCCTCTTTTTACAGCTAAGGCTATTTCAGGAATTACCCATGTACCTGTGAGTTTTCACTCATCATCTGAATGATCACAACTTGAAACTTTATTCTTCTCGGCACATTTTTTACAGAGTGTGAAATACAATTTATTGTTGTTTTTCAAGGGTAACACAGGAATGAGAAGGTTATGGGAGCAATTACATCGCATTTAATGAAACCATGCATTGAAATAATTTCATGTATAGGAGGTATATTGTCATTTTGAAATATCTCAGGATGCTTTATGGGGTACGGTGCGAATTTGTTGATATACTGGTAAAGTCTAAACAACGTATTACCTCTCCCTCTTTTGCTTTATGGTATAATTTGAATACGTCAGTACGACCTCTAAATAGAGCATCCCGCACACATAGTGGTGGCATTATATCATTATAATATTCTCGCAATTTTTCATTCAAAACCCAGTCTTTATTTAGTACTTTTTTAAATTCACACTCGCACGAATATACCAGATTACATCCATTTCTCCTTATCGCCTCGATACGTCTTTGTGTGCTTTCATATCTTTGATTTATTGTTTCTGAACCCAACGAGCTATTTTCAGTCGCGTCTTGAAATTTAAAGCAATCTCTACAACAGTGATAATAACAGCCAAAGAACTCAAAGACAGTATTTGATTCTTTATGAAAGCCGTCGACATAGAATCCACACTTATCCAACTTTAACTCACCATTGTTGTTTGCGGAGATTATCAAGCCGCTAGTTTGTGAATTTTTCCAAGCCAGCCACTTGCAAGAATTTACGGAATGTGTTCTACTCTTGAAATAGCCTCTTTTAGGTATTACGCCCAAGATATTTTTTTCAAGATATTTTTCCCGAAAAACTAGCATACAAGTCGATGCAATTGTGAGACTTTCTATTAAGGGGTTCACATCGGTCATTTTAAGAAATTCATCCATAAACATTATACATCATTGTCGTAAAATATCAACATCATTTACACAATATCGCTACAACTCATTTCTATTATTGAAAATATCTTGTGTTTTTGTATTGTACCAATTTAAAAAGGCCATCCTTTCTTTAGGTTTCATTGTATTGTAACCGTACATTTCTGTTGGTGGGTATTTACCGATATAATTTATATTCTCCTCCGTATTGAAATAATAAGGATAGTAACCTTTAGCACTGTCTTCAATATCAAAAACTTGTGGAAACTTAGAAAGTGGAAACGGCAGCAAATTTAAAGAGTCAACAAATGAAACTTGTTTACATGTCAACTTCATAATTTTGACTCCATTCATTAAAGGTTCATTGTGTTTTTTTCTAGCTATTAACTCCGACATCAAGAAATGACCATCATAGCCTTGTAAATTATGTGCATAACAATATACGTTGCTCACATAAGGTCTGGGTATTAAACAATAGTCTAGACACCTTTGCACAACAGAGGATTGATCACTTTTTTCAAATATATGCTGTTTGACACCACATGTATCACATGGTTGTTTAATATCTTCATCTTGATAACAATTGTGACAAACATGTTGTGCTACAGTTAGATTTGCAACATGCACAAAAGTTGAAGAGCTGTCTCCATACAGGTCGTCTTGAGTAGTTTCACAATCAAAAAATATGATAAGAAACTTTGTAGGGCTTTATAAAACAGTTGTGTTGGGACGGTTGTATTTTTGAACACACATTGATGTTTGACTCCTTTCCTGTATGTAAAATTTATAAATTTTGTGCAAAATACACATATCTTGAAAGTGTCACATACAGTTTTTCCTCTGAACTTTTTATCTAAATGGTTAGGGAAACATAGCGGTCCTCTAAACCCGCGATTACACTCGCTGCAGTCAATCATCTGTGCTACATACACGCAGGGTGGGAATGTGATACAGTACGGACATCTCAGTTCACATTTATGAAACGAATGATTTGAAACTTTATCGCAATAGTTACAAATATAGCTTTTGGAAAACAATCTGGTGATCGATTTTATGACGTAAAAATATTTTGTACTCTCGAAATAGAAGAGGTAAATTTTTTTTGCTGTTATATACTGTAGTGGAATTTTAAAAAGGATGGAACTCGGATCTCGAATATTATCGAAAACAGCAATTTGATACCCACATAAGTATTTTTGAATTTTATAGAGATCTAGGATGTTGCATTCATTCTCACTGATTACCACTTTGGCATTTTTACACAATTGATCAGCCTTCAAATCCAAAGATTGTAAAATGACTGAATTGTTAACACGGCTTATATGACCCTCAACCATTTCCATTGCGTAACAAATACACCTTGGTAAACATGAAAGATCGTCAGCTTTAGTGGTTTTACCCGCATCCACTAATACTTTTTTTCCTTTTTAACAGTTCATCATCATCTGTGTACTTTTTATTTATACGCCCCCACCGAAAGCAATGTTTACGACATCCGCATGGAACTGAATGATATCATCCGAAAGAAATTTAGTGTTTGATTGGTTGACATTTGGTATAAGACCCATTATGTATTTACCATTAATTTCCTGAACAGGCTTTAAACTCGACCATATGGGTTTAACGTGTGGTGATTTTGGGAGTGTTATTTTAAAGCTCATTCTACACTCCGAATTTGCGTTACCAAGAATGTCTGCAATTATCTTATCAAATATTTTTCTAAAGCACTAGAAGGATCAACAGCTATATTGGTGAAGTCCTTTATCTGAAAACTAAAGGTGACACCTGTGACGTTAAATCTTTTAAATTGCTTCTCTTTCCTGGAAATTATTTGAAACGATCTTGATATATCGCTTAAGCCACCCCTTTGTTGATTCCCTTCACCAACACATTCTTGTTGAACATCATTAGAGCTGGAGGAATTTCCATTATTCAACAAAAGGTTAAATGTTTCGTTTAGCAAACCATTTGAAAACGACAGGTGATGTAGCTTTGAAAACTCTATCAACTGCAGTAAAAACCTGTATTTCTCATCTAATGTCGGATAAATATTTTCATCCCTAAATATATTTGTTGTATTCCTCAACCAGGTAATACAATCTTCAAAACTAGATGCTAACGCAATTTTAAAATCTTTAATTATATTTTCCGTCTTTTTATTTACTTACTCTCTATTTCACATTATTAAAACTAATACACTATTTTAAACTATTTAGTAATTTTATGAGCTTAATCTTATCCACTCCAGTTGTTAGCAGTATTATCCTGTGAAGCTCAGCCCTCTGCTGACGCAACTTCACCTGACACCCACAACGCTTTTTTTTGGGGGGGACTGCGTTGACGAAGGTTCAGGCACGAACCTTTTGCGCTGCAACCGTCTTTGCAGCTCTTCAACCGTTAGAGGTTGATGCCCAGGGAGAGGTGACGTTCTCCTCGCCCTTACAGGCTGTTTATTCGCCCTGTTGCGACTCCTGACGCAGCTTCTTCACGCTGCTCGGCTGCTCCAACCCCAGCCAAAACTTTTTGCAGCCGTTGGAGATCTAGGGTCGCTGGTTTCCTTCCAGAAATTACTTCATTAGTAATTTTGTTAGAAGAATATCTGTTGCGATATTCTTCTTATGTTATACGTCACAGTGGAATTTCTTCAAAATTCATGCTAAGCTAACTTACGTCAGCTGCAAAATAGGCCTTGTGGGGCCGCAATTTACCAAAAATTATAATATTGCTGTAAACAAAAATAGAGAGAGAAAAATTATTATATAAAAAATAATAACTTAAAAATCAAAAAAACTTACCTCTCTGATAACCTATCAGAGTGCTGTCCGACAGTTTATGATAACCCATGGTACCAGCCACGGATTTTTATACAAATTTTTCCACGCCGTACAATGTACAAATTGCAAGCATGTGCATGTAGTCTGTGCTACCGGCCGTGTTAGCCAAACGTCATTTTCTCATGAAGCTAGTTAATTCACATTGCAAATTGAGCCATACCACTTAATTACTCCATTTCGCAATAAAGAGTAAAATATGTATCATAAAAATGCGGAAGGCAAGAATGCGGAAGCGTTATTTTAATGATATTCACCCTCAAATCTACAGTTCCCCAGCAACCAACAAGAAAAAAACGAATAACCTGCCGTTAAGTACTTGATCATTCATGATACATCTCTACACGAAAGAAGCACCTGTTGACGGTCAACCTTGAGGAAATACCTTTAATTACAATAAAAACACGTATTGGCCTCATGCAGGTTGATCGTCCTTTTTACCATCATTCGTTTGCCTTCAAAAAAGACTTGAGATATTTTAACCTCCTAAATTAATGAACTCCTGGTATACTGTCTCGCAGTATTAAGAAAATTAATACATATAACTATGTACTACAATACCTCTGTCCGATCATGGGTATCTAAACAGATGTCAACGTACATGTGTATGAAGATAATTGGATACTTTTTGTAATGCATTAAGGTAAGTATCAGAATTCAGCATGGATGGCAATTATCATTAATATTGCTGCCTGTTTCTTTTCACCCATCATTCGGCTTGCCTTTGGCACAAATAACGTACAGTAACACGGCGTATTGGAGACCATTGTGTTCGTAATACATTTAACTGAATTTGATACAGTGCCCCAGAAAATGTGCGTGCAAGGCTTTACCTTGTCCCCATCATTCGGCTTGCCTTTGGCACAAATAATGTACAGTAACACGGCGTATTGAAGATCATTGGGTTCGTAATACATTAAGCTAATTTTGATACTGTGCCCCAGAAAATGTGCGTGCAAGGCTTTACCCTGTCCCCATCATTCGTTGTCTTGAACAGACGCTACAGATATTCACCGTGGCCTGCATTAATGTAGGAAGAAAAATTTGCGCACAAGGCATTTCATGAATATTTTGCCATCAGCCTTTCAAGACGCCCTGGTAATCAATTTCACAAAAACTCAATAGATTCTCCTTTCTAACACACCCCACACCCCTAGCAACCAACTGACTGGGCCCACAACATCGCTCAACGCCTCGCAAATAACACTCTGAATGTATCTACATGCACACATCTGTTCGCCATGCAAATCTAACAACACAAATCACCGCGACACACCTGAACAAACCTCTACACCCTTCTACCAACCACGCTCAGCAATCCCTCACAACACAACACAACACAAATCCCCGCCATACACCTGAATAAACCTCTGCACCCTTCTACCAACCACGCTCAGCAACCCCTCACAACACAACACAAATCCCCGCCACACACCTGAACAAACCTCTACATCCTTCTACCAACACAAATCACCGCATACCACCTGACAACCCCAACCAACCAACCGAAACACCCCTCTTACAAACAACAAATCAACGCCACCACGCGACCGTACCCCAGACGCAAAATGGCACTGATTCCCCATCTAAACCCCTTGTAACCACGTACACCAAGACCCAACCACCACTGATTGGATGTGATTGAAAAAGTGGTTCCCACCCATACAAAACCCGGTTCGGAGGTACGTCACTTACTATTGTTGTAGGAATTCAGGTTTGCGGGTTCAACATAAGGGATACAATACAGTATCCCTCAATACAGCAGGTAAACCGAGAGCTTGTATAATCGTAAAGGAAGGCTTCAAGGTTCTTACTTTGTATAATTTCAGTGACCAAGACACCGTTGCCATAGCAGTGGAAAGGCAGTCTAAACCCCTTTGGGCTGTCTCCTGCTAAATGGCACACGATATTCTGTCACCTCCCATCAACCTGCAGAGGATCGTCAAAGAAGCCACTGCACGGAACATCCATCTAGTCATCGGGGCGGATGACAATGCCCATCTCCACATTTGGGGAAGCACCGATACGAACAAAACAACGCACAACAACGCATGACTTAGCCCTAGTAAACAAAGGTGTGGATCCTACTTTCGTTACGGCAAGCCATGGGGAAGTTTTGGATACCACTCTAACGAACGAGCACTTGCATCACACTATCAAAGAATGACATGTATCACAAGAGTGTTCGTTCTCCGATCATTTATACATAATGTTCGATGTGGCTTTTGACCCTCCGGAAAATCCAACTTTCATCAACAAAAGGAGGATAAATTGGGTCCAATACCAATCAGTATTCGAATCTACACGAGAATATGGACCTCCAAAGATTGAAGACATAGGTGGTCTGGAGGAAGCCGTTGTGACCCGTACACCTGCCTTCAATGAAGCAGCAAGACCTGTACGTAGTCCAATAAAGCCTAGAGGGAAATAAACGCCTGCATTGCGGAAAATTAACATTGCGGAGCTGCGGAAATAATGTAGGAAGTCCTTCAATCGGACTAAAGAATTCAATGACTGGTCTTCCTATAAACTCAAACTGAAGGAGTTTAAATGCTCCATCAGAAAAGCCAAACGCACCTTGTGGAGAAGTTTCTGTGCAGAAACAGAACACTCCAAGAATGTCAGTGGTCTGCGAAAAATTATGACGAGCTCCCCCTTGTTTTTGGGGTCTGGCAAAGACGCGAATGGGGTCTGAACTAAATCCAGCTCCGAGACGCTAGCCATTCTCATGGGCACACATTTCCCGGGCAGTGAGGATGTGGCTGAGGAAGCTGATCCACATACGGCCCCGAACTGCCTGTCAGCCGCTGTGCCTGTAGATGACAGGCTCCTACGCTGAGCAATCAGCTCATTTCAATTTTTTAAATCCCCTGGAATGGACAACATCTCACCCGTTGGGATCCAGCAGGGAATCAATAAAGCGCTACCATGGCTAAGAGCCATCTTTAAAGCATGTCTACAGATGGGTTACATTCCACAGCGGTGGAAAGAAGTTAAAATAGTCTTCATACCCAAAGCGGGCAAGACATCTCCCTCCTCAAGGACTATAGACCTATCAGCCTCACCTCTTTTCTGATGAAAACTCTGAAGCGACTGATAGAGATCCATCTGAGAGCTATTCTGAGACCACTTTCTAATGCGCAGCACGCATACACAAAAAGGAGATTGATTGAAACAGCTCTTCATTCGCTCACCAGCTACATCGAGAAATCGCTAAGCGTCAAAGAGTACACGCAGGCAGTTTTTCTAGACATCGAAGGGGCTTTCAACAAGGCTGATTTGATATTGAGAAGGCACTCGAGGAAAACAATGTGGATGATAACCTGATTAGGTTTATCATACAACTGCTAAGCAGCAGAAGTGTAACTACAAACTACAACAAGCAAACAAAACATATGCTGACCATCATGACGGACGTAAATAATATTCACACATTGCCATCTGATAACCCGACACGAGTCAAAGCATTGTGAGTCAGGCTTTGTGGGTATATCTCAAGTCGATTGTTTCTATCATAAACAATGAAATAAGAGCGACTCAGTAAATTAATTGAAGACTGACAATGTGCACTGGGAATGAGTTCAGCATGGGCATGACTGTAGCGTTTTCTCAGAATAGCTAGGCCTGCAACTATCCTTCCGGCTTCCAAACCACTGCAGTGTTTTTCAGGCAGAGGTCTTTGCAATATACAAGGCATTTCCGTAAGAAGCCAGAATATATTCTCTGATAGTCATGCTGCTATCCAAGCACTATCCAACGTGTACACCTAATCCATGATGGTAATGGAATGCCGTACACAACTGAACGTGATGTCACTTCACTGTGAAGTGACTCTACACTGGGTACCGGGAGATAGTGATAAACCGGGAAGTTGCGAAGCGGATGCCTTAGCGAGAGCTGGCGCTGTTCTTCAGGAGTATACACTTACACTTCAACACAGCCAACTTCTAGCTTCCATAAAGCTAGGATTTAAGCCAAACTACATCAAGGCTGCAAATAGGGCCTGGCTACTTGAAGAAACCTGTAGGATAACCAGGCAAACTTGGCACGCACTGTGCTCCAAACGCACCAAACGGCTTCTAGCATGAGCTGCAAAATTTTGAGTTCCGTCGTGTCAATACTGACGGGCACTGTCTAATTGGCAGACACGCAGAAAGATTGGGCGTTCTCTTCAACGATTTCTGCCGGAGTTGCAATTCGGAAGAAGAGGAAGAGACAATCCAACATTTTCTGTGTGAATGCCCGGCGCTGTTCAGGAAACGCATGAAAATTTTATGCTCATCTTTCTTGACCGCCTCACGGAAGTAGCTGATTTAAATATCCGCTGCATAGCTGGCTTCATACGAGAATCGAAATGGTTCTCCACATCTCACAGGTTTTAGTGTCACCCTTATCTTTTTGTGGTATCACAATGAGCCTATCTTAGCCTTAGCTAACCATCTTTTTTGATAAAGAGGGCCGCTACTACAACCAACCAATCAACATCCGTTAAAGGCAAAATTTGCACGACAACAACAGACCCTGTTTACTCAAAATCGTACCCATTGCATTAAAAGGAGCAGTAGAGAGAGAAAAACATAACCAATTACTCGCAATTGGAATCATCCGACAGTCCAAAACACCATATAACTCTCCTAAATGGGTGGTCTCAAGAACCAGACGTATCTGGAAGAAAAAATATCGCTTGACAACAGACTATCGGAAATTGAACTCGGTAGCTATACCAGATCGTTATCCAACTCCTGAAATCAATGAAGTTCTTGCTAACCAGGACAAAATAAGTTATTCACCATTATTGATCTTTTCATCGACTTCTACTCAACGAATCTGATATTGAGAAAACTACGTTCTCGGTCAACAATGGGAAGTATGAGTTACCCGACTTCCCTTCGGTTTAAAGAATGCGCCATCAGTTTTTCAACAAACTCTAAACAACATTCTTAGATACCACATAGGCGCTGGGTGCTACGTCTACATAGATGATATTGTCATCTTTGGAAAGACCGAAACCAAGCACCTCAAAACTATTGACGTAGTATTTTCGATAGTGCAATCAGCAAACAGTACAGATCGAGAAATGCGAATTTTTAAAGGATTCTGTTGTATTTCTCGTTTTTTTATATGCAAGGACGGAATCAGGACAATCCCGGAAATGGTTAGCGCAATTGTGAATTTTCCTACTCCTAGAACCTTAAAGAACTCCGCTCGTTTTAAGATTTGCCAAGCTATTACCGCCGCTTCTTACTCGACTATGCCAAGATAGCGAACGATAGAACAATTCAATGACAACGGTCACACATAGCGACAATATCACAAAATCTTATTCCCTCTGTTAAAGCTCCTATAAACGCATTTCGTACCCAGCTTTTACTTAAAATTGATGATGAAAAAATTTCCAACTCGAAAGGCCATTCCCAAATTATTTCAAACATGTGTTCCCGGAACCTCAATATACCACTCAAAACTTTATTAGAATATTTGAACGATACCTTAATCCCAAGATTATAAACGGAATTAAAACTGAAGACGAGGTAATTGGGCAAATCCAAAATATTATCTACTATATTTTAGAAACTATAAAATTCAATTCACACACATGAAAGTTGAAAATCTCCGCAATGAAACAGTTCAGAAAGAAATCACACTGAAACCCATAGCCACGTGCATAGAAACGCAAAAAAAAACAAAGCCCGGACCCTAGAACATTATTACTTCCCTAAAACTAACAGAAAGCTTAAACAGATGGTGAAACAATGTAGTACGAGCAAAGAAAATAAATATGACAGGTATCTTAATAATCCAATCCTTAAACCAACTCCAACTTCCGAATATCCTGACCACATGTTAACATCAACATTTATCTAACTGAGAATCGATTGCTACTCACTGCCATATAGAAGTTTTCTAAGTTCGCTCAAGCCCGTATTTTGAAATCCAGAGCTATCGAAAATGTTCGAGCACCACTTTGAAAATCGATATTTTATTCTAAATGCACAGTTATAAATGGGGAACCTGCTGTCAACTCAGCATTGTTCACATTTATGATGCAAGACCAACTTAAAATCGAATTTCACGTACACTGGCCTACAAAAGTGCGGTGAATTATTCTACGGGAGAATAGTTTCGACTAGTTCTGAACAGCTCGAACCATGTCGTAAAAAAACATCCAAAAGCTTAAAGATACTCAAAAGAAAAAATAAAGGCTCTATTAAAAAACAATCCAGGTCAAATTATATTTGTCACAAGTAACAAACGCATCGGTTCAAAACTTGCTCCTGGTACAAAAAGCAAGTAGTTAAAGAAAAGAAATCCAAATTTTTTAATTACTGAATCTGGAAGAAATCTTCATAAAAGTCACATTCAAAATTAAACTTCACAGGTTACTCGTCGCCACTGCGAACACAAACGCGCAGATCATGGTCTGTACAAATTTGCAAATAATAGCTTTTTAAATAGGCTCTACGAAGGTCCAAAACGGTAATGTTCAGCTAATCCGCACATTCCAACTGGTTCAATACCAAAACTTTACATCCCAGGCACCTTCAATAATCTCCGAGCATATCCCGACAAACAATCTGTTTTAGCCTTTTCTGCAAAACGATTTGCAGCAACTTAGAAACTTGCTTTATAGGATCCGCGTACAAATGGGTCTTAAGTAATCCTGACCACGACGACCTACTTTTAATAAATAATAAATTAAATGAAGTAATCGACAACAATACAAATCAAGTTCATATAAATAATGAATATAATAAAAGAATCAATGAAGTTACTAACATAGCCAATGAGCTAATGAATGTCATAATAAGAAATAGTTCCACATTTAAAACATTTGCAATAACATTACCTTTTAAAATGAAAATAATAATAATGTAAAACATTAAACAATCAATTCAATTACCAAGAGCAAATATCATTAATATAAATATTTAAGCTAAAGCCGAAATTCACAAAATTATTAAAACTTTTAACGGTGACAATATTCCTTATTCTAATATAGTAGAAGCCCGAGAAGTAGCAGATGTTAAAATTGTTAAAAAAAAAAGAAACACATATATTGTATATCGTAATAATGCCAACGATCGATAAACCAAATAACAATTTTTTTTTTGAAAACCAGTAAAAACCTTATTTGCTATCAATGTAATTGACTTCGATTTTATTTTACAAAATCACGAAAGAACGCTCGGAGTTAAAAGAAAGTGTAAAACATTTGGAACTATTACAGTTTGCAAGAATAGTGACAAAGTAAACATTAGTAATACAACATGTATTCCAAATTTGTTAGAAAGTAAGTTGGCTGTATGTAATAAAAGTAACAGTCACCACATTGAAACCATCGAAGAAATAAGCCAAGGTGTCGTATTGAACATAAATTTCAAGGGAGACATCGAAGTGAACGGAATTAATCGCACGCTTAACGTAGCTTACCTTTTAAAATTTGACAACGCAATAATCAAAATTACCAACACCATATTCAGAGCCGAAAAGTTACAGACTCCAAATTAGATCAAATACAGGAGATCCTCTCTTAATGCTTAAAGAACGTCATTTGAACAATTCAAAAATCATCAGTCGCACGAAAGACGAAAAAAGCATTAGTGGATGAACGGAACATAACGGACTCTTTTCCATTCTTTTCGTTATGATTACAATGTTGGCAATTTCCAAAATCATAAAACCAAACTTACATAAATATCCAAACTTTAAGTTCAAATGCACCATTAGATCCTGGAATAAAAATCGCTCACTTTGAAGGGGGGCCTAGCAAGCGCATTTACAAAACACCTAATTCAGCATTTCCCGACATGCAACCAACATACTCCAAGATGCAAATATCAAATTCAGTCAACGACTGGTCCGTTCCGTTCTCAAGAAGCATCAGCAAATTCTTCTAGGATCACGTGGTCACACACGTGATTAGTTAAATGATAAGAGTCTAGTCTAAATTCTTTACGCGCATTGTAAGCTAGTTAGATGTGGGATATATATATTTATTTATTTATATATATATATATATATATATATATATATATATATATATATATATATCCTATCATCACCATCATCATTGTCAGCTTGTCAACCATGTATATGAATCATGGTGTAGCCTCCAGGTCCAGGTGATGCCGGCTAGCTTCCTTATGCCGTGGTCCCATCTAAGTTTCGGGCGTCGTCTCGGTCTTTTGACTCCTCTTTGGTACCACTGCATGATTTTCGCGGTCCATTTATTGTCTGATATCCTCGCTAGGTATCCCGGCCATTGCCACATGAGAGTTATAATTCATTTGATCACATCAATTACTTGTGTTCTCTCTCTTATCCAGGTTAATCTTCTTCTGTCTCTCCTTGTTATGCCCAGCATATATCTCTCCATTGCTCTTTGGACAATCTGGAATTACCTTATGATGTCTGTTGTTAGAGACCATGTTTCACAGACATAGATGATGAGTGGCAGGATGCATTGATTGGAAGCTTTCTTTTTCAGGTCTACAACTTCCAGTTCGGTGTTGTTAACTGATAGTTCACCCTGGCATCTCGTTACTAAGGTTCATTTTAGGCCTGCTATCTCGCTAGCTGCGCTTAGATCTTCGAGCAGCGTCTGTAGCTCATGTTGTTTTTGAGCGATGAGG
Organism: Oxycera nigricornis; assembly: GCA_963942545.1. Classification (NCBI taxonomy): domain Eukaryota; kingdom Metazoa; phylum Arthropoda; class Insecta; order Diptera; family Stratiomyidae; genus Oxycera; species Oxycera nigricornis. Next base: position 72,440,526 of record OZ012662.1, read on the forward strand.
CTTATATCATCTGCGAATCGTAGGTGATTTAGTCGCTTTCCATCTATGATTAGACCTTTATTATCCCACTTCAGGTCTTGGAAAATTTCGTTTAAGGTGTCGTTGAACAATCTTGGCGATATGGTATCCCCCTGTCTGACCCCTCTATGCGTGGGAAATTCCGGCGTGTCATCAAATACTTTACCTTCCGATTTAACGTTCTTGTAGATGTTGGTCAGTGTTACTATATAGGGCTTCTCAATACCCTGACTTATGAGCGTTCTTATTATTGCTTCGGGGTATATTGAGTCAAAGGCCTTCTCATAGTCGATACGCCAGGGCCAGGAGGAGTTTGTATTCTCTTTCTCTGCTTATGACCTCTCTTAATGTGTGGATGTGATCGACAGTGCTAGATACACTCCTGGAGTCAGCTTGTTCTCGTGACTGTTCTACATCCAGGGCCGATTGTATTTTATTATTGAGGATCATAGTGAATACTTTGTAGAATACTGGGAGCAGACTTATTGGTGTATAGTTTCTAATGTCTTCCCTGCTGCCCTTCTTGTGTATCAGCACTATATCGACGCTGTTTCACTGGTTCGAAATTTTCCTGGTTCAGCTACAGCTTGTGAACACCTCCGCCAGGATCTTCTGTTTGTCTGCCCGCATGTTTTAGCAGTTCTGCTGTGAGACCTTCATTGGCAGGTGCTTTATTATTTTTCATTTGCTTAAGCGCCAGCTTCACTTCGCCAATGAGAGGTACATCTAATTGGCGCTTAGTATTATAAAAAGGCAGCATCTGACGCGATGACAATTTGGACCTGAGAAAACCATCACATTTTTCCTCTCCACATACAGCACCAGAAGCTTCAGTTACGAGCTTGATGCAACGCTCCACGACTTGAGTATGACAAGGAAAGAGTGCTATATTATTATTTCGTTCCAAGACCATTTTCTACAATTTCTTCTTTAGTCAAAGGTGGTTCATTAACAGTAATCTGATTATCGTGCCAAACAATAATATCAATATAATGGGGAGCATTGAAATTAAATGATGGAACTTCGAATTTTCGGATTCCTGTGACTTTCTCCGACCTTGCTTTCAAAATACGTTGGCAGGCCAGTTGCCGTATCACTTTGTTGTCATCTGCAAGCATGGCTATAAGAAGATTTTCTGTATGAGCAAAATATTCATTTCTTTGTATAACTGGATCAATCACGGTCTTCAAATTATCGTTTAAATAGCGACTACAATTAATCGTAAACCACAAATGCTGTGCTCCATTTAAACACGAAGGATTTCATTTGATTTGAAACTACGTTCGCGCATAAACTTTCATCACGAAATTGGCTAATATAAGTAGATTCTCTTCCGGATCAGTCTTTATGATGATTATTCGACTAAGAAAAAACACTTTTAGTTTTTTCTAAAAAATATATTATTTCGTGAACCAATGCTGATCTTCAGCCGTGCAACGTACTACTCGCTTACTTATTCTCTAATCTTGACTTATATTGTCTCGGTTTGCTGACTCATCGTTCTGTACCGTGAGAAGATATTCGCGAAATTCTCAGAACTATGATGATGTTTACACAGCTGCGGATGCAGCATTGAAATGTTTGGAAAAAATGTACTTAACATTGTGCGTGTAGAAAAATCTATCCACAAATTTTTCGTTAATATTACTGAATGTTTGGTCTAAGTTTTGAATAGAACAGTTACTAACTGTTATCAAATATTTCCATTTAAATTTATTTTTCGGTCGTCACATTATTAATTAATTCAATGTTTCTCATATTTTCACAAATCAAAATAAGTTTTTCTTATTTCTATTACATCAATTTTAGTCAACATACAATCATTTCTCATACACAATTATTTAGAGGTTCTAACTCGTTTTCGTACTGCGCTGTATTTTCAGAAACATACATTATTTTTCTTTATTTCGAGAATATATTCGTCGTCCATTATAACTTGCAAATAATTAGTAGTGGGTAACGCTGTTATCAATTTAAAATCAACTAGCTAACATAAGTCTTTAAACTGTAATAGTCCTGTTCGTACTTTTTTTTGTTTGTTTGTAAAAGTTAAGTTTTGTTTCGATTGATGGTAGTTTTAGAGTTAGTAACATCAGTGTGGGTAATACTAATGTTATCACCTGCAAATTTACGCGATCTTTTAGTATTCGTTGGATGCTCTTTTTCTTTAACTTTTATTCTATATCTTGGTTGATTCTTATAGTAATTTCGTTTATAATTTTTAACTGGAATTATATTTCTACTTTCTTGATAGTCTTCTCTACTTTTATTTAGGTTACTAACAATTTTCTCTTTTCTATTTTGTGCTAACTGGACCAGACGTGCAGGACTAGCTTGCATAGCTTGGTCAGGCGTCATTCGAATTGTTGTATGGTACCTGCCGTTGTAATTGTTCACCGCTCTGTGAATTTTTTGGACTATACTTAAATCTAACTTACGCATTGCTACTGACTTTTCCTGTATGGTACTGTGGAATCTATTTATATCGCTGTTTCCCGTGTGAGTGTTAGGGGTAGTTAAATGTAGCTCTACTTGCTGTTCCCTTAAGAAATCTTGCAAGTTTATGGAATTAAATTCATTTTCTCCTACTAGTTTCGTTGGTTTCCCGAATTTAGAAAAATGTTCTTCCAGTGTTTCGACTTTTTTCGTCCAATGTCTATTTGGTAGATGATATGCGTATACTTTCTTCGTAAGTTTGTCTTTCAAAGTTAAAAATGGCTGTTTTAGGAAGTAATAGACATCCATGTGAAGAATTTGGTTTGCATCTTTTGGAGTTTCACTGATTTTGTATTTTAATTTGATTGGTTTTCGCTCGTATTTAGTTTTCAGACATGTTTTGCAATTGTTAATTATTTTTGTGATTTCTTTCGAGAGGTTTGGATAGAATATCCTGTTCTTCAATTGATAATAGGTTTCTATTATTCCACTATGTAAACTTTCTTGGGTGTGATAAAGTGATATTTGCCTTTGTGCTTCTTCTAATGTTCGCATTTCAGTCGCGTGAAGAGTAGCTTTAATGAACTTTATATTCTTTTCTCGTCCAAAAAGCTCTATTAATAACTTTTGTATTTTGTGATATTCATGATACGATAATTCGGTGTAAATGCCGATTTTACCGGGTACAATAAATCTTCTAAATAAATCAATCCAATGTTCTCGATTTTTCGTCATATCAACATAAATTATTCTGCGATTATGCAGTGTTTCCATTTTTTGTTATACATCACAGGTTAAAATCAGCTGAGTTCTATATTTATTAACAATAGTCTCTTTTATAGGTATATGATCTAATTGCTGTTCTTCTTGAGAATGAATCGTAGCGTCATTTGTTAAGGCGTTTACTGATTCGTTCGTCAATTGGCTTTTATCTTTGTTTTGAGGAATCCTACTCAAGAAATCGGCAACCTTATTTTGTTTTCCTTTTAAATACTCGATATCACATTGGTATTCTTGAAGTTTAAGTAACCATCGTTGGTTCCTCTGACTAAATTCTTTTCCGCTATATTTTTTGTTAAGGTATTTAATGGGTAAGTGATCGGTGATAATTTTGAACCGATTACCCCATAAATATGGTCGAAAATACGTCACAGCCCATATGATGGCTAAAAATTCTTTATCAGTTACTGAATAGTTTTTTTCATGATCGTTCAGAGATCTTGACGCGTAACAAACTGGTTGTTCGTTTTGTGTTAAGACAGCTCCTAAAGCATAGTTACTAGCATCAGTGTATAAAGTGAATGGATTCGAAAAGTTTGGAAATTTGAGTATAGGATGTTTAATTATGCTCAATTTTAGCGTCTCAAACGCTTCGATGTATTCTGGATCGTTGGCATTTATATTTTTTCCTTTTTTAAGTATTTGATCATAGGAGTGGCAATTTTTGCATAATCCTTAACAAATTTCCTGTAAAATCCCGTAACACCTAGAAAACCTTTTAGTTGTTTGTCTGTTTTAGGTAAAGGGTATTCTTGGATACATTTTATTTTATTAGGATTTGGCTTCATCCCTTCTGACGTTAAAATATGACCAAGAAACTCTGTGTTTCTCTTCATAAAAGAACATTTATCGAATTGAATTTTAAAATTATGTTCTGTAAGTTTATTGAAGATAAGTATGAGAGAATTAATGTGCTCTTGTAAACTAGTTGAGAATACTAATATGTCGTCTAAATAAACGACACAAATTTCGTTTATATGTTCCCGGAGTATGTCATTCATCAGCCTTTGAAAGGTGGCTGGAGCATTCTTTAAGCCAAAAGGCATTCTGAGATACTCATATAATCCAAACGGAGTAACAAACGCAGTTTTTTGGATATCGTTAGTGTGAACCTTAATTTGATGGTATCCCTTTGCCAAATCAATAAAAGTAAAGTACTGGGCTCTGCCGAGCTTGTCCAGGATACTATCTATGTTTGGAAGGGGGTACTTGTCGTCTAAAGTGATTTCGTTCAGTTTGCGATAATCAACGCATAGGCGAAATTTTTGCCGTCCCGAATTGTCAATTTTCTTAGTGACAACTACAATTGGAGAGGCGTATCTACTATTGGATTTTTGAATGATTCCCTGTTGTTCCATTTCCAACACTTGCTTCCGGACTTCTTCTTCGTGTTTTGGAGGGAGTCGATAGAGCTTAGCATGAATAGACTGGTCTGTACTGGTTTTTATTTCGTGGCAAATAGAATCTGTCTTAGTTAGTAGATCCCCATCTTTATAAATAAGATGTTTGAATTTTTTTTAAAGAGTTCTCACTTCGTTTTCTTCTTCTGCGTTCAAGTGACTTAAATCTACATCTCTGTTGTTAGAATGAAGCTCAAAACAGTCGAAATTTAAGCTATTTTCTGAGGAATAAATGGGAATTGAACTACCATTGTTCAGAGTTAACGTTTTGTTCTCAAAATCAATACTTTTACATATTTTGCTTAACACATCCATACCTATTAGTATATTGTATGGTTTATTCCCTAAATTACGTTTATACCATTTAATTGCTCCTTTTGGATCATAGTTGAACTCTTTTGGGATGCCTGTGCTTATGAGATCTACAATTTCAGTTGTTACATTGTTGATCGTTCGTAAGTTCATTTTTATTCGGTCTAATACTTTAAATTTACTACAGTCAACGCTACTGGAGTTGATAATACTCATTGTTGAGCCCGTATCGAATAAACACTCCGTCGATCGTAAGATTAGCAAATATTTTGTTTCCGAGGCCTAGTTTATAAAAAACGCGGGCTCAATATTATGAACCGCTTCGTTCCTTGCACATTCAACAGGATTTGTATTTATTTGGCCTATATCCATTGGTTCGGGATGCTGAAGTGCATTTCTGAATTTCCCAGAAGGATTAAATGTGGGTCTTTGATATTGACCTGGATAATTGTTTTGATTTGTTCTAAAATTATTACGGAAGTTATTGTGCCTATACTGTCCCGAATTATTATTATTAATCCTTCGTTGACCGGAGTTAGTATAAATTTGCCCGAATTGGCCGGAATTATTATTATTCTCATTATTGAAGCTACGGCGATTATGGTCGTGGAAGCTAGAGACATTTCGATGAATGTGGTCGTTTTGTAACCTGTAATTGTCGCGTCTGTAATTAGTATTTTTAGTTTGTGGATTGTGTCGAATATCACTTGTCATAAGGCTTTTATCTAAGATATTGTGATCATATCCCACATATGAATATAACATGGTTTTAAGAGTATGGAGGTCGAATATATCCTTTACATCTCTTGACAGGTTTCCTGACACTAATTGTTTAACACGATTTATGAGTAGACTATGAAACGTATTTTTAATATCACTTGATTTTGTTTCGTAAATCGCGAAAGCATTTATGTCTCTTACAATGTTTTTTATTTTTAGGCTTAAATCTACAATTGAACTTACTTTAAAGTTTGTAATTTTCCATGAGATTTCCTTGTAGTTCAGGCATGGACAAAAATGTTGCACTAGGAGGATTTTTGCTGCTGCCCAATCTGCAGGTTGATTATTTAGGAGAAGATCCTTTGCTCCACCGATTATTTTTCCGTTGAAAACTACTCGCCAAAGCTCGGGTCTCAAGGATGCCGCTACTGCTTTCATGTGTGTGTCCACCGCATGAATAAAATTGGCCAAATCGTTAGTATCTCCTTCAAATGGTTTTAAGTATTTAATTTCCGCCATCATCCTGGCTGCCATGCTTGGAGGTGGAGTAGCAGGAGTATTGAGAGAAGACAGTGATTCCAATGCTGCTATGAGTCTGCTTGTAATTTCCGTGTCCATTGCGTCTGGTGTGATGATGTTTCCCAAAAACTTCAGGAGTTTATCCTCGATTTTCCGTGGAATGATTGGTTGATTGAAACCAATCAGCAGTACAAAGTTAAGAAGTTGGTGTTGGTAACTTTGATAAGTAGGTGCGTTGTTTTAGTTGGGCCCAATGTATAGATCTTCGATAGATCTTTAGAGGTGCACAATTTGATTAATTAATCAAAGATTTCACTTTAAAAGGCTCACTGATTTTTAGCTATATCGCGCCCGATTATTCTGCGTACAGGACTCTTCCCAGTCTCAAGAAGGTTTTTAAGGCTTTCAATACTTTTGTGCCTCCTGACAAGAATAATTTACCGGATTGGTTATTTAATTTATTCTGATTAAAAAACACAACGCGTATTTTCGTTTATTGTATCCTGCAAGTATAGACAGGATCCTACCGACTGCGCCACTAAGAAAAAACCCTTTTAGTTTTTTCTAAAAAATATATTATTTCGTGAACCAATGCTGATCTTCAGCCGTGCAACTTACTACTCGCTTACCTATTCTCTAATCTTGACTTATATTGTCTCGGTTTGCTGACTCATCGTTCTGTACCGTGAGAAGATATTCGCGAAATTCTCAGAACTATGATGAGTAGTAATAAAAATGCTGACTATCGAAAGCATTGCGATCTGGATATGTAACCTTCGTAAGATCCTGTTCGCAGTCGTTAGCCACCTGGAATGGTTCAGTGAACCCGGTTCTCTATTTACCAGGTCAGAAGGAAAAATACCAGTGCCAATGGCAGTCATTATCTCAAGTAGATATGTTTGATCGGCGCTAAGATTTTTACTGATAACAGGAAGAGGCGTAGGTATAACGGCAAATTTCACAACTGGCTTTTTTCACATTGTTGCTGTTCAGATCCTATTGGCCCTGAAAAACATCGAGGTCATGTAGTTTGACCGTCCAAATGTAACAAAAGGTGTCGTAGTGGCAATTTATTCGAATAAAGTGCACAGATAAACCATTGTACCGGTTTATTTTTCTCATCCTCTAACAGTCTAGTGACACCGCCTTTCGATCCAGTATTTACTACTGTCCCATCACAGCCCACTACAGATAACACACTCGAGTCAACCGATTTATTATTTGAATATTTTATAATACTATCGTTGATTGCCCTAGCCGTTCCTGTCTGAACCGTGATATGACCAGAAAAAACACTCCCTGGTTCTGACACAATGACGTAGTGATCTTCTATTTGCCGTTTTCTAACAAATTAAACGAACTCTAGTTTTCTCCGAGAACGCTTACTTGTGACTGAAGGTTGACTAAATAAATGTCACATTTGACAGTTATTAATGGTTGGGTGCGTTCAGAAACAAAAACCATTTCTACGATGTTTATAAAGCCTAGTATTTTGTTTTGCACTAACGAACCTTGACAAGTTTTGGATATTTTTTCAAAACTTTCTCCTAACGGAAACCTAGATAAAAAATATTTTCGCCTTTGCTTATTGTGCCTATCACGCAGCTTTTTGCGGGTATGCCATAGTGGAAAAAAAATCACTCCACCCTAATATATGTATATGTGGATATATATATATATATATATATATATGTATATATATATATATATATATATATATATATATATATATATATATATATATATATATATATAAATTCATCAAGAATATTGGCGGATATTCCGGGTATTAGATGCATTCTAACGAATTTAGTATAAAAACTATCGAAATTTCAATGTTACTAAATTTGTTGTGCCCACCTATTATTATGGCCATATGAAAATTGGCGTATTCTATGAATTACCTAAATTATGCGTTTTTAAGAGTTCGTGAAACCTTTTGTTTTTTGTTATGATAATGAAGTGTGTTTATGTTGAAAACTCACAAAATTTTTGAGAAATAATAGAGAAATATTAAATAAACCAATCTTGCTTTAAGAAAAATGATTCACACCTATTATTTTGTCCAGGTATATATGCATAGTGAGTCAGCCTCATTAACCATTGCAAGTAGACATGGTTTGTCACAACTTCAAATTGCTGTAAGCTACCAACTGTAGAGCCCACTAAGTCCATTTTGAGATACAGTTCTTGGCTTAGAGTGCCTTCAGCAGCTTTGAGACTTCAATGGAGTTTCTCCATATACGTTTCTTCCTTTTATCGTTAATTCAATTGCATACGGAATGCGAAAAATTACCTTGAAATTATATTAAAAATATTTTTTTTGAGTTGAGAGCTGATATTTCCCCAGGAATTCATTATTTTACATTTTCTAGATACATTTCATTTTATGTTCAGGAGAAATTCATTTAATCAGTTAAGATATTGAGTAAATTTTCAAGAAATACTAAATGATTTAGGCTTAGAAAAATTCACATCGTTAAGATTCTTGAATTGGCTGCATCACATTTTTGAAATGTGTTATTGACATTTTGTTGGTTTACATGTAAATTGATTTACCTTAACTCTGTTGGACAGCCCCATTCCTACAGCTGTGTCATCCATATATATTTATACACTTCGTTTCACAAGACGTGTCACTGATTACATCTCCGTTTAAACTCATAACCTTAATTACTTTGACAAGTGAATGCCTGCACTATATAAGTGTTATGCGTTAATCCTAATATTTAGTACCTTTCGAAACTTGGCAGATAAAATATCACTACAATATGTGCGCCATATATAAAAGGTGGTTTGAGGGAGTGTTCTTGGTAAGTCAACCAAAAGGACCAAGAATGAGTTTCGCGCAGGCTGTAAAATATACTAAATTTCTGCTTTGTTAGTTAATAAGTGGCTTAATGTGGTAATGTGGACTATGAGCCAGGTAGAGGTCTTAAGGCGCTACCTCTTAAAGGTAGAATAAGGTCATCTGTAGGTGACAGAAACTGCTGAACAAAGAGGTTAGTGTATCAACTATGACGATAAGGTGGAGATTGAAAGGATCTGTAGAAGTACCCTTGCGATGCCGCAGTTGGCCAAAAAGCATACAGAAAAGAGACTCAGAAAATTGAGGAATGAAATTTAATCCAAACGATTCATAGTGCTTTTCATGAAACACACTGTATATGCATTTGTAAACTCCTCAGAAACTTGTTAGCAAAACATGATTCACTTCTGATTGTTCATTTGATTGTTTGTTCGTTTAAATTTAGCGTTAAAATTATAATTGGTTGCATATTCGTTTGCATTCAGTTAAAAACATTTCTAGAAGAAAATAGTTGGAAAACATATTATGTGCATCAGAACAGAAGGAATGTGATGACACTGCAAAGCAATATTGCTGGCAAATTTAAAATAACAGTCGTTCCTGGCAGCAGTAAAATGCCTAGAGGAGTCCACACCGTCTGGAATTCATGCAGCAAGCCGAATCAATCAGCCGTAGATGTGTTGGAGGAGCTTTCACGTTCAAATCATACGGGCTGTGTCTATTGGACACTATTTTCAAAATGCAATGTCGATCGTGGCTTGAAATAGACGATCGGCCAACTGGCTTGTTAGTCGATGAAGTACCGTTTGTGAAGTCTCGCAAATTGGATGATACACATGTGTATTCTACTCGTTATTTCGCGCTACGTTGCCACGAGCAGGCAGATAAGAGGTTGATGTTGAAATACGGGAGCCTACGTACAGACTGTCACTATGCAAGCAGCAACGTTAAAACCGTACTAGCATGCTAATATTGTTTTCCGGACAATTATGGAAATTGACCAATTACAACAACCCTATCTTCAAGTCCTTCGTTACTCGTTTTCGTCAGTTTGGTGCGTATATTTCACTTGATACTTTGGAAATAGCGTAATGCTTCTGGTATCACGATGAAAGTGAACTTTGGCACTTCCCCTAATATGCCTTTTATCCCCGGCATTTGAGAGTCTGGCCCGGAGCACAGATTAAAGCTGTCTCCAGGCAACACATCCAGAATTGGACTCGGTCCAGGGTATGGATATTGGCTGAACCACAGCGGGGGAAATACTTGAGCTCATTTAGCTCAATAATGCTTACCTTCTGGTAGATAATTGGAAGGTTGCCAAGATAAGCGAGCCTAGCAATGGACAGCTAGATGCCCTTTTAATCCTCAATGAGAAATCGTAGCCTAGGGATGGGGTGATAAGCTATGGTTACTCGGGTATTACCATCCCAGTTTTCCGTAAGGACCGTACTGAGAAAGCAGTATAGGAGCCAAGCTTAGAAATATGGAAAGATGTGACTGGTGAAGACTCAGTAGAAACGATCGTGGACCTCTCCGAAGCACATCTTCTCACCAATAACGGAAGAAACACCACCGCTCATGACGAGTTTGCTGGTGACTTTCTCCAATCCCTCAACTGGTTAAGGAGGAATAGGTGTCCTCATATGACTTAAAGCCTTCTCCAGATAAACCACCAGCACTCTAAGGCACCATTCGCAGCGGTGTTCCTCCACCTGACCTGAAAAGGAGACAAGCTTATATTGGTCCAGAAACCTTGGTTTCTAAGCAAAAAGGTTTGTAAGCAACCAGGTTCGTAAGCAACCATTTTTTGGGGCTAAACATGAAGAAATACAGGAGAGTATCACTCAACAAAACAGATAAGCCGAGTGCTTGCATACTAATGAAACAATATTTGTAGCAGTGGAAAGGCAGCGCAAACTATTCTGGGCTGTCTCCTGCTATAGAGGTCAACCTCGACTTAGTCTGCACAACCAAAGGACTCGTTTTTAATACGTTGCATAGATCGCGACAAGATTTATTCGAACAGAATTCAATTTATACGATTATGTAATCATAATAGGAAACTTGAGCACAGTTGATTTTTTGACGACGTGCAAAACCCAGTATCCATACCCTGGACCATGGCAGATTCGCACAGTCTCTCTTTAGCCTTCTTTTACAAATCTGCTGAACGTTAATCTGGGCAAATTACCAGTTTGACGTTATTCTGAAATGCGTCAGCGTCAGGACAACTTGGTTGAGGGCTGAGATTTGCCCGCAGTATGGGTTTGTACAACCGAAGAAGAGCAATTTCCACCATATTCCAAATTGACGGTGACATGGTTTCATCGCTGCTGCTCCTGTCGATGACTACCCAAAACAGGCTGGCCCTGGCCACTTCACTAAAGGTTCTGCCGTTTACAGAATTGGACATGATCAATCTTCGTTTTTTGGTGACTTGCGCTTGGTTCCTTGGCTAGTCTGGGGACGCCTCATTAAGCCTGTATATTTTATGATATGCCCCTGGCAATAAAGTAGATGATATGTAAGCCTCAATTTTAGTGGTTACCCAATCAAGGGAAATTTTGTTCTTTTGGAAGAGACTATGATGGGGGGGATGAACCTTTCAGCCTTTTCAAGGCTTTTTTCTCTGATTTTCTGGTCGTGTAAACCATTAGTGAGGAGGTTTGCTACTTTCTAACACCTGAGGAAGAGGTGGTGTTGGAGTACGCACCAGCAACTGTTCGAGCTGGCTTATTTTCCATTGCCTTGGTGTTGTTGCAAACATCAATTCGCTTAACTGAAGAGGTACCTGCTTTTGGTATAGATATCTTGGTACATGGTACCTATCGAAGAAAAGGAGGTATAATAATGTTTGCTGCACACTTTGGACATCTGCAACGGAAAATAAGGAAATTTAAGGACACTTGTTTTTTCAGTGGCTTCGGGGTGAAAATGTCTGTACTACTGGAAACCAGCCCTAAAATCAAAACATCAGTTTAAAATCTCCCACAACTGATAACTGTAATGTTGCCATGTATGCTGATGATACTTCCATCTATACATCCACAGAAAATTTGGACGAAATAGTGAATACTTTACTAAATCAATCTGCGGAATTATTTAATTACTACCACAAATGGAAAATCCAAATTAATTAAGAAAAAACTCAAGCAATTTGTTTCACTAAAAAACGAGCTAAACGTTTTTTACCTAGTTCAACAATACAACTGCTAAGCACAACAGTTGCATGGTCAAATTCAATCAAATATCTTGGTGTTCACTTAAATAAGAAGCTGACTTTTCAAGAGCATACACTCAAAAATTGCTCAAAAATGAATAAATTCATCTGCTCCCTCTACCGTTTCATCAATAGAAAATCTAGCTTGTGACTAACCAATAAACTGCTGCTGTATAAAACAGTGTCGCAGCCCATACTTTTGTACGCCTCGCCGGTTTGATCCGATTGGGCACAAACATAAGCTGCAAATCATTCAAAACAAATGCCTGAAGATCATTTTAAATAAACCATTTTACTTTCCCACCCGAAAACTTCACACGCTTTCCAATATTGAAAAAATTGCGACAAAGCTACGTAAGCTGAAGTTGAGATTTCTCAGTACATGTTATAATAGCTTTGTTGCATAGTTAATGCTGGTTTTAAGTGTAGGCTAAGTTAGTTGTAAGGTAATATAAGGTTTTAAATTTATATTTTTCCCTTTGCATAAAGATTAATACGAATCAATGCAAATATATTAGCCATGTCTAGTTTTATTTACTAATATAGCTGTAAAGGCACCATGCTTGGTATCTAAACTTATTTGATTACTTTTATTTGGTACCGTGGTAAAAGTTCTTTCAATCCAGTGTTATAACATTTTGCCGCCAAACTGGTTAGCCATGTTTGAACTTCTTCTTTGAGATCGTCTTCATTTGCGAAGCGTCTTCCCCCGAGATGTTGCTTCAGCTGCGGGAACAGATGAAAGTCGCTTGGCGTCAGATCAAGGGAGTAAGGTGGGTGTCCGAAAACATCCCATTGAAACTCTTCAAGCAGGTCTGGAGTTTGACGAGCAGAGTGTGGACGAGCGTTGTCGTGGAACAAAAACACTGTTTTTGTCAACTTTCCCCTCCTTTTGTTTTGGATCGCCCTTCTGAGTTGTCTTAACACCTCACAATAGTGTGCAGCTGTGATCGTAGTCCCTGTGACAGGTAATCGATTAACAATATCCCCTTGGGATCCCAAAAGACCGTCGCCATAACTTTTCCAGCGGTTTCACAACTTTTGCCTTTTTTGGAGTTTGTTCGTCCTTTCCTTTCCACACCATGCTCTGTCTTTTGGATTCAGGTGTCCAGTGATGTATCCATGTTTCGTCCCTATTCAATATTCGGTCGAATGAACCATATCCTGCATCCTCAAAAAACTGAAGAAATTGAAGTGCAGCGTCAACTCTCTGCTTTTAGTGCTTGTCTGAAAGAAGGCGTGGAACCCATCTTGCACTCACTTTTGACAGATGCATATCCTCAAAAATGATTCTGTAAAGTGCTGCATGGCTAATTTCAACATTTGGAGAGAGTTGAGAAAGAATTTCGTCAAGCATAAGGCGACGATCGGTGTCAACGACCTTTCGACAATGTTCGGAGCGCGTAAAGTGGGGGGTGACCTCTTCGCTGTTCGTCGTGTAATGTTGTTCTCCCTTCAATAAATGATAGGCGCCAACGATTAACCATTGACCTTGACATAACGTCGGAACCGTATACACTACACAACTCGCGATGAACTTCAGCCGCACTTGTATTTTTCCCCGTTAAAAAACGAATAACATTATTAACTGCGCAATTGGCGGTAGAAGCAAGTGGTAGCTCCATAGTGGCTTGCTTGTAACTGACGAATGGATCATGACGGCGACATAATAATTTTACAGGGCTGCCACTACACTCGGACGAGAGTTCCCAGACTTTTCCTACCTAGCACGCGGAAATAAAAAAAATTGAAGCTTACTTTTGAGATAATCCTCGTACAAACACAAATCTAGTCAATGTTTCTTAGAATTATACGCTTTAAAAAGCTGTTATCAAATAAAAAATTGTGGCTTTTATTGGTTTGTAGTTTAAGTTTCTAAGGATTTGTCAGATTTCGATTAGTTCTTCCCCCATCTTATGTAACACCTTATGCTGTATACTTACAATTTGCCGTAATTGTTTATTGCAAATTCAATGTTTCTCAAGTTCAACTACAAAATAAGGAACAAATATTAGTTTCATTGATGTAAAATGGTGGAAAAATACAAATTCAGTGGTTATGCCGCAACCAAGGAAAAAATGACGAAATCTCGCCAGTGACCGGGAAAACAAAAATTGCACTCAATAGTCTTGAAACCCCGATTTCATCAACATTTTCGCTAGCCCTCTTTTTTCTCTCAAGTATTGATATGGAAATACTTAGTTACGTAATAAAGTCGTTGCAACCTAAGGCAAGTTACCCTTAGTTTCTCCGTGAAAAGATTCAGTCCGACCCCTAACCACTAAAACCCTTACATAATCAATGAACACTCCCTAGGATGATACAAATTAATTCGTTCTTATGATCATTATTATTTATTTTCGTTACTTTCATTGTGTTTAATATTGTCTAAATTTTTATGTACATACTACGGGGAAGTTGTCCATGTGAACCAAAACAGTCGCACCTTACGGCTTGTTTGTGCTGTTTTCAACTTTTAAATTTTAAGTAAACGGCACCACGCATACCTAATAACTGCACAGATTTCTGTAATATAAATTGAACACATGTTTACCGTACACAACTTTTTTTGTGGAAGTCAAGGATACCGAGATACCAAGGGGTTCAGTTAAATGACGTTATTAACATATTACGAGTATTGAGCCTATGAAACCAGGTAAATTATTTGTGACATAAAATGACTTTTTCATTTATAACGCTGAATCTTAGACTATTAGCTAAATGAGAGTCGTCTACACCGTAGCACTTAGGTAGCAGCTGAATTTTATTGTGAAATAAGTTTCGATATTGTAAATATTGTTCTTTTGTTAGAATATTTAACGAAGCCTAGGGGGAAATATAAGCCCCAATGGTGGAATAGTGACATTGCGGAGCTGCGGAAGGAATGTAGGGAGTTTTTTAATCTGGCTAAAGAAACAATGACTGCTCTTCCTATAAACTCAAACTGAAGGAGTTTAACTGCTACATCAGGAAAGCTAAACGCACCTCTTGGAGAAGTTTCTGAGCAGAAACAGAAAACTCTAAGTATGTCAGTCATCTATGAAAAATTATGACGAGCTCCCCCTTGTTTTTGGGATCTGTCAAAGACCCGAATGGAGTCTGAACTAAATCCAGCTCTGAGACGCATTTCCCGGGCAGTGAGGATGTGGCTGAGGAAGCTGATCCACATACGGCCCCGAACAGCCTGTCATCCGCTGTGCCTGTAGATGACAGGCTCCTACGCTGGGCAATCAGCTCATTTCAATTTTTTAAATCCCCTGGAATGGACAACATCTCACCTGCTGAGATCCAGCTGGGAATCAATATAGCACTGCCATGGCTAAACGTTATTTTGAAACCGTGTCTATCAATGGCTCACATTCCACAGCGGTGAAAAGAAGCTACAACAGTTTTGATACCTTATGCAGGCAAGACATACCACTCCACACCTAAGGATTATAGACCTTTTTTCTGCTGTAAACTCTGATAGAGATTCATTTGAGGCTGATAGAGATTCATTTGAGAGTCGCTCTCGAAACACTCTCCAATGCGAAGCACGCATACATGAAAGGGAGATCGGTTGAAACAGCTCTACACTCGCTCAGCAGCTACAACGAAAATTCTCTAAGCCATAAACAATATACTTTGGCAGATTTTCTAAATATCAAAGATGCATTCAACAACGTGAGGCGTAAGGCTTTTGGGAAGGCACTCGGGGAAAACAATGTTGACGATAACCTGCTTAATTTCATCGTACAACTCCTTAGCAGCAGATGTATCAATTCCAACCTAGGGGACAGTACCCCAAGAAGGCGGACGTATAAAGGTACCCGAAAAGGCTAAGTGCTGCCATCCCTTCTATGGAACATAGTGGTAGACAAATTACTGTCGAAAATAGAAGCAACTGATAGCAAAGTCGTAGCCTATGCCGACGATGTTGCAGAAGCAATATCTTGGAAATTCACACAAATTCAGAACGACCAAGCTTTGCCCTAGCTTTTCTCACCAAATGAAGCGAAAATGGTGATTTGAAAATAAATTCGCGAAAAACGGAACTTTTGCTTTTCACAAAAAGGTACAAAATCTCATGGTTTGTGCCACTTACACTTGATAAGGCAAGTCGCAACGCATCTCATCAGTTCAACTATCTAAATCTTATTCTGGACTCTAAACTTGCCTTTAATGCCAAGTTAACGAAAAGAGCGCGCAAAGTGGCATGCGCAATCTACTGCTACAAAATAGCATTTAAGAGCAGGTATAAACTGAAACCCATAATTGAATCATGGCTTTTTGCGGCAGAAATGGAACCAATCCTACTGTATGGCGTGATTATCTCGTGGCCAGCGATGACGAAAACATCAAATGCAAACCTGCTCAACAAGGTCACAAGGGTTACAGCTATTGCAATCACCGTTGCTTTACGCACTACTCCCACATAGGCATTGTTCATGCTATTAGATTGGCTTCCGACGGAGCTCTTCACGAGCAGGCCAAGTGTTCTGCGATTCGATTGAAAGCTCTAAATATCTGGGATGAGGGGAATATTGGCCACTCCACCATATTACGGAGGGATCGACCAATGCCAGAGAAAGTCGACTTCACTTCTCCGATTCCCTGCTTCCACCACGATTTCAAGTCAGTCATCCTTTGCAAAGATGACTGTATCATGGAAAGAACACATAGAAATTGGTCGACATCTACACTCGCGGAACAAAAATGGATGGAGAAGTTGGCTGTGGCATTTTTCCCGAACAGCTAGGGCTGATACTATGCTACCAGCTACAAAATCATTACAGTGTTTTTCAGGCAGATGGCTGGTTGCGAAATTAGAGAATTTCCATAAGAAATCTAAGCATTTTCTCCGACGGTCAAGCTGCTATCCAATCACTAGTAAACGTGCATACTACTTCCAAAGTTGTAATGGAATGTCGCACACAACGTGAATTGATCTTTTACTGGGTGGCAAGCCATAGTGATATACCTAGAAATTATGAAGCTGATATTCTACTGGGAGTTGGCACTAAGCGCCAGGATTATTCAATAGCACCGCAAGTCGGCCATCCGCTGGTCTTCGTCAAGCGAAGTTTCAAGCAGTAATACATAGAGGCTGCAAACAGGGCCTGCCTTCTGGAAGAAACCTGCAGGACAACCAGTCAAAGTTGGCCCGTACCAAGCAGCTCCTCAACATGAGCCGCGAAACATTAAGTTTCATCACATACCCCAAGAAGGCGGACGTATAAAGGTACCCGAAAAGGCTAAGTGCTGCCATCCCTTCTATGGAACATAGTGGTAGACAAATTACTGTCGAAAATAGAAGCAACTGATAGCAAAGTCGTAGCCTATGCCGACGATGTTGCAGAAGCAATATCTTGGAAATTCACACAAATTCAGAACGACCAAGCTTTGCCCTAGCTTTTCTCACCAAATGAAGCGAAAATGGTGATTTGAAAATAAATTCGCGAAAAACGGAACTTTTGCTTTTCACAAAAAGGTACAAAATCTCATGGTTTGTGCCACTTACACTTGATAAGGCAAGTCGCAACGCATCTCATCAGTTCAACTATCTAAATCTTATTCTGGACTCTAAACTTGCCTTTAATGCCAAGTTAACGAAAAGAGCGCGCAAAGTGGCATGCGCAATCTACTGCTACAAAATAGCATTTAAGAGCAGGTATAAACTGAAACCCATAATTGAATCATGGCTTTTTGCGGCAGAAATGGAACCAATCCTACTGTATGGCGTGATTATCTCGTGGCCAGCGATGACGAAAACATCAAATGCAAACCTGCTCAACAAGTTCACAAGGGTTACAGCTATTGCAATCACCGTTGCTTTACGCACTACTCCCACATAGGCATTGTTCATGCTATTAGATTGGCTTCCGACGGAGCTCTTCACGAGCAGGCCAAGTGTTCTGCGATTCGATTGAAAGCTCTAAATATCTGGGATGAGGGGAATATTGGCCACTCCACCATATTACGGAGGGATCGACCAATGCCAGAGAAAGTCGACTTCACTTCTCCGATTCCCTGCTTCCACCACGATTTCAAGTCAGTCATCCTTTGCAAAGATGACTGTATCATGGAAAGAACACATAGAAATCGGTCGACATCTACACTCGCGGAACAAAAATGGATGGAGAAGTTGGCTGTGGCATTTTTCCCGAACAGCTAGGGCTGATACTATGCTACCAGCTACAAAATCATTACAGTGTTTTTCAGGCAGATGGCTGGTTGCGAAATTAGAGAATTTCCATAAGAAATCTAAGCATTTTCTCCGACGGTCAAGCTGCTATCCAATCACTAGTAAACGTGCATACTACTTCCAAAGTTGTAATGGAATGTCGCACACAACGTGAATTGATCTTTTACTGGGTGGCAAGCCATAGTGATATACCTAGAAATTATGAAGCTGATATTCTACTGGGAGTTGGCACTAAGCGCCAGGATTATTCAATAGCACCGCAAGTCGGCCATCCGCTGGTCTTCGTCAAGCGAAGTTTCAAGCAGTAATACATAGAGGCTGCAAACAGGGCCTGCCTTCTGGAAGAAACCTGCAGGACAACCAGTCAAAGTTGGCCCGTACCAAGCAGCTCCTCAACATGAGCCGCGAAACATTAAGTTTCATCACATCCGTACTGACGGGGCATTGTCTCATTGACGGACATGCAGAAAGATTGGGTGCCCCTTTCCACCATTTTTCCACAGCTGGATATCCAAGGAGGATGAAGAAACGATCCAACATTCTCTGAGTGAGTGCCCAGAATTATTCAGGATACGCATATATATATATATATATATATATATATATATATATATATATATATATATAATATATATATATATATATATATAATATAATTGTAGGTATGTATACCCAAAAAGAAAACGGTCTGCTGCACTGACAGAGCACCAGTGACGGCTCTATCTTTGGGGCTAGTGGGGCTCAGCCCCACTACTTATTGATGAGCCTATATTAGTGCAAATGTAATAAAATATCATTATAGATTTCAATATAGTTTTCATAATTTCATTTCATTTCAAAATATATAATAAAAATACTACATTTTTTTCGTCCATGCTGTAGCTTACTTTCACATAGTATTCTTGCCACGCACTGTAGAACAAGTTGTTTTTCTCTTTGACTCGCTTCGTTGTGCCTGCACCGAGTAAAAGCTGAGAGTAAAATTCTAACTTATTTTCTCTTTGACAATTTTCCGGGCATGAGCAACATTTTTTTATGACGGCCAAAGGGGGTGAAGGTGATGACTATTAATACATAAGTAGTCTCATCAGTGTAGTGCATGGTATTAGTACTTAGTGTGCCTTCGTAGTGTTTTTAGTGTTTGGTATTTTTTTAAGTTTTGTAGTGCTTAAGGTTTGTTTCAGAAAAGGATTCTTCAAGTTATGATTTTGATTAAATAAATAATTAACAAGATTTTCCTTGCATGTGTTAATTCAATTTTATTAAAATTTTTTGGTATTTTCAATATATGAATTCAGTAGAAAATTTAATTTCCAATCCGTTTTGCTCGCGTTTTTTTGACGAAAAACTTGATACTAAGCGCTTGAGATCTCATCAGCCTTGTAATTTTAAATTAAGCAGAAGCTGCGACAAAAGGCAACTTCGAAACTTTTCTCCTGATTGGTTCAGTAGGAAACCTTGGCTTACCGCCTGTGAGGTTAGAAATTCCCTATTTCGTTTTTCTTGCCTTTTTTTGGAGGCGAAGCGACTTGAACAAGTATTGGTTTTCGCGACATGAAACATTTGTCCGAGAGAATTAAAAAACATGAAACAAGTTCATGCCAGTGGAAACTCACATAAGAACTTATATTGGTGATAGAAAACTTCGTACCAGTAGCCCTACCATCTTTTTTTTAACATTGGGAGGTGGAAATCTTCAAAAGATGGCGATTAGCTCCCGCCTCTCGGCATGCCGGATTTTTACCGACTAAAACCACCTCCTCCTCCTGAACACTCTCCATCAATCATTTATTTTCGTTCTTATTAATTGTCGTACCTTGGTGCTTCCCAGACGATGTAGATCGGTATAAGAGATAGCACGTAACTATCAAAATTAAGGATCATTCATTTTATTTTATCATTCATGTTATTTTGTTGTTTCTGTTTGATTTCGTTATGCAAAAACTTTGAGTAAAGATGCAGCTAATGTATTCACTTCCGGTTTTGTTCATGTATGAAATACTTTTTTAGCGTAATTTTAATCGTGTTGAAGTTAAGTATGGCCTTTATGTAGCTTGGTGAAGTATTGTAAAAGCCTGCTGCTTTATTCACGGGGTCCTTCTTTAGTAGTTTCGTTCTAACATATCTGATCATTATATTGTTGGCATTCCGGACATTATGAATATTTTTTCCCGATATTTTTTCAAGGTATAATGAGCTATATTCTTTTGAGTGTAGATGTTTATAGATGAATTTAGCTCTCTCCATATTAATTAGGCTTTCTAGGCTAAGCTCTTTAGCTATTTTGTATACCTCGGACGTAGCGGTCTAGCGTACTTAACTCCCACCAGCCGCCACTGCAGAACACAGAGCTGTAGTTCTTATTCCGCTTACTTCACTACTGACACTTACTTCTTGTTCTGAAAGGTCGATTGTTCTAATTCGTTCACATTAAATAAGTTCACTTACTTTATGACTTCAAGCATCGATATTAATGTAACAAGTTACGTAGAAACGGCTTTGTAACAAATTCTGCGATTGATTCGCGTAAAGATACAAGCCGTTGCCCTCTTCCTCAAGCAAAACAGTTAAATTCTGTAGAAGATAGAATTTGATACATCACACACACACACACACTGGTGGCACTGATGCCGAAATAAAAAATCATAATGTCAACATGGTGCACAGCACTTTGACAACTGAAACAATTATCAAACTTCCATCTAAGGACGATTAGAAATCGCCATAATCGTGCGGAATGGAAAACGTGAAGTCAACGGAACTCACGGAACAGTTCAAACGTTATTGGCGAATAAATATAACTGTATAGGAATCTGCAAACTTCTGTTTGAAAGCGACTAGATCGAAGAGCACATTGACGAAACGGCACTAATTGGACCAGTTTCTCGAAAAAAATGCAATCGACTCGAAGCGGTTATAGTTGGCGTATTAACTAGTTGATACGTGAGGAACACGGTGGCTACAGTAGCAGTGGTAGTGACCTCAACATAGTTGCTCCGGTGTTAGCCTGTTTAGTCATAAGACAAATAGTGCGTATGAAGGTGAATTGTTGTTTATTTTCTCGTTTGGACGATTTCATTGTTAAGTTGAAGTCAAATGCTTTTCCTAAAGTTGCACTAGGTTCCATCTTTTGCGGATTTATTCATGTTATGTGACCATATTGGCGCGAGTGAGTTTCGATGCACAGGTGTTGCACTCAAAGCCTTAGGATCCTTTCCAATCTGGGTCCCCATGGACAATTGCGGCTTCGGGCCTAATTGTGCACGTAACAATCGAAAGATAAACAGTCAAGTCAAAGTTGCCGGCAATAACTTTCATTTCTCTAAGATGCTGTGAGAGTTCTTAATCCACTAGTATCTACCGTTTTATAATCTTCGGTGAAGCTATTTGCCTGGAATCAACGTTCTAAAATCGTCTGTTTTAATGTTTCCTATTTTTATCATTCCAGTGGGTGATTGAAAATATCACCGATTTGTTTCAGTGTTGTTGGATCGAGTGTTTTGATGACCGAGCTAAACTTAGTGTTGTCTCTGTGCAATGGAAATGAATTTAGCTTCTATTACAAAAAACCATGTTTTAACATTATCTCTAACTAAAAACTATTACATGAAGTTTGGAACGTGATGTAGATTGTAAAAGACACTAAAAGTCCGTCAGAAAGATTTTTCTTGTGAAAAGCTTCTTGATGTTTTCTTCGGAGCAATGAATGTTGATATTTCTTTGATTGGTCAAGATTATCCGCTTGTGAGCTCCGTTTTCCTGGAAAATGTTGTACGGGAACCGATTTTCGTATAAACATTAATTGGTTCACACCCACGAATTTACAAAATAGAATTCAAGATCACCAATCTATTGGTTTGTGGTGTTTGCATCCCGGGTTTGTCACTCTTACTACCTCAGAATTAGTGAGTTCAATTATAACGCGGTTATATATACCTTTATTATATATATAGTTGGCTGCATTGTGAGGTGAAATAAGAAAAACTAGTTTTCTGATAGTCCACCTGTGTAGGTATTTAGTAATTCTTTTGCTTAGTAGAGACATATTGATTTCGGCAATTTCACCAAAGAATATACGTAGGTCTGCCTCCTGTTCACGTCAGGCACGTTAAGCAAATTTCTGTCATTTTAAGATTTTGTAATGCATCAACATGCGCATTATAAGAAACCTTCATCGAAATTCAACTGTAAACATTCCAGATAACAACAAAATTTAGTATACGCCCAAAGAGGTAATAAACACAGCAGAGGAAGATCTTCCAATTTGGTGGGGTAGCTTTAATGAAGGTGGTTGTGACACTAACCCTAACTTGCTGACGTTAAGGGCGTACATAGCAGCTATATAATTGAATGAGCCTATATGGGAAGCGTAAAGTGGTTCGCACTGTAATCGATTATCAACTTCAACATGAAGCAATAAAAGAACTCAATATTATACGGAAAGAATAATTAGAAGAATTGACAAACTTGACAAGACATTCCCAGATTTAAGAAGAAGCATGCAATTAACTAAATGGATAGATTGATTGAATTTAGATAGTGAATCTTCACAGCCAAGGTTTAAAAAAAGAAGAAGCCAAATTCAACGAACTGAGTTCTTTCGACATAGCAACGTAATTCGCCTTCCAAAAATTGAATTTAAATTGCTTGCGCGCTTTTTGAGGCTTAGGGAGGCGAAAACAAAGATTAAATAAAATAGGTGGATGATGAGGATCAGGAGGAACATAGGAGTGGGGTGCAGGCATCAATGACAAATTATCATGGTCTATGTTAGATAGAACAAGGTCAAGAAGTCGACCATTAGAGTTCAGGACATAATTGAATTGAGAGAAAGAAGATAAAGATAGAAAGTTGGAAAGAAGGTTAGATTGTTTATTAGAAGAAATAATATGAATACAAGGTGAAAACTGCCAATCAAGAGATGGGAGATTGAAGTCACCAAAGATAATTATTCGAGAAGAAGGATCAACAGATAAGCAAAATGAGCTGAGAGAGAAAAAGAAAGATTCATAGATTCGGTATTCAGATAAAAACAAAATGAAAAATAGCATTCTCAGTAGCTTAGACGTTGTATTCCAAGAAAGAAATACTTTAAAATTAAGAATAAAATGACATATTTATCATACAATAGCACAGCTAATTTGTTGATTTTAAGTGTACATAAAACAGGAAGCATAGGCAAAAGATTCATTTTTGCGATCTGGGGTCAAACTTTGTTCTCCTTTAAGATTAAGCGGGGAAATATCTAGGTTGAGTATTCATCCCAACAAACATTATTGCCCCTATAAAGCAATTCCAGCGCTTTATAAGAATGAAATCAAATTTTGGCTAAGAATGTGGCTTTTTGACATATGTCTTATAGCAGTCTCGGAGAGTCGTAGTAGCCAGAAAGTGGTGTAAGAAATTAGGTTTATAACGCTCTGTAAAGATACTTAAATAACTCTAGAATTCCCTTATAAGACTGTCATTAAAGAAAGTATAAGGACTAATTTCCATAAAACCTTAGAAGAATCAGTTATACGACTTCTGATTTTTATAAAAGAAGTAGGCAAGGGCTTTATACGACGCAAGTTGTTCTTGGCTAAAAGTATGAAAAGCCATTACTAGAATACGTATTTTTATACCTCTAAAAGTCTGGAAGAAGATGACTTTCCGCGGAAAGAATAGAAACTAAAGTTGTGTACGTATTTTAAGTATACTGTAGTACCCCTTAAATAATTGGAACGCCTTTGAAATACTTCACATATATAACTTTCAATAGCTCATAAACCAAATTTATTTATTCTTTAGCTGCTCAAAATAAATGAGAATAAATCATAAACCATTTTTTAGACAAACGATGCATTAGCAAGACCAGATAAATAGTCTGAAAACTTATAAATGTGGATAGTTTAGATTGTTCAACTCTGGTTGCATTTCACTGCATTGTTTACTTTTTTCATTAAAGGAAAAAATGTCCGATGGTTTTTTTCTGTTCTTAAGCTTTTATAAGTCCATTAAAAGATAGTTTCATCATTTTGGCCTTTATAAGTACATTAAAAGCCCGTTTACTTATAAAACTCTTGTTCAAGATTGTTACAAACGTAAAGTGAGACAACATCAAAAATTGGCAGAAATTACTCTTGGGAAAAGTTATTATAAGACTGTTACAAACCCAATACCTAGTAATGGTTTCATCCAAAACAGCTATAAAATCTAGGTCTTGAAAGCAGTCTTGAAGGAGCTCCCGCTAAAGCCAAGAGACTTTTTGCTCTTAAAATAACGTTGAATAAGAGTCCTAAAAGAATATATCATCACAGAACTTATAATACCTTTGCATAATACCATTTCAATACTGTAATCAGAACAAAAGGCCTTTTGAAAAGACAAATTTACTTGTAATGGCTTTCGATAAGATGACCCTCTTTTAGAAAGATTTAAAAGCTCTTGAAGGAACCAACACTATAGATTATCAAATGAGAAAACATTATAAGCCTCTTCTCTTAGGAATTACCTTAATAATCATTTTATACGACATGCTTCTTATTGAATGCTGTAATGCGAGCTTTATAAGACTATTGTTTCTTAATCCAAGAGCAAAATGTTTGTTGGGATTAAATCTAATATTTGCAAACTGGTGCATGTTATGCTTGAAACAATGTTAATACATCAAATTTAGACGCATACATTGTTAATTACATACATACAACATTCAAAAATAATAACCATATATTGTATATAAAAAAATCTTTCAGCCTCCCTCTTCCTTTTTTAACTGGGCTTGGGGCCAGTTTCGGCGGACTTATGGCGACACTCATATCTTGCACCTTACGGTTTCATAAATAAGTCGAATAAAAAGAATCAAATTTAAATTTTTGATTCATTTAATTTAATTTAACAAAACTAATTTGCGCCCATACTGACTACGTCACTGTTAAAATTGACAGTATCAGCGGAACTGTTCAATGCAACCAAATGAATCATTTATCACTGAAAAACACTCGGTTAATTTGCGCAAACTTATAATACGTAAATTACGGATAGACTCACACATGAAAAGATACTCCTTCCGGCCGAGAACGCGAGTTATTCGCACAATAAGCTACAACACACTTCAATGTTAGTAACACTTAACTCACAGCTTTCAAATTGGTTCCTAAACTTTTTGTCCACAGTAACACTTCTCACTAGTTTATAACACACAATATTATCACTTATATTATTCTATCAAGAATATATAAAGCCAAAATACTCGCGTGGAAAAGCAACCTTCTCAAAACTCGCGACGTTTTTTGTACAGCCAAAGTAACAGTGAGAGACTAGTGACATTCAAAGATTAGACGTCAGCAGTAGAAAGACGGCCAACTCACTTATACGCATCTACATGGATTTCAACATTCCTCTAGTTCCCTGTTCAATGTACACGCCAATGGTGCCGTGTACATGAAGACTTTCATGTCAATATAGATATTTGGCCTGAATACACGAGGGCTTAAAGAATTTTTCGAGTAAACTTCAGGCGCATGCAAACCTAAATCGCTCGAGTCGAGTCTAGAGCTGGGTCGTTCCGGACACACGCAGTTCTCGGAGACATGTCCACTGCTGAAACTATATGACATAGTTTCGAAAAGTGACATGTAACATTTCCAACATGTCCGAATATATTTAGAATTAGCGCATAAAGCAAAGCCAAATCCAACAAAAATATTCCTAATCTCCGCTAGTTCACATGTCTGGACTTCTGACTTGATAGTTCCATTCAAATGGGATAGTATGCAAACAACTCCAGGTCCAAAAGTTCCACAGGCGTCTCCGGATTAATATTAAGATAGCTCCATATAAAGATTATCCGACACCGGACCTAACTATTGAAGAGCACACAGTTCCGTGCGATGCGCAAATGTTTGATATTGATTGAGCCTGGAGATTGATATGCTTGGTGCAGTATGTATGTACATACTTACATACATTGTGTGCATATGGAATGAGAATGAATATTATGTATGCATTCTTATCTTATATTTCGTTTTTGAAATTTCCAACACACGAGTAGGTATTTCAAATTTTACTTCCCGCGTTTCATATGTTTATTGTTTGTGGTATTAAAACTACTGTTTCACACACCATTGAGAAAAGCTAGTTGTATTCAAAGTGTTTATTGGGCGGTCTATATTATAGTTTTTGATCTCAAAAGGATTAGTATTTTGTACATTACAAGTTAAAGTCTGTACCAATATGACCAATGACCAATGAAAATATAATTATTTTAAAGTGTTGGATTTACATATTAATACTAATAGAAACATCAGGTAAGAAAAGAATATTATGCCCATTCAATACATATTTTCAAAATATTTCGCTTTGAAAAAGGGCCACATATTTTTAAAGAGAAGCAACTTTTTGGAATGGCACTACGTAGGAAAACAAGCAGTCTTTGGGAACATTTTTCTGAAGTTGAGGCCAAAAAAGTTAAATGTCAATATTGTTCGCAGTGCATAGCTTTCCCTTGTGGAAGCCTGGGAAATTTAAGGTTGTTTTACCACCAAAGTCTTTTGTGCAACAAAGCCTTGATGTATTCGCACACCAATCTAGGCCTTTGAATTCAAAAAGAAAAGCAACGACAGATGAACAACTTGTTTTAATGATTGCCAAGGAATATCATCCACTGAGACTAGTAGAAGACATTGAATTTAAAAAAAATTGGCACGCTTTTGTGTCCATCCTATTGCTTACCTACCAGAAAAACAGTTTCGGAAGTACTTTTGCCGCAAATTTATGAAAAAACTTTGTAACAAGAGCTAATATATCACTTGCCTCATCAGTTTGCTTGACAACGGATGCCTTGACATCTATCAATAACAGAAGTTTAATTGCTATAATGCCAAATTATGTTGATACTGAGAAAGTGATATTAGTGTCCAATTTGCTAGGTTGCCTGGAATACGATAGAAGTCATACAAGCATCAATTTGTGCAGCTTTTTGAAGTGTGAAATAACGAATTGGAACATTGAAAATAAGGTACAAGTCAGCGTAACCGATAACGCAGCGAATATACTCTCGGCAGTACAATTAAGAGGTTGGCAATATATAGATTGTTTTGCACACTTGCTAAATTTGGTATTTCACTCAACAAAATTTTATCAATTGCGCAAAAAGCGAAACGTATTGTTGAGTTTGTTACGTTCGCCACGCAACGTGGCCGACCCACAACCCATAAGGGCAAAATTGGGGTCTGCCCTGTCCTTGAAGACCCCAAACCACCGTGCGGGTAAACGCTATCTTGTTAAGAATTTATAATGTTACTTTCGCCACTTCACGCAATCAAGCCAATTAATGAATTATAGCGTTAGTATTGAGTTATATTGCTTTTATTGAATTATATAATTATTAACGAAATATATTGTAGGAAGTAGAGGTTAGTATTGAATTATATTGCTATTATTGAATTATATTATATTGCTATTATTGAATTATATAATTATTAATGAATTATATTGTAGGAAGTAGAGGTTTGCATTATATGGTTAGGAGTAGAAGTTGAAGTATATAAATGTAGAGGAGGTGTAGGATGTAAAGATATTAGATTAGATAACTAAGTAGGTAGTAAGTTTGTTATGGAGAGTGTTCCGGACACCGTCACAGACCCTGCAGATAAGTTGCCAGCAATGACGGCAACAAACACGATCACCCAATCGCGCAGCGGATCCAAGCCCAGGCCGCGCCCGGTCTACGATACGTCCCAATGGAGTCCCCTATGCGCCAATGATACCCACAACCATTGTCACTCGCAATTCTCCATGGCTGGCGGCTGCCGCGAGTGTTTCGCCGGACAGGCGGCAATCACAGCATTTCCGCTCGCATCGAGACACAACGTCTGACGCTGACCAAACCAGTTCCCAAAGCTTTGAAAGCTGCGATGAGGTCAGCTACCCAGCTGGGAGGGTAATGATCATCGGACGCGTTAAAAACGGAACCGGGAGATCCCCTATATATAGGGCGGAAGGTACAGCTGACGGGAACTTTTTGGCTGGGTGAAGCGGAGCGAATCTGGTGACGAGGTGCGGACGTGAACAGTGGGAGCGTCGAGTGGAGGCCGTTGAATAATTCGTCGAGGTTGAACTTTTTGCTTGTTGGGGTGCTGTGGAGGTCGTTGGATGAGACATCGAGGTTGGATTTCCTACTTTTGGGGGTATGGATCGAGCCAGGTGACAAAGCGCTCGTCGTTGAAGCGTCGTTTCCTGATTCAAGAAGTCTTCGAGCAGTGGAAATAGGACTAAAGACAGACACAAATTGTAAGTAGCGTTAAGTATAGTTAGGGCGAGTCAGGTTGTTAAAATAAAATTGTGCCTTGAATTAATTTAAATTGGTGATTTTGTGAAGTGGCGAGGCGGAAATCGCGTGTCCAGCTTGTGTTCCTTGTGCTCCCCTATTCGGTTGGTGGTTTTCGGGTCATCACGGACCCTATTCCCGTTTCAGAGTTCGCGGACAGGGCAATTCGCAGAAACGGGTGGCGCCCTTTTCTTAAAATATTTATTCCCACACGCCTCTTTGCGAGTGAAGCCGTGTGGGATTGCCCAAACCATGGCCAGCGTCCACTACGGTGCAGTGTGGAACGTTACGCAAATCAAGTCGAAACATTCGGCGCCCCACGTCCTAATTCGTGGAAGGTTCAACATGGCAAAATTTACAGAGGCTCTAATCGATCGCCTCACCGAGAACGAGCTTTGCTATGAGTTGGTAGAAATGGTGACGGACGAGGTGAGGGCGCTGTCAGTGGATTTTTGGGGGGATGAGAAATCCACTGCGTTTTTGGTACCCCAGGCCAAACCGAGTATGGCCTGCGGAGGATCGCTAACCTGCTACGGGAGAAGAAAGCAGGGGATCCCCTAATTGGAGAGGGAGAACGATCGGTTACGCATGCAATTGGAAGAGGCACGCAAACACATCGTGGAAGACAGCCTGGCACGTGAAGATATGGAGGACACGCTACGATCGCGATTCTATCGCATTCGATAGAATTGACCGAAGCGGGTACTAGATATAAGTTAGAAATTAAGGAAATGAATTGCCGTTTTTCCGAGCAATACGAAGCGAAGCTGCAACAATCTGTCCAAGAGCTTCGCGAGCAATATGAATAGGAGCTGGAGGAGGTCAAAATGTTCTACGAGAACAAACTTAAGAATCCAGAAAGTGCAGTGCAACGGAACAGCACTGCGGTGAGGAGCGTAACGGAGGAATTAAAACAGTCCAAAAGAATCGAAAGTTTGTTCTCACGACTCGAAGAGTTGGAGGCGCAAAATGTGTCCTTGCATGGTCGTGTACGGGACATCGAGGAGAAGCTTTGACTGGATCAGAGGTGCTCATGCATCGAGCTGGAAGATGGTCAGGAAGCCGAGGTCAAAGAGAAAGTGGAACTCTGCGAAGCGAAACCCACTGTGACAGAGGAAGCAGATGAGGACACCGATGCTGTTAAGGGAGCTTCGAGGGTGACGAAAGAGAAGTCCATATGGGTTGAGGCTATGCCTAGAAGCAGACAGTCGCGATTGGGTAGGCTTGGTAGCAGGCAGTCTCAAGGAGGTGAGACTGGGCCTAAGCGCAAGAAGTCCCAATGGACTGGGTCTGGGGGTAGGGAGTCTCAGAGGAGTGGTCTGGGGAAGACGGGTAGGAAGCAGCAAAGGGGACATCATATGGGTGGTAGATCACAGGAATAGAGTGCTGACATGGAAGGATCCAGATCAAGGCAGAATAACGAACTCGATAGCGGAAAGAGAGAGAATCCTGAGAAGGAAGTTGAGGCATTCGACAGTACCATTAAAAACGAAGTGGATTCAAAGAATGAACAACACTCCTTACAGCCATCTGTTGTAAGGGAGGATAAACTTGTGGGGGCTTTAGAAGAGATTGTAGATGAGGGATCAATCTCATTAAATAGGATTCAGTTTGTAAGGGCACCTGTAGTGTTGCAGGAGGTGTCTGGTACATCAACTGGAGACGGAGATAAACTCCAGATTGTCGATCAAGTGGCCGTTACGGAGCAAAGAGACCGGACGTGTGAGAGACCGGAAAGGTAGTTAAAAGAAGTTGAGGATGAGAGGGGCAAAAAGTAGAGGGGTGGGGCTTGCCAAAGCTCTGTAACCCAAACGTCATTAGCATGCTGGCAGGACTTGCTAGAATAGGCACATGCATGAGACGAAGACTGGCTTAGGACACGGATTAGGGACGAATATATAGATTGCCGGGGGTGTTGAACCCTTAGTCTTTACCCTTGTAACCTTATGTTTGTAATCCCACCTTCCTCCTTCCTTTCTCCCTCCCATTCCCATATCGTTTCATTCTTTTAGTTTAATAGTTCGGTTTTTCGGTTCTGGGTTAGTTAAGTTGTGTTGAGTTCGTTAGGCTAGTGGGTTGGTTTTGTGAGTGCGAGTACGGGACCGATGCGGAGTGTTCGAACTACCGTGAGTGCGACGTCGGGAGGTAAAGTGTCAGCCGTTTGCACGCTGAAGGCCGTGTCCGCGTGTCGCACGTTACCGTCCAGTTTATTTTTGTTTGAAGTGGATTTTGGGAAAATCCACGTAAAGAAGGGGGGGTAATGTTACGTTCTCCACGCAACGTAGTCGATCCCAAACCCTCAAGGGCGAAATATGGGACTTCCCTGTCCTTGAGACCCCAAACCACCGTGCGGGTAAACGCTGTCTTTTCGGATATTGGAATACGCAGATCGCCACTTCGCACAATCAAGCCAATGAATGTATTGAATTGTTATAAGTGAATTAAATGCTTATTAATTAATTATATTTTAGGGAGTAAGTCAATTTAGGATAAAGCTTGAATTATATAAATGTAGAGGAGATGTAGGATGTAAGAATATTAGATTAGATAGCTAAGTAGGTAATAAGTGTTGTTTATGGGGAGTGTTCTGCCCGTGCGCGCGAAAGCTGCGTAATCACCAACAGCTTAATGCATTTCCGTCAACGTTACAGACCCTGCGGATAAGTTGCCAACAATCACAACAACAACAACGCTCACCCAATTGCCGCAACAGATCCAAGCCCAGGCCCCGCCCGGTCTACGATGCGCCCCAAGGGAGTCCCCTATGCGCCAGTGATACCCACAACCATGGGCACTCGCAATTCGCCATGGCTGGTGGCTGCCGCGAGTGTTTCGCCGGACAGGCGGCAATCACAGCATTTCCCCTCGCCTCGGGACACAACGTCTGAAGCTGACCAAACCAGTTCCCAAAGCTTTGAAAGCTGCGATGAGGTCAGCTACCCAGCTGGGAGGGTAATGATCATCGGACGCGTTAAAAACGGGACCGGGAGATCCCCTATATATAGGGCGGAAGGTACAGCTGACGGAAACTTTTTGGCTGGGTGAAGCGGAGCGAGTATAGTGACGAGGTGCCGACGTGGACAGTGGGGGCATTGAGTGGAGATCGTCGAATTATTCTGCAAGTTCATCAATATGGGATGAATTTGATGCTAAAATCACCTGCATAGCTCCCAAAATTTCGAAACCTGCTGGTGTTGTAGAACTGCAAAAATATGTTGAGGAACCACTCATCACTAGAAAGGAGAACCCCCTTATTTGGTGGACCCAAAGAAAATGCTTTTATCCTATTCTTTACGAATATGCATTAAAACGTTTAAATTTAGTTGCAACGTCAGCTCCATGTGAACGAATTTTTTCGAAAGCAGGACTTATTCAAAATGTAAAACGAACAACTTTCTTCAAAGAAAATGTCTCAACTTCTTTTCATAAGCACAAATACTTAGTTTTATGAATTATACCTATATACGTATACCTAGTTTTAAGAATTTAATAGATTTTTAAGAAATAAACTTTAAAAACACACCAATGCAAGATCTTAATGATTTTACTTTTATCTATGCCTAATATGCATTAGTAATCATTTTATTCTGTAGCTCCTTTTGAATTGTCGGAAACATTGTAATTTCTCGGACATGTTGTCTGGAACTAGTTGCGACTACGAAAAGAACGATTCCATCTCCATTTCGCACCTCTAGTCGAGTCCATAGCATAAAGAATATATAGCACGGACACTTCGAGCTGTCAAAGTCGACTTGAGACAAAAGATGCCTAAATTACAACTCCTGTCAGAGAGAGCGCTCTGGCTTTCGTTTCCAAGCTCGCGCGCGAAAGAGAAGGTTGAAATTTGTATTCAAATTTCTCCAGGCCAGGTTGTGCATATGTAGAGAGACGAGTTCGCCATTTTATAAAAGTTAAACGTGTACCTGTGCATGCGTAAATCAACTGACTTAACGCTAGTGCGCGTGAAATCAACGAATGCGGCTAGTACACGATGCAAATACGCGACCGATCGAAGCATTAAAGGTTGCCCGATCAGCAGAAACAACGAAAATACTCGGCATTGTAATTTGAAATAGCAATAAATTTTATTAAAAAATTTTGTATGTGAGTATTGAAAAACATAGATAAGGCGTTTTACCAGATCAACTAAATTGAGAATTCGTTTATCTTACACTTTATTGGGTTTTTAAGATCTTTGTTATCTCTCTCACTCACGGAATTGCAAATTTTCGGTTTCTGGTGCGCTTTACCCATCACTTGGAATGATAATCAGAAACGAACGCAAAAACCATACAAACATAACGTTACCGCGGAATCTTTCACTATAATTTCACCCAATTATTGATACATGCACACGTTCACTTGGAAGGAGTTTTCATTGAGTCTGTGCTGCAGATCCAAGGAAATTCAATCCCTTCTTCGTCGCTCTATATTCCTAAATAAATAGGACACTGAAAAAGAAACTTTCGTAAAGCATCAGACACTTTTTCGCACTGTTCGAAGTTACGGCTATACAACATTTTTCCGATGATGACACGTTGCTCAAAGGATTCTCCCGAACTTGCCACCATAATAGCGTTGACACATTGACCCATCATCAGTACGAAAAGCGTCATCAGCACGAAACTTCAAATGACGGGGTGACACACATGTTTTAGTCATTGGTGCTGTCATTATCATTCGGTCGTTGGTGTCGTTTCGATGATAAACGTCAACTGTCCGCGATGGCACGTCAGATTTGGTTCGAAAATATTAAACAGCTGATATAAATAATGTCAAATTCTATTCACGGCAGATGGTTTCTCATTATTCTACCCAAACATAGATGGCAGTTTTTCGTACTTATCGAGATAAGTATGGTCTTTTTTAGTGCTTATCTCACTGTCATTATGATGGGATTTTTTGTGCTGATGATACTTTTCGTACTGATGATGGGTCAATGTGTCAACGCTATAATTTGTTTTAATTTTCATTGAAAGAATCTAAAATCTAATTACATGCGATATTCCGCTCACGAATTGTTAAATACACACTGACATTTCTCGCTGACAATTGCCATTTAACGAATTGACGAAACTAGCTTCTACATGCATCTCTGTCTTTCGTGCGCGAACCATTCACATGCAATTTGCTTACTCTGTTACTCATATGCATATGCATTTACCTATACTTAGGCACAGGCTGGCCACTTGGGTTGTATAACAGATATGTGGCAAATTAGCTGGAGTGTCCGTGCTATGTATTATTTATGCTATGGTCGAGTCGATCAGGAAACTTTATCGGATCGACTTGATGTACGCGCCATGTTTTTTCAGCTTGAAAGATCGTGTGTGTGGTAGTTGTTTGTCAAAAGGAGTTGTTTTTTGTTTTCTGTGTTGCTCCAGAAGACAATTAAGCAATGAAGAGAAGAAATATACGAAGCTCAATGAGACCAAGTTATTAATTTAACCTTTAAGTATGGACGTCAAATATTTTTAACACTAGTGCGGACGTGGAGTCTCTCAGGCTACTATATAACATACAATTTTTTTCCAGAAACTGAACCGCGGCATAGCCCTATCTATATTTAAATATGGGTCTTTATTAAGAAAAAAGTATTTGTAATCAATTTTCTTTACTATAATTATACAGAATATGAAAAATCAGCTGTCATGGCACTTTTTCAGACTAATCATTTTGACACATTAAAAGTAAAAAATCTAACACTAGAACTAAAAAAACGTCATTATCTACTAATTTAATATACGAACGTGAAAAAAAACATAAAAGATCCGTGTGTCAACCCAAATAAAAAATTCTGACAGCAGTCGTAATATATGTAAATTAGTGGCAGTCAGCGCACAAAGAACGAGAACATTGCAGGTACACAGGCTTGCTGCACTCCACACAAACATAAGTGGTCATTCGGCGCTTCTTCGCGGGACATATTTTTCATGCTCTTCTGGTTCCTTGACTGACTGGTGGTGTCTGGAAATCTTCAGTAACCATATCTTTACCCAAAATTCGAGCAATATGTGTTCATCGTCTGACTGATCCGAAGCCAACAATATACAATTCAATTCTT
This sequence comes from Oxycera nigricornis, assembly GCA_963942545.1. NCBI lineage: Eukaryota > Metazoa > Arthropoda > Insecta > Diptera > Stratiomyidae > Oxycera > Oxycera nigricornis. The sequence continues at coordinate 72,475,300 of OZ012662.1, forward strand.
CTTCGAAAGATGAATCATCTAGTCGTATTTTTTTCTCTCTGAGGCTGTTTTTAACTAGAGGAACTCGTTTTACTACTTTCCGTTATTTTCCATAACAAACATCTAAAACAAGCACAAAAACTATCAAAATATTTTATATGGCAACAGTGGACGTGAAGCCCAACAGGCTCCAGCCAATATTTCGATGATTATTACTCACGTGCTACTGTGGGACTCGGGTGCGGGCAGCGGGGGGAAGTGTGCGAAACAAAAAACTTGAGAACCACGCGGAGCCTCTGAGACTCCACGTCCATACTTCAAGGTTAAGTGTCTAAGGACAAGAATTGTTATTTATAAAAAAAAAATTGCCACACAAGTCGATCCGATTTCGTAATTTCTGTTTTCTGTGTTGCTACAGAAGACAATTAAGCAATGAAGAGAAGAAATATAAAAAGCTCAATGAAACCAAGTTATTAATTAAAGTGTCTAAGGACCAGAATTGTCATTTGTAAAAAAACAAATTGCCACACAAGTCGATCCGATTTCGAAAGGGAACAGCTTGAATGTGGTCAAATATATACGCCGCTCGACTTCTCGAAACTCAATCCAATTTCTAGCGTTCAAGCTCTCAAACCGGTCCATGTATACAGGCCAAGTAAGCACTGTATGACACATTGATCGTTCTTAGGGACCACTAAAATTAATGCGAATGGTAATAGGCTGTGGTAGAAGAAGATGTTTTTATTGAAAGCCAACCAAACTAAGGTGTTCGGCAATGTTTGGAAAATACGTTGAAATTTAAGAACAAATATCACTTATTTTGAAGACTACCAGCAATCGATTTGTCGATTGTGCTTTGCAAATGAACTGGACGGTGTAGGATTTTTTCGAAATAAATTCGTTCGAAGAAGTTTCAAGAAATCAAGTAATAAGCCCACAAAATCTTTTTGAATTCGAAGTACGAGGCAACAAGCACATATTGACGAAAGGACGTTTAAATGTTGAAGTAGCTGTACGAATCGTGACTACCCGTATTTTGCCATCGTCACCTGGATGCACTTCTATGACTCGACAGAGAGCCCACTTTGATGGAGGGAGGGTCTCATCTCCTAATATGGCGAGATCACCCACTCGTATCGGTGTCTGTGGTAAGCGCCATTTGGGAAGCGTTTGTAGGGATTGCAAATATTCTGATGCCCATCTGCGCCAGAAGTCGTCCCTCATTTTTTGGCTGAGTTGCCATTGATTAAGTGGTGACAATCGGGCGTTTAAGTTTGACGGCTCAGGGACTGAACTGGAAGGTGCATCGATAAGAAAGTGTCCTGGCGTCAATGAAGGTAAATCAGTTGGATCATCAGAGAGAGCTTGTAGTGGCCGGGAATTTAAACATGCTTCGATCTGAGTGAGTAGTGTTGACATATCCTCAAAGGTAAGCTTGGCATCACCAATAACTCGTTTGAGAAGATGCTTCGTTGATTTAACGCGGCCTCCCATAAACCTCCAAAGTGTGGAGTGCCAGGAGGGTTAAAGCGCCATGTAGTACCATCCATAACAAGAGCATCAGCGATGATTCTTGATTCGGTTGAGGCGATGGTGAATAGTTTACGTAGTTCAGCGTCTGCTCCTACGAAATTCGTTCCCTTATCGCTGGATATAGAGTTTGCAATTCCTCTGCGTGATGCAAATCTACGAAATGCAGCATGAAATGAGGCTGTTGAATATGAAGACACAGCTTTGATGTGGACTGCCCTGGCAGCCATGCACACAAATACTGGCCTTTTTGTGATATCTACCCGCGATCAGGGCTAGTACGGAGATAAATAGGTCCAGCGCAATCGACACAGCTATGCCGAAATGCTCAATTGCGTTGAACCCTTGAGGGTGGCAAACTTCACGTTTGTTGAAAGGCGGTGGAGGCTCGATACCTAATGCACGGTATGCATTTTGAAATGCGAGCTTTGACAGCTTGCCATCCTTGCAAGATCCAGTATCGACGCCTCAGTATTCCAAGAGTGAGTTGTACACCTCCATGCAGAACATTTCGATGACAGGAGTCAATAATTAAGTTCGTGAGTGATGAGTTTGGTGGTAGTATTAACGGATGCTTTTCGTCTGGATCTATTACTGCGTGTTTAAGACGTCCTCCGACGCGTAAAAGACCCTTTTCATCATTGAAGGATTCAGCAGAAGAAGAGCGCTTCCCTTTGAAAGATCTGGTGTGGTCAAAGACAGATGATGGATATCTGGTGCGAAGAAGGCATGATGATAAGATCTTATCGAAAATAGTCTGGCGTTGTCAAGTTCCAAGGGAGTGAGATCAATTGAATGCGTTGTTGACTGATAACCCCTTTGTTCTTTACGAAGTCGATATTGTTGAAAGATTCTTTGGCACCAAGTTGTTACTCGGAGCAATTTTGAGAGACTCGAAGCAGATGAAGCGAATTATTTCCAAACTGCAGGCTGAATTATTTTAGCTTGCAAAACTACTACGCGACGCTCTGATGACTCTTCGTGATAGGATAGTGATTCATATGTTGGCCAAGAATTCGATGAATGTGAAAGTCACGGTGGTCCTTTCCACCACAGTCCAAAGTCCTTGAGTTGTGTCGGTGCTAGTCCACGTGTTGCACAATCGGCGGGATTGTCGGTGCCAGGAATGAGATGCCAAGTAGCGTCAGGAACTGCTGTCTGAATTCCAGCGACTCGATTAGCTGCTTAGGCTTTCCAGGTTGATGTTGTTGATTTGATCCAGGCTAAAGTAGTAGTTCTATCTGACCATAGGTGCAAAGGTACTGACTGTAGAGAGATCGTTTGTTGGACATGAGACGCTGGTTTTGCCAGGAGAAATGCACCACAAAGTTCAAACCTTGGAATGGCTACTTGTTTGAGAGGAGCCACTTTACTCTTTGATGCAATTAAAGTGGTTTGAATTGTGCCGTCAGATGTGCAGATTCGTAAGTGGAGTGATGCAGCATAGGCAGATATAGATGCATCCGCGAAGCCGTGAAGTTCGATGAGTTTCAAATTGCTTGTAAATCCTAACCAGTGTGGTAAGAATATACAGTTGATGTCCTGAAGTTCGTCATATAGTCGTTGTAAGCGTTGTTTTGCGTTGTCTGGTAAAGGATCATCCCATCCGATACCTAGCAACCAAAGTTTCTGCATAAACACCTTGTGTTCTATGGTAATCGGAGCAAGCCAACCCTAGGGGTCAAACAGTCTTGAAATAGTAGATAGAATTGTCCGCTTGGTTGGTATCGGATTGAACTTTGGGAGAGAAAGACGAAAGGTGAATGAATCTGCATCAGGTTGCCAGTTCAACCCAAGCATTGGATATTCCAGTTTCGCTTGCCAGGTTTTTGAAGGTGTTGGTGCTATCCAGTCCGAAGGGAGATTGGTTAACAGTCGAGAATCGTTGCACACCCATTTGCGAAGTGGAAACCTGCCCGGCACGAGGAGCTTAATTAATTCCTGCTGTAGAGATAGAGTTGAGTCGATGTCGTCAGCTCCTGTAAGAATATCATCAACGTAGATATTTTGATTTAGCACTGAAGCAGCACGAGGATAACGATGAGATTCGTCTTGAGAAAGCTGCTTCAGAGTACGTAACGCCAGATACGGTGCAGCCGCGAGTCCCTAGGTGACAGTTGTCAAACAAAATTCCGAAATTGGATCAACGGTACTTGTACGCCATAGAATTCGCTGATAGTTTTGATCGTCGCGATGTACCTTAATTTGGCGGAACATTTTCTCGATATCCGTGGAGAAGGCTATCGCAAACATACGCCCACGAAGTCAGATGTCAGAAAGTTTAGGCTGAAGTTTCGGGCCAATATATAGATGATCGTTGAGCGACGTTCCGGGTGAATTGGCTTGTGATCCATTGAACACCACTCTGAGTTTAGTGGTCATGCTAGTTTCCTTGGTAATACCATGATGTGGTAGGTAGTAGCAAGTGTTAGGTGTTCTAGATGGTTGCGATCGGCACATATGGCCCATAGATTCATATTCTCTAAAGAAGGTATGCTTGGCAGAGTTTAGCGCCCTTGAAAAATCGTCGTTTCATTCTTTGGAGCATAACTTTAGCTGGAGTTCGCGAGTCGCCAAAATCATTAATGTTAGATTTGAATGGTAGTCGTACGATATAACGTCCACTCTGATCTCTCGAATGGGTCGATTTAAAGTGGTCTTCGCATTGCACTTCATTCTCTGTAAGTAAGGATGATGTAGGCGTTGAGAGTTCTTCCTGTTCCCAGAAACTTACCAACAGTTTAGAAAGTTCTTTATTTTGATGAAGTGTGCAAGGTAAACTGATGATTGATCTCGAAAGTACGTCATCTTTTATGATTGTCATCTCCGAAGATGGAGTGACTGGCCCAGTAAGTATCCATCCTAGTGCCATGTCTTGTGCTATGAAGCCGCCAAATGGACTAGTACGGAGACCTGGTCTGATAAGCAACGCATAAACTTCACTACTCAGTAGTATGTCGATGGACTCACTTCAGTGAAAATTAGGATCTGCTAATGTTAATCCATTCAGATGTGACCAGTTTTGATGAATTGGACGAGGAGGTGGTATGTATTCGGTAAGTCGAGGAAGGATAAAAGCAGCCATTTGACATCTAAACTGTGAAGGTAAGTGCGGTGTGATGATGATGTCCACGATTCCACTAGAAATACCTGATGGAGTCGTTCCAATTCCGGAGACAGGCAAAGATGCTGATCGACGAATCAAACGTAGTTTTTGAGCAAAGTTTTCTGATATAAAATTGCTCTCTGCACAAGGATCGATTAATGCTCGAGCCTGAGTGTATCTGCCATCGTTTCCGCAGGCTTGAATAATAGCCATTGCAACCAAGACTGGAGTTGCGAAATTGGTGACCATTTGAGTGACTAGAGTGTTGACTATAGTCCCCGGATAATTGGATTTCCCTTGTATAAACTCGTGCAGAAGCGTATGATGAAGACCACGACATTCACGACAGATTTTATTCGAGCGGCAGTCCATAACTAGATGACCACCGAGGCAATTAAAGCAAAGATTATGAAAAGCGTTAAATTCCTTGCGTTGATTCACAACGATTTATTTAAAGGCTTCACAAAAGGCAAGAAAATACTTTTTTTGACAAAAGGAACAAGTGTGTGTGTAGGGTAGCTTCTTTGCTGAAACAACGTTCTGCGAGATGGAGTGAGCCTTGATAGAGCGAAATGGTTTGGTCGCTGACGAGATGCATGCTGGAGCCGATACTTTAGATGAATTCACAGGAGAACGTAATCGCTCCGAATGATCTAGAGATTCTAAAGTTCGAATTCTAGTGCTGATGAAACTCGTGAGCTGACCAAAGGTTGGTGGATCCGTGCTTGCTCCACGTGAAGTTTCCCAAGCTCGTCGGGATTGAGAGTCCAGGCTTTGAACCGTAATGTACACCAGCCAATCATCCCAGTGTTTCACGGGTCTTTCATGGGTCTTGAGTGCTCCAATGGCATCGGTCGTATTATTTAGTAAGCTTTTGAGACCTGCGCATGATTCCTTTAAAATGGGAGGAAGGTTGCACAGCGTAGCAATTTGAGCAGAAACGAGTAACCGTTTATTATCATGCCGCTCGGTAAGTATGTTCCAGGCTCTTATGAAATTATCCACTGTTGTAGGAAGGTTATTTAGTAATTGAGCTGGTTCATCAGTCACACTCAACTTCAGATAATGGAGTCTTTCTACATTAGTAATACTTGAATTCGACGTAACAAGCGAGTTGAAGAGATCCCGGAAGTTTACCCAATCCTGATACCTACCACTGAATTTCGGCAACTCAATTTTTGGGAGTTGATGATGGAATTGGCTGTCAGAAACTGGCGCAGTTGAGTTATAAAGTGCATCTCGAGGGTTATCGTAAGACTCAAGTTTATCTAAGTAATTTACCTTCTCGAGTAGATAAAGCTTCTCAACAGTGCTCCAATCGTCGCTCTTAAAATAGTTTGGCTCCTTGTCAGTGGGCGTTGCGGTTTTAATTATGTCGATATGTGCTTCTTGATAAGCAAACCAATCCTTTTCCAAATTCTCCAACCGTGTCTTGCATGCTCCTCGGGTCATTCCGGAAGCACCGAGTTTCGAGAAATTAAGGAAAGATCTAGCAATCAGACCTTTCCGCTTATCCTGGGCTTCGAAAAATAATTCCATTACTAAACTACTGGCTAATTCGCTACCAGTGGAAGTAAAGAGCCTAGAATGCCGTAACCGTGATCGAACCAAATTTATTTGTTCTTAGCGTAAACGCCGACAAATGCTGCACAAGTTCGTGGGTCAAGTATGATTAAAGCCTTGATTGTGGCAACTATTCTGAAAGCTTTTAAGCTTTGGAATTGTACTGCACTATCACTATGCGTGAGATATTACCGTTGGTTTTCTTTGAGTTAATTATAAATTGCTTGATGATTAATAAACTGCGGCACTGTGTATCCCGCTCGACGGACCAAAGTGTTGCGGATTCCCTCAAATAAAACGTGATAGCTTTTATATTTATTGATTGATTACACGGGCTTAAATTGATAACCGGTCTATACGCGGTGTTTTGAATTTTCCGTTCAAAATTGATGCATCGATCACATTTCCCATTATTTTTTCACTGCGAGTCTTGTACCATAGTAGCATAAGCATAAAATTTGCAGCTCCAACTTTTAGCTGTAAAATGTGTCGTGGTATTCCTGACAAATCGAGTGAATTCAAAAATTCTGTAGAATAGTTTTAACGGTTTTTACTCTTTCCTTCTTCTCCGATCGGGTCTCCGCTGAGACCGACGACGATCGGCGTCACACCGATGTGACAGCTGGACGTGCAGTCCGTGGATTGAGGCAAAGGACTACGTATCGCGCCGAGAATTAGTCTTGCCTCTCACTTGGTGTTTGGGATTGGTGGCTGCTGGCGGGCTAGCTAGTTCAGTGAGGCGTGCGGTCGAGGGTCTTAAGGTCCCAACACCAAGTGTCCGAGTTCGTTACACAAACTCAGCCACCTGAAAAGCCCTTGGGTTACGCGTTTTCAATCCACAATCATCAAAAAAAATACGCAAACCAAAACCTCTAACCACTCTATTCTCTACTTTACTCTAAGTCCGCGAGACCGTCTTACCCGAACGCGACTTCTCGTCGGCACACAAATAGACTACCACGATACAAGAACACTACTTTACCGGAAACACACTCAATATAACAAAATCAAAGCTAACGCGAACACTGTGCCGCGGAAGAACCCGAATCACTGCTGAAAACAAAAAAAAGAAGAAGGGAGGAACCTGGCGAAACCTCGCCAACCAACGATGTTATAGGCTGGGCCCAGCCTCCTTGTTCCGAACGTGAGCGAAGCTCATTATTCCGCGCTTGGAACCCCATGTCAGATCGAGCTACCTGACCTACCTGCTTGGAAGGAAGTCCCGGAAGAAAATCTAGGAGTTTAAGTACAATTCATATTTATTTCTTTTTTCTCTAAATTACTTTATATTATTCATTAAAATTAAAATTAACAGAAGCAAAGGAAACATAAAACAAAATAACAAAAAAAATCAATTTAATAATATATGAACCATCTAAATAAGCGAAAAATATTATCATCAATCAAATCATTATTATTGTTCCTATTGTTTTCAAATCGGAATTAATGTTGTGTTTGCAAAATTAAAGTTAACCTAACTTAACTTTTTTTTCTGCAATCGTCTTCATCCCGTTTCAGAATTCATTTCTTCTCCTTGATTAATTTTTCCTTTGTTTTGCCCTGTAGCTTTTGATCGACGGCATGCCTTATTTATTGTTTAAATGTTTGCTGGGTGAGTTTTTTTTTGTCTCTCTTGAAAAGTCTATTCTGTTGTTGATGATTTCCAATTAAATTGCATCCATTTTTGCTGGATCCTAGTGTGCGCCACTTCACAGCAATCACATGTCACTCGTATCGTTGAATACAGCACCGTACAGAGATCAAAATTAGATATTTTTCTATTGAGCTGTGAACGCGAACGAAAACAAAGGCAGAAACTTGCAAATTTTCAAATGTTCAGATTACAATAAAATAGAACACACGTGTCTTAGAATGCCTCGAAGAATAATGATTCGACCGAAATTGCTACTTCGTATGGTTGTCCTCACGAAGGATGACCGGATTTTGTTGACCGACAAAATGGCGCACCGAGTTCACCGTGAGAGATACTTTCTTCCGGTCGAACGGAGCCGAGCACATGTGCGGCTTGGACTGAACAACACTTCCACTGAATGAGCGCGTTTCCTTGATCCTTCACTGCCGTCCTAACTACACCTGACGTTAAGGATTAAATGTCTTGAAAATGGGGTTCGCGCTGAACATCACGTAAATTTGTTCGATTCTTTCGGAACACACATAGCCATCATTATATAACCGATATAAATGGAATGCACTGCTAATCACGTCGTGAACACGTTTTGTAAGTCCCAGCTTCACCTATTGCACCGGTGGTCTTGTCGAGAATCCCGCTTAAACTGCCCATTTTCCCGTTCCCCGAACCAGAATCGCGCTGTCGACCACTTCTGGGAACTTGAAACCTGCTTGTTGCTAACCGGGTTCCCTGTGGTGCGCAACCAGTTTTCCCAGTGGGTCGTTCCTGCATAGCGCTGGATGGCGACGTGCACGATCGAGGTGACGTGATTCAAGCCAGCGCGGATGTGCGAAAGGGCGCATTACAACCACAGGCAGGAGTGTGAGGGCCTCCCGAGCAGTCATGGCGGAAGATCCTCATAGTTCAGGTTGATAAGGTAATCGTCGCGATTGCAAGGGAAGAAACCACTATCTTGGTTGGATTGCTGGATGAGCAAAGTAGATGCGCACTAGGACGCAGGTTTTGACAACAGGGGAAAATTTAAATAAAGCCCAAAAAATAGCTAAATACTGGGGAAATAAAAGACGGAAGATATTATACTCAGGGATAGCTACTTATAGGCACTTGGACCTAGGATGTCAAAAAAAGGTACTGCTAATCCCTAACCGTAAGGTTTCGGGGTGCTTAGCGCGTTAGAGGAAATGAAGTGGGATGCGCTTAGCGCTATCGTTATCGTCGGATATCCTTGGCGTGGAAGAGGCCAACTTCCTTCTCCTTTTCTAGGATGCGTGCTATGACGAACTTCAGGCCAAGCTTCGCGTTATAGCGTGCGCTCGCATCGCTTAGCCTGAAATTTCGTCGGAACACTTCGTCTCCGGGCTGGTAATTAACGGGACGGACTCGTAAATCGTAGGTCCGTTCAGCCACATCCTGAGATCGAGTTAGGTGCATCCTAAGCCGTTGACGGAGGAGGTCCAGGTGGTCTTCCTGGGAAACTTCCATCTTCGGTTCTCCCAAGCACTTGAGACGGCGCAGCAGGGTGTAGGTTTGGCCATGGGTTATCATTTGCTGGCCAAACAGAGCGAAGTATGGTGAGCATTTGATGGACGAGTGGTAGCCCGACCTCAGGGCGCAGGCGATCGGTGAGAGCTGGCGGTCCCATTCTCGTTGATCCTCCTTTAAGTACGCTCGGATGCCGGCTATCAGAGAACGGTTCACGCGTTCCGAAGCGTTCGCTTGTGGCGAATAGTATGCCGTGCGCTGATGCGTAACTCCGTAGCGTTTCAGCAGTTGCTGAAAGTGTCCTGACGTGAACTGCACACCGTTGTCAGTGGTGACGGTTTCTGGTATTCCGAAAATATGGAACACTCGCCATTCGAGGAAGTCGGTGATCGCGTTGGTTGCTAGGCGCTTAGTACAAACTTGGAAAGGTGGTCCAGAATAACGGTGTATCCTATGTTCCCTTCCTTGGAGCGAGGGTATGGTCCGATTAGGTCCAAGTATAAGTGCTGTAGGACTCGTTCGGGAATGTGCTCTCGTCCCATTGGTGGTCGCAACACCTGGTTGGGAGCTTTGGTCATCTTACACGTTTGGCAGAAGAATACATATTCTTTGATCTGTCGTGCCATCCCGGGCCAGAAAAAGTGAGCCCTTAGACGGTGTAGAGTCTTTGCGTATCCCCCATGCGCGCACATCGGATGCTCATGCAACCGAGCAATAAGAGTGAAGGTCAGCTCTTCTGGAATCCAGAGTTTCCAGGCATTTCGTTCTTGTACCGCGTCTCCAGACGCGTATTCTGAGCGTCTGTAGAGGAATCCCTCCATGACCTTGAGGTCCGCAAGCCTTTCGGGCTGTGCCGTAATGGTGTTTACGAGAGCCAGATACTTATCGGACTTGTAGTAACCGGATTCTAAGTCGACGAGGTCTGAGTCATCGATCGTTTCTAAGGCTGCTGCAGATTCGAGTGAGAACATTCGGGAGAGGGAGTCTGGTACCACATTCTGCGATCCCTTTCGATGCCTGATGGTGAAGGTAGACCTCTGAAGCTTTAATGCCCATCTCGCCAGCCTCCCGTGAAGGTCCGTTTGTCCCATCAACCACTTGAGGGAGGCGTGATCAGTGATCCCTTCGAATTCATGTCCTTCGATGTAGGCTCGAAATTTTTTTATGGCCATCACCGCTGCCAGGCATTCCTGCTCTGAGACGGTGTAGTTTCTCTGAGCCGGGCTCAGCTTTTGAGACATGAATGCGATTGGGACTTCCACTTCCTCCTCGGTCCTTTGTGCTAACACTGCATGCCGTGCTGAGAGGCATCGCATTGGATGGAAAAAGGCGTTGAAAAGTCTGGGCTATGAAGGACGGGTGCGGTAGACAAGCTTAGTTTGAGGGTGTCAAAGGCCGCTATGCTATCCTGCGTCCAGATGAATTTGCTCCGTTTCTTCAAAAGGTCTGTTAAGGGGGTAGTAAGGGCTGCAAAATTCCGTACAAACCTTCGGTACCATCCGCAAACTCCCAAGAACCGCCGTAGCTGTTCCACGGTTACCGGTCTTGGAAACTCACTGATTGCGGTGACCTTGCCTGGATCTGTCTTCATTTCACCGTTTCCAACGATGTGACCCAGGTAGCGTACCTCCCTCATTACAAAATGACTGTTTTCTATGTTTACAGTGAGTCCCGCTTTCCTCATACAGCCGGCGACTTCGCGATGTGATCGTTAAAGGTTTCAGAGATCAAGAGTAAGTCATACAGGTACACGAAAACTTGGCAACGCAAATGCGCAGGGATGACCTTATCCATCAGTCGTGACATGGTCTGAGGTGCGTTGCACAACCCAAACGCATGGTCACAAAGTGGTATAAAGGACGCCCAGGTACGGTGAAGGCTGTCTTATCCCTTGACATTTGATCGAGCGGAATCTGCCAAAAAGCGTCCTTCAGGTCCAAGCTTGATATAAATCTGGCCTTCGGTAATCGACTAAAAATCCCGTCAATGAGGGGTAAGGGATAGGCATCCCTAACCGTAACCGAGTTTACCTTTCTGGCATCCAGGCATAATCGAACCTTCGCTGGTTTTCGGACCAGTGTTACGGGGGCTGACCATGAACTTTGTGACTCTTCGATCACTCCGAGGGCCAGCATGCGGTCGATCTCCGCATACAGAAGTTTTTCTACCGCGGGATAAATCGAATAATGCCGTTGTTTAATTGACTTGGCGTCTCCTACATCTATAGTGTGAGCGACTAACGAGGTTCGACCCAACCCTTTCTTGGCATATGATGGAAATGCGTTGATAGCGGCGGCCAGTCTCGTGCTCTGCGGGGGTGAAAGTCTGTGTTGTTTGTCGTCACTGTTTAGCTCTGCTATACCTGCAACGTCAACGGGAACCTTTTCGGTGAAGAGATCTGATGCTAACCCAAATGCTTTCACAAAATCAACTCCAAGGTATAAGTTTTGAGACAGAGAAAGGATGATCCACAGGCAAAAGCTCCTTGCGACGCCTCTAAAGGTCACTTCACATTTGACCTGTCCCGCGGCTCGATGTCGTGTGCCATCAGCGGTCGACAAAGTCAGTTTGAGTTTCCCCAGAGGAAGAGAAGGGTTCTCAAGGAACTTCCTGGCTAATTCGGACGCTATACAGCTGACGGACGTACCGGTGTCGATCAAGCCTCGGACATGCGTGCCCAAGACGAACACCTGGGCATATGGTCGCTGGTCTAGTGCGGGGGTGGTCAAAAAACTAGCTAAAATAGAGTGGCTCAAGGTCTGGTAGTGCCGCACTCCTTTCCAAAACTGTCGTAATCGGATAATAGAACGCCTTGGGCGTGGCAGAGTGACTGCGTTTAGAAAGATGCGATTGCGAGCAGCTTGGTACTCTCGTAATCGAACATGGTATGGCTTCAAATGTCGTGGGATCTCTGAAGGGTCGACTAATGAAAATCTGTTTTTGTCGTCTGGCCTAATTTGTTGTGGGTAGGACTGCTCAGTGGGGCGTGCACTCGAATCTTCCGGAGTCTTATAAGGGCAATCAGACGAATTATGCGTGAGAATAGTAGTTAAGGGTGCGGAGGAGCTTTCCTTGGGGAAGGCCGCGACGAATGTCGTACCATCCCCGCTCTCTCGTTTTTTGATTGACGGCAGTTGTCACATTTCGACTTCACGGTGTTTTCTTTCCCACAACCATAACAGAATAGTGTCCTCTCCTCTTCACATTCAATGAAGTGATGGCCGGGCTGCCGACAATTCCAGCTGACTCCGGGGCTTCGAAGCTCCTCTAGGTCTGTCTCTGAAGCATGGTCTTGGAAGTCCGGATCAGGTGGACATTCCGACACCGGTTTCTCCGGGTAAATCGACGATACTCCCGGGCGGTCGGGACGTTCACGTCTCAGAGCGTACATAGTTTGGTTGTCCGTCGAGGATTGCCATGGATTCCTTACAAAATCCTAGCAGAAGAACGTAGTACCTGGAGAGTCCAACGAGGAGCATAGGCCATGAAATGTTGGAGCTCTGGACGACAACCATTCCAAAGGATTTCCAACATTTCCGCCTGTGAGATGGGTCGCGTCAGATGCTCAGCCATGCAACTAAGTGCCTCGTAGAAATCATCCACTGTTTCACCTGCTTTTTTTCGTCGATGGCGTAATCGCTGTTTCAAGAGATCATCGCTATGTGCTGGGGCAAATTCCTGGATAAGTGCATCCTTAAGGTGATTCCACGAAAAGTGTGGTGTGTCCTGAACGTATCTCCAGAACAATCTCAATGCACGTCCCTCGAACAAAAGGTGTGCTTGGTTAACAAGAAGGTTGTAGTCCCCTCGAAGGTTAACCGCAGTCATCCGCTCCACTCTCTGAAGGAATCCTCCCAGAGAAACCGAGTCAGTCTGGCCATTATAAGTCAGCCTGCAGCTACTAATGATGCTCACCGCTTTCCCAATCGACATATCTGCGGTAAGTCGATGGGTGGGTAGGTTACTGAATGGTGCTCGTTCCGCACTGGTAACATCTTCCCAGGAGAAATTCTCGCCTAGATTGAGACCACCAGAGAGTGGCGCGGCGCCTGGTACCTTCGAATGGTTGTGTGTGGCAGCGGTATAGGGTGGCGGTTCGGTTCCGATATGAGCTGTTGCCACCTCAGGTGATGCTCGACGAGATAGATGGTCCAACTCCCTTCGAACGCTATCGTTGACCAGGCGCGGCAGAATTTCTTCCAGACGCTTGGTAATTGCCTCTTTCGGGTGCAGCTGTTCCGACGTGGCCCTAACTATCGGTACGTGAGGTGGCGGCAGAGAATAATCTGGGCTATTCCCACCCAGAATAGGCCGAGAAATAGGTAGGCTCGCTCCCCCGTCAGGGCTCATTTGTGAGGATGGGGCCCTCCTAGAACGCGGATGACATTGTTAAGACTAGGCTGAGAAGGATCAATTCAATGAATATAACTAGGTATCTGATCTACAAATTGTTTCGTGATTGTTTCAATTTGTTGTTCTTTTTGTTGTCTTCGATTCCAAAAAAAGGTTATCTCTCACGTGTATATATTCAAATATCTATCGTTATTTTGTTTTGATGTTACTTTTCCAGATATAACGTTTTTGCTTTCTTCCAGGCTTCCACCAACAGGCGGCAAGCAATTCGATCTGTAATTAGGCAGCGCCAAGTCACTCACTTCCCCTAGCAGGATATTGTATCGTTACAAAGTTAACCGGGGAAAAAACCAAAAAGACTACCGAGGCGATGAGAGTGCAACCAATTTCGTGCCAGCGATGCGTCAGAGACACTCTGCGGTTCGTATTCCAGTCATCGCAAACACGGGGTGGAAGCACTCACTCAACCTATAACGCATGAAAAGTAGAGGCATTCTCCCGATACAGGAAGGTTAGGTATAGATCGTATCGTCAACGAGATCAAACAAGGTAGGTAAACCTACCAGGTGATATTCTCAGTTGAGGGTGCGATCCTCCTAACGTGCGCCTGGAAATGAGTTCCATCAACTCTCCCTACGAGCCGTGCTCCATGAAAGAGATGACTTCCCATCATGATTGGCCACACAAGGACAACACATCGAAAGAATCCTGTCGCGAAACAATAACTTAACGAGGAAGTGTTGAACAGCCAAATGCGTGCAGCACTACGAACTTGAACTTTAGTTCAAGAAGTTCAACAATTCCAATTGGTGGGGGACCCCTATGTGAGAATCCCTAGATCGTATAGATCGATTCACCAGCCTTGGGTGACACTACTAAAGTTTTTAGGGGGCCCCACGTTGGGCGCCATTGTAACGGTTTTTAATCTTTCCTTCTTCTCCGATCGGGTCTCCGCTGAGACCGACGACGATCGGCGTCACACCGATGTGACAGCTGGACGTGCAGTCCGTGGATTGAGGCAAAGGACTACGTATCGCGCCGAGAATTAGTCTTGCCTCTCACTTGGTGTTTGGGGTTGGTGGCTGCTGGCGGGCTAGCTAGTTCGGTGAGGCGTGCGGTCGAGGGTCTTAAGGTCCAAACACCAAGTGTCCGAGTTCGTTACACAAACTCAGCCACCTGAAAAGCCCTTGGGTTACGCGTTTTCAATCCACAATCATCAAAGAAAATACACAAACCAAAACCTCTAACCACTCTATTCTCTACTTTACTCTAAGTCCGCGAGACCGTCTTACCCGAACGCGACTTCTCGTCGGCACACAAATAGACTACCACGATACAAGAACACTACTTTACCGGAAACACACTCAATATAACAAAATCAAAGCTAACGCGAACACTGTGCCGCGGAAGAACCCGAATCACTGCTGAAAACAAAAAAAAGAAGAAGGGAGGAACCTGGCGAAACCTCGCCAACCAACGATGTTATAGGCTGGGCCCAGCCTCCTTGTTCCGAACGTGAGCGAAGCTCATTATTCCGCGCTCGGAACCCCATGTCAGATCGAGCTACCTGACCTACCTGCTTGGAAGGAAGTCCCGGAAGAAAATCTAGGAGGTTAAGTGCAATTCATATTTATTTCTTTTTTATCTAAATTACTTTATATTATTCATTAAAATTAAAATTAACCAAAGCAAAGCAAACATAAAACAAAATAACAAAAAAAATCAATTTAATAATATATGAACCATCTAAATAAGCGAAAAATATTATCATCAATCAAATCATTATTATTGTTCCTATTGTTTTCAAATCGGAATTAATGTTGTGTTTGCAAAATTAAAGTTAACCTAACTTAACATTTTTTTTCTGCAATCGTCTTCATCCCGTTTCAGAGTTCATTTCTTCTCCTTGATTAATTTTTCCTTTGTTTTGCCCTGTAGCTTTTGATCGACGGCATGCCTTATTTTTTGTTTAAATGTTTGCTGGGTGAGTTTTTTTTTATCTCTCTTGAAAAGTCTATTCTGCTGTTGATGATTTCCAATTAAATTGCATCCATTTTTGCTGGATCCTAGTGTGCGCCACTTCACAGCAATCACATGTCACTCGTATCGTTGAATACAACACCGTACAGAGTTCAAAATTAGATATTTTTCTATTGAGCTGTGAACGCGAACGAAAAACAAAGGCAGAAACTTGCAAATTTTCAAATGTTCAGATTACAATAAAATAGAACACACGTGTCTTAGAATGCCTCGAAGAATAATGATTCGACCGAAATTGCTACTTCGTATGGTTGTCCTCACGAAGGATGACCGGATTTTGTTGACCGACAAAATGTCGCACCGAGTTCACCGTGAGAGATACTTTCTTCCGGTCGAACGGAGCCGAGCACATGTGCGGCTTGGACTGAACAACACTTCCACTGAATGAGCGCGTTTTCTTGATCCTTCACTGCCGTCCTAACTACACCTGACGTTAAGGATTAAATGTCTTGAAAATGGGATTCGCGCTGAGCATCACGTATCTTTGTTCGATTCTTTCAGAACACACATAGCCTTCATTATATAACCGATATAAATGGAATGCACTGCTAATCACGTCGTGAACACGTTTTGTAATTCCCAGCTTCACCTATTGCACCGGTGGTCTTGTCGAGAATCCCGCTTAAACTGCCCATTTTCCCGTTCCCCGAACCAGAATCGCGCTGTCGACCCCTTCTGGGAACTTGAAACCTGCTTGTTGCTAACCAGGTTCCCTGTGGTGCGCAACCAGTTTTCCCAGTGGGTCGTTCCTGCATAGCGCTGGATGGTGACGTGCACGATCGAGGTGGCGTGATCTAAGCCAGCGCGGATGTGCGAAAGGCCACATTACATAGTTCACCACCTCATGTGGATCCATGATGGTGTCCACTAATTGGAATGTGTATAATTGGCCTAGTATTTCTTTCAAAAATGCTTCGTTAAGACCACTGACATCTTTGCTCTAATCAGCCAATATTGCTTGCATGCTTAGTCAAAAATGATTCTTGTATTGTGGGTTTTTGTTCGGTAACACGCTGTTGATCAGGTCTTGCTTTGATAGAGTAAACCGACAAAATTCGTTTGGTAGTATTATCTGTTGAGTTTACGTTTTATTCAGCTTTTGTTTAACATTTAACCGATTTATGTTTGCACGCGCAACATAGTTACTCTCTTCACACCATCTCTCTCTCTCTCTCTAGTAATTTTTCAGTTGTTTCAGTCAGTTCAGAACTTGTTCCCGAACAGATAGTTACTCCAACTCGTTCGTGCTTCATTTTCGCTAAACAACAATATCAATCCTTTATATTTGTTGACAGGCATTTTTCCAACATCAATTTGCAGCAACTGTTTCAAAAATTCAGCTGCTGATGGATCATTTTACAAGTTAATTTAAGTGTGAGTTGTCCTTCGTATTTCCACAAATTTGAAAATTTCAAGCAGGCGTTTATTTTATCGACTGCAGTGGATTTTGGAATGAGCGGTGATGTTTGTCTGAAGTCTCCTGATAGCAGTATCAAAGCACCGCTGTTTAAATAATGTAACATGTAGGATTTTCGTTTGTCTACATGTTCAAAGACAATTTAATTGCAGAATGTACTGTTCGATCGGCATCCAATAAAATGGCAGTAATTGCAGAAGACGCAAATCCAAGTGCTATTTTACTTTGTGAACGTATCGTCGCAAGTATCAACGAAACCAAGCAAGTTTTGCCAGTTCCTCCTGGGGCGTCCAAAAAATAGATCCCACCGCTTTGATTGTTAATAGCATGCATAATTGAGTCGTAGGCAACGTTTTTTCATTGTTCAATTTTGGAATATTTGTTTGAACAAATGCATTCAATGCATTGCAATCGTATTCTCGTTCGCGTTGCCAATTTCGATTAAACATATCATGCATTGAACGATTTAGTGACACCATGCCGAGTTGTGTTAACGCTTTATTTGCGATTCCTAAACAAATGTGTTCAATCATAAAAAATGTTTCATTATACATTTCCTGTGTGAATACCAAATGTTTGGATTTGACAGTTTTACGACGAATTTGTTGCATCATCTACTTTAGTCGCGATTCGCGTAATCGATCCGGCGATAGACTAGAAGGGAAAAAAACTACCACGGCACGAGCAAACAATTCTCTCGGGTGGCAGTGTTACTCCCGCTTAGAAGCCGAACTTCAGCGGAGCTCACAGGCGCAGATGTGTTTGTCTGGTCCCATCCTACCTCGACCCAGCGCTTGCGCAGTCGCAGATTTCATGCGCGCTAGGTCCACCTAGTTATTTCTTTATCTATATATAGTTCATTATAAATTTATTACCTCTGGTACCGCTAGATTAAAATATATAAAAGAAATATCCAATTTGTAAAAAAGACAAAAAAACTAAAAAATTGAATAAAGATTACTCACCCTTTTGTCCTTAGCGAAGACGAGCGCTCTTCATCGCGGGTCGTAAAGTTGGGGCTAGTAAAATTTTAACTTCAAAAATTCCACATTGCAATTCCCTATACGGGATTGCAAAAAAAAAACAAAAAAAGGAACATAAAACAAAAATAACAGAAAAAATATCAAGTTAGTAATACAATGTATATGAACCATCTAAATAGAGCGAAATGAGGTTGAGATAAAATTGTTATAAATCCGTGTTTTAGAATTTACAAAAAAAAAATATTATTATCAATCAAATTTGTTTTTATAGCTTAGTTGTGTGTATGTGTTACATAATAGTCAAAAAGGTAACATTTATTCTTGTTTGGTCAGTTGTTACCACCCTCCTTGGGTTCGTCGCCATCCCCTTGTTTGCGATAATGGATGAAGATGAAGCAACGATGGCTACGATCGGCAGTTGCATGTTTTAAATTCTTTCAACGCTTTTCAATCTAAACTTTATCGAAATGAAACTAAACCACGTTTTGGATGTATAAGCACTCTTTATTGGGAACAAAAACACAAGCCGAGTCTTGCCTCTACAAATTCTGAAGAAAATCTAAAAAAAACATTTGCTTCGCGCATGCGGTTTAAAACGTAATGATGGTTGCTCAGTTTTTTTCAAATTCGACATCCTCCTATCATTGAGTTACAAGCAATTGGCATCTCAATTACAGTACATCCTTTGCGCCACTCATATTCGATTGAAATAAGATTGTAGAGTATTATAATTAATAAAATTTCCACACAGGACTAAAACTAAAATTAATGAAGAACCAAATTACATTATTATCATCAAAAATTAAAATTAAGAAGCTTATACTCTAATACGTAAGACGCTTGGGCTTTTTACTCATTCTTCCATTACGTGAATTTCAATCTTATTTCTAAAAGCTTTTACATTTTTGTTATTATCATGTTCACATGCCAGTTCTAATGGATAAATACGTTGGATTGGTCTTACAAGTTCACCATTCCCTGTCTACAATCTTACTTATCTTATGTTTCCATCTTTACTTTTCTTTATTTCTTTTATTCTTGCCAAAAGCCAATCCAAACGTTTACAATTGTCGTTACCTAAAAGTACAATATCGCCAATTCTAATATCTAAATTGTTTTTTTTTAAATTGTCTTTACATCGTACTAATGCACCCAAGTATTCATTTCTAAATCTCTCTCGTAAACATTGCTTAATTCTCATCCGGTGCTTCTCTCGCTTACTTAACTTACAACTATCGATTTTATTTAAATCAGTGACGCCGATTTCTTGTATATCCTGCAAAAAATGTGATGAAGTAAGGGAAGTCAACTCATTGCTGCTATCAGATTGAAAGGTTATCGGTTATGCATTAATTAATGCTTCGCAATCTAATAAAATGGTCAATATCTCTTCGTAAGTTAAACATGCTCTTTGTAACGTTCGTCTTAATAATCGTTTCAAAACACCGATTAGTCGTTCCCAAAACACCCCACCAAGGTGCTGCTGGAGGAATAAAAATCCATTCAATTTTCCGCATTGCAAGATTTTCGGCTACTTTGTTAAAACCCAACTCCTTCAATTTATTGTTGGACCCCTCAAAGTTTTTTCCGTTTTTGCTGTATATTGTATTGGATCGGCCTCGCCGTGCAATAAATCGCGCGGAGTGCCATCATAAACGAGGAAGTGCTGAGAGAATTCGTCAATTCTAGATGTACCGCCCTATATACAGCACAAGTGAAAATACAAATCCAAGATTTTACATTACCCTTTAAAACATTGGACCGGCAAAATCTATACCTATAATCTCAAACATTCATTCGCGTCGCGCACACGGTTTAAAGGCAATGGAGGTTGCTCAGCATTTAAAGCTCTCACATCGTGATGTCTACATTATACACATTTTTTAATAACTGATCGAATTTCCCTTCGTCCACCTACAATCCAAAATTTTCCCCTTAATATATTCAAAAGAATTTCTACTCCCACGTGATGATATTTTTCATGATGTATTTTTTATTAGTAAGCGCACAACATAGTTATTGCGCGGTAAAATAATCGGAAATCTAAGGTTATATTTATCGTCTCTTAGAATGATTTTAGTTTTGAGACGGATTAATTTATTATCGTCTTTCATAGGTTCCAAATGTTTAATCGACTCATCACTTATACCTTCAAAAGCGTGTTGTTGTTTAAATCGTAAAATGTATGATTCTGCGAACGTTACCTCTTTTGCAGTTAAAAATTGTTGTTTGCATCTATTGTTTTCAAACCGAAAATTATTACAAAATAGCTTTAACCAAGCAAAAACTCGTATTATTTTAAAATAATTCGAACATTTACTACATATCATCGATAATACGGTATCTTCACTATCCGAAGCAAGCAATGATAATGATTCCTCGTTCGACGACTTCTTTATCTCAAGTTGTACCGCCTCCTCGTTGCACTCGTATAAATGTTCGGGTCACGCACTGTAATCTTTTCTCAGCCATTTTGGCCCCTCCCACCATTTCGATGATAAAAGCTGTTCTACCCTGCAACCCCTCGAAGGTAGGTCGGCTGGATTCAAATGTCCAGGTACGTGTCTCCACTGTTGCGACTTAGAAAGCGATTTAAATTCTTTGACTCGGTTCCAAACGAAAGTCCCCCAATTATTTTCGCGTTGAATCCACGCCAGTACCATAGAGGAATCGGCCCAGTAGTATACCTCTACGTCTTTAATATTTAATATCCGCAGAATACTTGACGTCAATCTTGCGCCAATTACAGCAGCTAATAATTCTAATCTCGGGATACTGTGATGCGATCCTCCTTTACTTGGGGCTACTCGAGATTTAGCTTGCACAAAATTAACTTTTACTTTGCTTTCCCTCTGCACACGGAAAAAAATGAAAGCTGAAGATTTACTGGCATCGACAAACGTGTGCAAACTAATTTTTTCACCATCGCGAGTTTCTCCCAAAAAACATCCAGGCATTTTTACTTCACCGACGCTCTCAAGTTCATCAAGCCACTTAATAAACCTTGACTCTACACTTTCGTCTACAACTTGGTCCCATGACAGGCCTTGTGCCCACGTCTGTTGAGGCGAAATTCGCGGTATAAGTATAATGGGACTAAGGATGCCCAGTGGATCAAAAACGCGATACGCGACGGATACGATAGATCGCTTGGTGATCTTATTAAAATTAAAATTAACTAAACTTGCTGTATTTATAGATAACGTGTCATCGTTTTTATCCCAAACGTCACCTAAAACGTTGGAGTGTCTTTTATGGAAATTATATTAACTAAACTCCCACCCACGAAGGTTAAATCCACGCAAATTCATCTCATTTTTTGCATCGTTTACAAAGCCTTTTAAATCGCTCTCAGAGTTAAAACCTGTTACGCAATTATCCACATAAAGCGATTTTAACAATTTGTTTATGTTATCCGCAGAAAACCTTAAATTAATATTAGATGCAATCTCCGATCTCTTGAGAATGCTGTTTAAATGATGCTCAATGATAGCATCTAAAATAAAAGGGCTCGAACTGACTCCAAAAACTATTCTACAATGTCGAAAAACTATAAGATTGTTATCTGCATCATTTTTAAAAAAAGTTAAAAGTCCCTGTCTTTAAGACAGATGCTAATTTGTAAAAAAAAAGCCTTCTCAGTATCGGAAATTACACCTATTTTACCTTCTCTGAAACGTAGTAGGACGTCCGAAACCAGCTCGATGAGATTTGGACCCTTATGTAGACAATCATTCAGCGACGGATGCGGTGGCAACTTCGATGATGCATCGAACACGGGTCTAACTGCTGTGGTACTAATGTAATGACCCCAGCTGTGTTCCTGTTCTTTAGGCACGCGCTCAATAATGCCCATATTCAACCATTGTTTGAGCATAGCATCATATTTATCGTAATATCCATCGTTTAGCAGCTTCTTTGTACTTGTCTGAAGTCGGCGCAGAGCAACGCCTTTGTTTTCTTCGAGTGGCGGATGATTTTCTGTCCAAGGAAGCGACACCTCATAGCGACCTTCTTTATAGACGATAACTGATTTCAAAAATTCAGACTTAATTGTGTTTTCTTCTTCAGCCTGTTTTTTTAACTATAGGATCTCTAATTCTCAAGACATCAAGATCCCATAGGGCTTCAACATTATAGTTTTTTACAAACATCGATATAGCGGTAATTGCGTCACCAGTCTCAATGGGTTCAGGAACTTTGCCTGACAGCACCCAACCGAGGCGAAATTCTTCTGCAGTCAATCCGCAAGCTAACTGATATATGCGACCCGTCTTTAATTTACCAGCGATATCAGAGCCAATGAGCAACGTTATATAATCATCGTTACTGTACATGTCCGAAAGTTCAATATTTAGATATTTCAGTTCATCACACCATATGCCTTTTCTCATTGAGGGCACTGATTCACAAATCGTCTCTTGATCGAGGGCTTGAAAATTGAATATAAAATCACTATTTAAATTGCCGACTTGCACTTGATATACATAATGGTTCACTAAATCCTTTCGTGAACCACCAAAGCGCAAGTGATTCATCTTAAGTGAATCGAGTCGGTCATAACTCAGCTTTTTTGCTGCCGCTGAGAGTATATATGAATGTTGCGAACCTGTGTCACTTGATGCACGCACTTTTCAATCACCGTTTTTTCTTATCAACTTGACCTTAATAGTTTGTAAAAGGACCTTCGGACAGCTACTAAGACTGGCGAAGTTCGTTTCTGATAAGGAAATATCTGCATTTTGAGACCCAACATTTTCAACTGAACGACACATTATCGTTACGTGCTTATATCCGCACTTTTCACACTTGTTTTTTTACATTACAACTATTGTAACTATGTCCGATTTTTAAGCACCTTTTTAGCGTGCTCCTGTCGTTCGGTTAAAACCATCTTTTTAGCTGTCTCACAATTAGCACTTTTATGATTAAGGTCACAAAATATACACTTTATTTCTTTCGTTGCAAGTAAGTTAGTTGCACTGGGTACATTTTTCCCCGAAGTTTGTGCACTCATCTTTTTTGGCTTGGAATTTTCTCTATTGTTCTCTGAAAAACCGAATTTATCCGTCACCATAGATATTCTCACTTCGTTGCGCACTTCCTCTTTCAAAAACGACTAAAGCTTTTCAATCTAAACTTGATCAAAATGCGTTGATATAATTTAAAATCTGGCGACCGTGACAGGACTTGGTTTGCATTTTCAATCGTGAGTTTAGTTTTTTATCGAAATGGAAAGAGCTAAAAAACTGCGAGCTCCAAAGCGTGCAGTCTTTACAAAAGCCCAAGTCGAGTCTTGCCTCTACAAATTCTGAAGAAAATCTAAAAAACATTTGCTTCGCGCATTCGGTTTAAAACGCAATGATGGTTGCTCAGTTTTTTCAAATCCAACAGCATGAGTATCAATTAAATTGCATTCCTTTTTCTGCATCCTAGTGTGCGCCTTCACCAAGAGTTATTTGTATTGCTAAACGAATTTATTCCGCGCGTGTGGTTAGGATTCAAATTAATTTTGACTACTTCACAGCAGTCTCATATCACTCGTATCGTTGAATACAAACCCGTTAAGAGATCAAAACTAGATTTTTCTGTTCAGCTGTGACCGCGAACGAAAACAAATGGCAGAAAACTTGAAAGTTTCCCAATGTTGCGATTACAAAAGTATAACACACGTGTCTTAAAGTGCATCGAAAAATAATGATTCGAATGAAATTGCTATTTCTTAGGAGTGTCTTCTCGAAGGACGACTGTATTTTGTTGACTGACAAATGTCGCACCGAGTTCACCGTGAGAATACTTTCTTCCGGTCGAACGGAGCCGAGCACATGTGCGGCTTGGAATGAACAACACTTCCATTGAATGAATGCGTTTCCTTTGATCCTTCACTGCCGTCCTAGCTACACCTGGTGTTAAAGGGTTAAATGTTTTAAAAAGTGGGATTCGCGGTTAACATCAATCGTATATATTATTTTTCGATTCTTTTGAGACACACATGGCCTCCATTATATAGTCGATTTAAATGGCGTGCACTGTTACTCCTTTAGTGAATAAATTTCGCACATGTCCAGCTTCAACAAGTGCACGTTTCTTCAAATTGATCTTACTGGGATATGACCGTCTTTTCAGAATAATGCCATTTAAACTCTCACTTTCACTATTCCCCTGATCGGTAAGATCAGCTACTAACGTACATTTATAAATTCTAACTGTTAAACACACGAATTTTAGGTTATGTGGATCACTTATCCAGCGACGAGTGCCGGCAAAATTTGAATGGGCTATTAAAGATCTTTCAGCCTATTGGTATGTTCGCTTAATCTTTCGAGCGGGAAAATCCCCGGTTACCGCAATGATCGGCATTGAGTTTTTGCAGCTTCGCGCTCAAAATTGCCACCTTATTCCACAACCGTTACTCTCAAAAAGGGTCTTCTTGTGTAGAATATCCCGCTTCCACTCCCATTTTTTTCCACATGGTCATAAACTTTCATACTATGGATTATCCGTACAAAATTTGGCACATACCACATTCGACGAAGCTTTCATGCATTACAAGAGTGACAAATTGGAATGGATTAGAAGACGAACTGAACACGTGTTCACATTTCAATCTCTTTGAACTTCCATTGAAAATTAATTGATTTGACGCTAAGCACGCGACGTTTTCTCAGGAACTCGCACGAAAGTTTTCAGTAAACCTTTTCGGAGATTTCTTCGTTCCGTATTCACACAAGTATATCAAACGTTCGCTTTTTTTCTTTCTGCCCGAAAAATGGATCACTTCCACAGGCTATGCGACCCGATCAATCGCTCTAACTCAACTCTCAGGTCCAATCTCGTCACTAGCGGGATCTCTGTTTTTCGGGGCCTGCCACGACTGACCATCCGTTATCACTTGTTGCCCATGAGGCGGCATGAGTCAGTGGTGGCCAACCCAGCGGCTGTGCAACATTACACCTTGGACGATTTATTTCATATGTAATATTTTATCACTTCCGTTTATAATAAAGTCCTGGCGAATGTATCAGATGCACATAATTTAAGTGGTCTACCCTCTTTTGGCAGAGTAACACAAGTTATTTTAATATTTTTTTTAGATAATGTCACAATCCCGACCATGCGAACAAACCCGCGGATCCGAGATCGAGTGCCCCACCATTTTGGACGCTCCTCGACCCCGGATGCCTCGTGCGTACACGCACAGCCGGGACTGCTACAAAGTCGACCGCATAGTGGAGGTCCCGATTTAACATTTTAGTTTCCCCCGACTAGCTCACCGAGTCGTGGGTTTTTATATTTGAATAAGAAAAGAAAAGAAACCACGAACCACATTCACACACGCGTCACCAACGCACAAGAAAACAATCACATCACTTTTTTTATATTATATTATTCCATTTTTATATACTTAGCTCATTACTATACTTATTGACTGAATAACACCTTTGATTATACATTATACAACAAAACTAGAATTTTTTTTTATTTAAATGACTTTGACCCACTCTGCGTGATATATGCTGGGGAATGATTCGTGATGATTTATGTCACTGATGATAAAAAAACGACGACGGTCTAGTTAGCTCATTGGAATCTTGTGGCGACCGCTGATTTCTCGTTTCCACTGGACTCCTTTTCCGGAGCGAATCTCTGGTAAATTATAGATGTCTGATATGTGGTCCCGCCAAAGACGTTGATCGTCACTGTCGCTGTTGCAAGACAGCAGTCCCGGACGAGCCCAAGTCGATCCACTTTTCCTTGCACAAGACAAAAACACTCTCCATCAAGTTCCTCGGACGATCTCCCCAAACACCACCAGTTTAAACCTCCAAACCTTTTTTCTTTTCTGTCCACACCGCACGCAAAAACGTCCGGCCCGTTCAACCGTCTCTTCGCAACCCTCCCACACTCACTCACCATTTCCGGCACGTCGAACATCGAAAAGCTACTTTTCGCGTAGCGTGGCATGATCGATCACTCGTATTCGCGAAAGCTTGAGCACGATCCGAGGGTTGGAGCGAGATGACGCGTTGAATAGCTTTTTCGGAACTTGGCGAGCTTTACACTTTCAAATAATCATTGCCAGGTAGGTATTTCTATGATTTAGTTATTTCGGGCAGAAAAGGCGCGAAGATAATTTGAATTTAGTTTATGGTACGTAACAAACGTGGGGACGACCCCGCCCTGAGAAGAGTCTCTCCACGATAAGCCGGGCTATGAATGAACTCTAAGTAAGGAAAGATCTCATGGTTGGTATGAGGCTAGGCAGATGTAGGCAAAACGTCTGAACGTCGAAATCATCATGCACGCTCAAACGAACCAGGAGGGTTTTAATAAAAGGGAAGTCGTACGTGAAGCTAAGCAGATGTAGTCAAAACGTATTAACGTCGAAATCATCATACATGTTCACGCAAGTTCCTCGATACGGTAATACGTTAAGGTAACCCTACTCGATCGACAGTTTTACCTGAAATAAGCCTTCAAAACTAAATAATTAGTCAAACTAGCCTAAAACAGGAACGGAACCTATCGACGGCGGGTTACAGATTTTTCAAACAAAATGAAACACGGGCGTGTTGGAAAGGTGAGCTAATGAAACAAGACTGAAGATCATGGAACTATGGTTAGAAAACAAAAGGTATGGTCTCACTTCTTGTGAGCAATTATTAATAATTGGATACTATATACACACCTGTATACTAAACCAAAATATTTACATTATATACAGACGTCAACGCTCAACGCGGACTAGTTAAGGGACCCCATAGGTCATCAATTCTCCAGCGTTTTGTGACTTCAAACCCAATTATTATACGGACCAAAGAATTACTGAAATTCGCGTTGCAGATATACCTAATTAACTTTATTTTTATTTAAACGATGAAGGATTAACGTCCACACTGATGCAACCAACGCTACGCGCGAGGCCATCAGGAAAACTCATTGGACAGTTAACTTCAAACCGATACTTCAGCCTAACCAAAATAAAAAGAGCAACATCCACACTGATGCAACCAACACTAGGCGTGAGGCCACCCGGAAAACTCATTGCTGCTGCTTTTATAAGGGACCACGCCCTACCTAATTTACAACCACAAATGTTATATCTGCAACCTATTACTCAAACTAACCTAACACTAATCCAAAATGATTAAAGATAATTAGAAGATACATACCCATATCTATTACTACCTACGATAAGATACTATAAGTATATACACGATATGATACAAAGGCTAAAATAGATAAGATACCAAAAGATTTGATTTTATGGCGCTGTCTCTCCCTAACTCCAACGAATGGCTACTTTTAGACCGAGTATTAGACATATTATGTGTAGACACCTTATTAGGCCAAAATGCCATAGGAACGTCCATGTTTTTAGTGAATATTATTTATAAAAATTACGTTAATACGCGGACCGATATACTAGTGTAGAATTATATAAGAAACGGTATACGATACGATATATATTAAATATTTCCGTAAGGGAAGTTAAATTCGACGAAATTATATTTTACACGCGACGATATTTGTATATAAAACTAATATGGCGATACTGATTACTCGCTAATAAGCGAAACGACCCAAAAGCTACTACTACCTAAAGTGGTCAACCCGCGTTATCACTACGCCGACGATAGATATTCAAGAACCGAAATAGTAAATACGCGATAACGGCACCGATTTGTGTGTGTGAGGCTGTGTGTGTGCGATTTATAAAATTGTTACATACATTGTACATCAGTTTTACATAAGTTTTACATAAATTTTTACAAGGTTTTACAAAGTTTTACAAAGTTTTACAAAGTTCTTACAAGGTTTTACAAAGTTTTTACAAGGTTTTACAAAGTTTTTACACATTAGAAGTTACAAAGCTATACTTTTTCTAAAAGGTGCTTAAACAGGTTTGTACAGACATTAAACCTGGTTAAATGGAATTTATTGGTTTTTGTTTCACAAATGGGGATTATTATTTGTTTTGGTTTTGTACTTTAGTTTTATGTATTTATGATATTAAAGTGTGTGATTGCTCTCTTCTGCAAAAGCAGCGATGTATGAACGGGTAATTTTCAGATTTTACGTTAATATATTTTTGTACTGGGGCCGGATGTCGAACACTCAAATTGCGAAGTACATGTGTAAGGAATTCACCCATGAATCGAACAATTTGCGCGACACTACCAGTTTTCAGTCAAAATTTACTAAATACAAGAAGAAATTGGTTTAGATAAGTTCGAGAATCGTTAGCGACGGAATCAAAACGTATGAAGCGACAACAAGTGCTACAAAAGCTTACTTGACTCAAACTACCATGCGGCCAACACATCACAACACGATTTTCGAATTTACGGAGAAAAAACTTCAGACACGAAAGAATTTGCAGATATACTGCCGTAGAATAGACACGAAGGAAAAAAGAATATGTGAACGGTCCCATAAAAATTGGGCGCCATTTGTCATAATCCCGACCACGCGAATAAACCCGCGGATCCGAGATCGAGTGCCCCACCATTTTGGACGCTCGTCGACTCCGGATGCCTCGTGCGTACACGCACCGCCGGGGCTGCTACAAAGTCGACCTCATAGTGGCGATCCCGATTTAACATCTTAGTTTCACCCGACTAGCTCATCCAGTCGTGGGTTTTTATATTTGAATAAGAAAAGAAAAGAAACCACGAACCACATTCACACTCGCGACACCAACGCACAAGAAAACAATCACATCACTTTTTTTATATTATATTATTCCATTTTTATATACTTAGCTCATTACTATACTTATTGACTGAATAACACCTTTGATTATACATTATACAACAAAACTAGAATTTTTTTTTATTTAAATGACTTTGACCCACTCTGCGTGATATATGCTGGGGAATGATTCGTGATGATTTATGTCACTGATGATAAAAAAAAACGACGACGGTCTAGTTAGCTCATTGGAATCTTGTGGCGACCGCTGATTTCCCATTTCCACTGGACTCCTTTTCCGGAGCGAATCTCTGGTAAATTATAGATGTCTGATATGTGGTCCCGCCGAAGACGTTGATCGCCACTGTCGCTGTTGCAAGACAGCAGTCCCGGACGAGCCCAAGTCGATCCACTTTTCCTTGCACAAGACAAAAACACTCTCCATCAAGTTCCTCGGACGATCTCCCCAAACACCACCAGCTTGAAACTCCAAACCTTTTTTCTTTTCTGTCCACACCGCACGCAAAAACGTCCGGCCCGTTAGACCGTCTCCTCGCAACCCTCCCACACTCACTCACCATTGCCGGCACGTCGAACATCGAAAAGCTACTTTTCGCGTAGCGTGGCATGATCGATCACTCGTATTCGCGAAAGCTTGAGCACGATCCGAGGGTTGGAGCGAGATAACGCGTTGAATGGCTTTTTCGGAACTTGGCGAGCTTTACACTTTCAAATAATCATTGCCAGGTAGGTATTTCTATGATTTAGTTATTTCGGGCAGAAAAGGCGCGAAGATAATTTGAATTTAGTTTATGGTACGTAACAAACGTGGGGACGACCCCGCCCTGAGAAGAGTCTCTCCACGATAGGCCGGGCTATGAATGAACTCTAAGTAAGGAAAGATCTCATGGTTGGTATGAGGCTAGGCAGTTGTAGTAAAAACGTCTAAACGTCAAAATCATCATGCTCGTTCAAACGACCCAGGAGGGTTTTAACAAAAGGGAAGTCGTACGTGAAGCTAAGCAGATGTAGTCAAAACGTATTAACGTCGAAATCATCATACATGTTCACGCAAGTTCCTGGATACGGTATTACGTTAAGGTAACCCTACTCGAACGACAGTTTTACCCGAAATAAGCCTTCAAAACTAAATAATTAGTCGAACTAGCCTAAAACAGGAACCTATCGACGGCGGGTTACAGATTTTTCAAACAAAATGAAACACGGGCGTGTTGGAAAGGTGAGCTAATGAAACAAGACTGAAGATCATGGAACTATGGTTAGAAAACAAAAGGTATGGTCTCACTTCTTGTGAGCAATTATTAATAATTGGATACTATATACACACCTATATACTAAACCAAAATATTTACATTATATACAGACGTCAACGCTCAACGCGGACTAGTTAAGGGACCCCATAGGTCATCAATTCTCCAGCATTTTGTGACTTCAAACCCAATTATTATACGGACCAAAGAATTACTGAAATTCGCGTTGCAGATATACCTAATTAACTTTATTTTTATTTAAACGATGAAGGATTAACGTCCACACTGATGCAACCAACGCTACGCGCGAGGCCATCAGGAAAACTCATTGGACAGTTAACTTCAAACCGATACTTCAGCCTAACCAAAATAAAAAGAGCAACATCCACACTGATGCAACCAACACTAGGCGTGAGGCCACCCGGAAAACTCATTGCTGCTGCTTTTATAAGGGACCACGCCCTACCTAATTTACAACCACAAATGTTATATCTGCAACCTATTACTCAAACTAACCTAACACTAATCCAAAATGGTTAAAGATAATTAGAAGATACATACCCATATCTATTACTACCTACGATAAGATACTATAAGTATATACACGATATGATACAAAGGCTAAAATAGATAAGATACAAAAAGATTTGATTTAATGGCGCTGTCTCTCCCTAACTCCAACGAATGGCTACTTTTAGACCGAGTATTAGACATATTATGTGTAGACACCTTATTAGGCCAAAATGCCATAGGAACGTCCATGTTTTTAGTGAATATTATTTATAAAAATTACGTTAATACGCGGACCGATATACTAGTGTAGAATTATATAAGAAACGGTATACGATACGATATATATTAAATATTTCCGTAAGGGAAGTTAAATTCGACGAAATTATATTTTACACGCGACGATATTTGTATATAAAACTAATATGGCGATACTGATTACTCGCTAATAAGCGAAACGACCCAAAAGCTACTACTACCTAAAGTGATCAACCCGCGTTATCACTACGCCGACGATAGATATTCAAGAACCGAAATAGTAAATACGCGATAACGGCACCGATTTGTGTGTGTGAGGCTGTGTGTGTGCGATTTATAAAATTGTTACATACATTGTACATCAGTTTTACATAAGTTTTACATAAATTTTTACAAGGTTTTACAAAGTTTTACAAAGTTTTACAAAGTTCTTACAAGGTTTTACAAAGTTTTTACAAGGTTTTACAAAGTTTTTACACATTAGAAGTTACAAAGCTATACTTTTTCTAAAAGGTGCTTAAACAGGTTTGTACAGACATTAAACCTGGTTAAATGGAATTTATTGGTTTTTGTTTCACAAATGGGGATTATTATTTGTTTTGGTTTTGTACTTTAGTTTTATGTATTTATGATATTAAAGTGTGTGATTGCTCTCTTCTACAAAAGCAGCGATGTATGAACGGGTAATTTTCAGATTTTACGTTAATATATTTTTGTACTGGGGCCGGATGTCGAACACTCAAATTGCGAAGTACATGTGTAAGGAATTCACCCATGAATCGAACAATTTGCGCGACACTACCAGTTTTCAGTCAAAATTTACTAAATACAAGAAGAAATTGGTTTAGATAAGTTCGAGAATCGTTAGCGACGGAATCAAAACGTATGAAGCGACAACAAGTGCTACAAAAGCTTACTTGACTCAAACTACCATGCGGCCAACACATCACAACACGATTTTCGAATTTACGGAGAAAAAACTTCAGACACGAAAGAATTTGCAGATATACTGCCGTAGAATAGACACGAAGGAAAAAAGAATATGTGAACGGTCCCATAAAAATTGGGCGCCATTTGTCATAATCCCGACCACGCGAATAAACCCGCGGATCCGAGATCGAGTGCCCCACCATTTTGGACGCTCGTCGACTCCGGATGCCTCGTGCGTACACGCACCGCCGGGGCTGCTACAAAGTCGACCTCATAGTGGCGATCCCGATTTGACATCTTAGTTTCACCCGACTAGCTCATCCAGTCGTGGGTTTTTATATTTGAATAAGAAAAGAAAAGAAACCACGAACCACATTCACACACGCGTCACCAACGCACAAGAAAACAATCACATCACTTTTTTTATATTATATTATTCCATTTTTATATACTTAGCTCATTACTATACTTATTGACTGAATAACACCTTTGATTATACATTATACAACAAAACTAGAATTTTTTTTTATTTAAATGACTTTTAACCACTCTGCGTGATATATGCTGGGGAATGATTCGTGATGATTTATGTCACTGATGATAAAAAAAAACGACGACGGTCTAGTTAGCTCATTGGAATCTTGTGGCGACCGCTGATTTCCCATTTCCACTGGACTCCTTTTCCGGAGCGAATCTCTGGTAAATTATAGATGTCTGATATGTGGTCCCGCCGAAGACGTTGATCGCCACTGTCGCTGTTGCAAGACAGCAGTCCCGGACGAGCCCAAGTCGATCCACTTTTCCTTGCACAAGACAAAAACACTCTCCATCAAGTTCCTCGGACGATCTCCCCAAACACCACCAGCTTGAAACTCCAAACCTTTTTTCTTTTCTGTCCACACCGCACGCAAAAACGTCCGGCCCGTTAGACCGTCTCCTCGCAACCCTCCCACACTCACTCACCATTGCCGGCACGTCGAACATCGAAAAGCTACTTTTCGCGTAGCGTGGCATGATCGATCACTCGTATTCGCGAAAGCTTGAGCACGATCCGAGGGTTGGAGCGAGATAACGCGTTGAATGGCTTTTTCGGAACTTGGCGAGCTTTACACTTTCAAATAATCATTGCCAGGTAGGTATTTCTATGATTTAGTTATTTCGGGCAGAAAAGGCGCGAAGATAATTTGAATTTAGTTTATGGTACGTAACAAACGTGGGGACGACCCCGCCCTGAGAAGAGTCTCTCCACGATAGGCCGGGCTATGAATGAACTCTAAGTAAGGAAAGATCTCATGGTTGGTATGAGGCTAGGCAGTTGTAGTAAAAACGTCTAAACGTCAAAATCATCATGCTCGTTCAAACGACCCAGGAGGGTTTTAACAAAAGGGAAGTCGTACGTGAAGCTAAGCAGATGTAGTCAAAACGTATTAACGTCGAAATCATCATACATGTTCACGCAAGTTCCTGGATACGGTATTACGTTAAGGTAACCCTACTCGAACGACAGTTTTACCCGAAATAAGCCTTCAAAACTAAATAATTAGTCGAACTAGCCTAAAACAGGAACCTATCGACGGCGGGTTACAGATTTTTCAAACAAAATGAAACACGGGCGTGTTGGAAAGGTGAGCTAATGAAACAAGACTGAAGATCATGGAACTATGGTTAGAAAACAAAAGGTATGGTCTCACTTCTTGTGAGCAATTATTAATAATTGGATACTATATACACACCTATATACTAAACCAAAATATTTACATTATATACAGACGTCAACGCTCAACGCGGACTAGTTAAGGGACCCCATAGGTCATCAATTCTCCAGCATTTTGTGACTTCAAACCCAATTATTATACGGACCAAAGAATTACTGAAATTCGCGTTGCAGATATACCTAATTAACTTTATTTTTATTTAAACGATGAAGGATTAACGTCCACACTGATGCAACCAACGCTACGCGCGAGGCCATCAGGAAAACTCATTGGACAGTTAACTTCAAACCGATACTTCAGCCTAACCAAAATAAAAAGAGCAACATCCACACTGATGCAACCAACACTAGGCGTGAGGCCACCCGGAAAACTCATTGCTGCTGCTTTTATAAGGGACCACGCCCTACCTAATTTACAACCACAAATGTTATATCTGCAACCTATTACTCAAACTAACCTAACACTAATCCAAAATGGTTAAAGATAATTAGAAGATACATACCCATATCTATTACTACCTACGATAAGATACTATAAGTATATACACGATATGATACAAAGGCTAAAATAGATAAGATACAAAAAGATTTGATTTAATGGCGCTGTCTCTCCCTAACTCCAACGAATGGCTACTTTTAGACCGAGTATTAGACATATTATGTGTAGACACCTTATTAGGCCAAAATGCCATAGGAACGTCCATGTTGTTAGTGAATATTATTTATAAAAATTACGTTAATACGCCGACCGATATACTAATGTAGAATTATATAAGAAACGGTATACGATACGATATATATTAAATATTTCCGTAAGGGAAATTAAATTCAACGAAATTATATTTTACACGCGAGGATATTTGTATATAAAACTAATATGGCGATACTGATTACTCGCTAATAAGCGAAACGACTCAAAAGCTACTACTACCTAAAGTGATCAACCCGCGTTATCACTACGCCGACGATAGATATTCAAGAACCGAAATAGTAAATACGCGATACCGGCACCGATTTGTGTGTGTGAGCGATTTATAAAATTGTTACATACATTGTACATCAGTTTTACCTAAGTTTTACATAAGTTTTTACAAGGCTTTACAAAGTTTTACAAAGTTCTTACAAGGTTTTACAAAGTTTTTACAAAGTTTTTACACATTAGAAGTTACAAAGCTATACTTTTTCTTAAAGGTGCCTTAACAGTTTTGTACAGACATTAAATCTGGTTAAATGGAATATATTGGTTTTTGTTTCACAAATGGTGATTATTATTTGTTTTGGTTTTGTACTTTAGTTTTATGTATTTATGATATTAAAGTGTGTGATTGCTCTCCTCTACAAAAGCAGCGATGTATGAACGGGTAATTTTCAGATTTTACGTTAATATATTCTTGTACTGGGGCCGGATGTCGAACACTCAAATTGCGAAGTACATGTGTAAGGAATTCACCCATGAATCGAACAATTTGCGCGACACTACCAGTTTTCAGTCAAAATTTACTAAATACAAGAAGAAATTGGTTTAGATAAGTTCGAGAATCGTTAGCGACGGAATCAAAACGTATGAAGCGACAACAAGTGCTACAAAAGTTTACTTGACTCAAACTACCACGCGGCCAACACATCACAACACGATTTTCGAATTCACGGAGAAAAAACTTCAGACACGAAAGAATTTGCAGATATACTGCCGTAGAATAGACACGAAGGAAAAAAGAATATGTGAACGGTCCCATAAAAATTGGGCGCCATTTGTCACAATCATAACCACGCGCACAAACCCGCGGATCCGAGATCGAGTGCCCCACCATTTTGGACGCTCCTCGACCCCGGATGCCTCGTGCGTACACGCACCGCCGGGACTGCTACAAAGTCGACCGCAAAGTGGTGGTCCCGATTTAACATCTTAGTTTCCCCCGACTAGCTCACCGAGTCGTGGGTTTTTATATTTGAATAAGAAAAGAAAAGAAACCACGAACCACATTCACACACGCGTCACCAATGCAAAAGAAAACAATCACATCACTTTTTTTATATTATATTATTCCATTTTTATATACTTAGCTCATTACTATACTTATTGACTGAATAACACCTTTGATTATACATTATACAACAAAACTAGAATTTTTTTTATTTAAATGACTTTGACCCACTCTGCGTGATATATGCTGGGGAATGATTCGTGATGATTTATGTCACGGATGATAAAAAAACGACGACGGTCTAGTTAGCTCATTGGAATCTTGTGGCGACCGCTGATTTCCCGTTTCCACTGGACTCCTTTTCCGGAGCGAATCTCTGGTAAATTATATCTGATATGTGGTCCCGCCAAAGACGTTGATCGTCACTGTCGCTGTTGCAAGACAGCAGTCCCGGACGAGCCCAAGTCGATCCACTTTTCCTTGCACAAGACAAAAACACTCTCCATCAAGTTCCTCGGACGATCTCCCCAAACACCACCAGTTTAAACCTCCAAACCTTTTTTCTTTTCTGTCCACACCGCACGCAAAAACGTCCGGCCCGTTCAACCGTCTCTTCGCAACCCTCCCACACTCACTCACCATTGCCGGCACGTCGAACATCGAAAAGCTACTTTTCGCGTAGCGTGGCATGATCGATCACTCGTATTCGCGAAAGCTTGAGCACGATCCGAGGGTTGGAGCGAGATGACGCGTTGAATAGCTTTTTCGGAACTTGGCGAGCTTTACACTTTCAAATAATCATTGCCAGGTAGGTATTTCTATGATTTAGTTATTTCGGGCAGAAAAGGCGCGAAGATAATTTGAATTTAGTTTATGGTACGTAACAATAGGTTAAAATTATAAATAATTGGTTTCTATTCATTTGTGTGAGTTTTCATCAATGTAAATGATGTTTGAAAAAATATCGCAAAAACGAGAGGGGTGTGCAGCGTTGATGAAATTTTCGAGACGGTTGGTCTGAAACAAGACAATCAAAAGTTTAAGGTTCAGTATGTTAATAGTTAGAGCGTGAATATGGCGAATTTTGGTTTTCGCAAAATTGAAAAAATAACGGACATTTTCGAAAAATTAATTAAAAACATGTGTTTTCATCGTTTTTAGCCAAAAACATATTTCTAATCAAAGTATTGAAAACCTCCCTATTCGCGGTATAGCTGTAGTAATTTGTGTGCGGACCTAATCTACATGGCGTCTAAAAATGTTGCTTCGAGAAAAATGCGATTAATATTTTTTGATGAAAAATCGTTAAAAAAAACTTCAACTTCGCTTAGGCAGCGATGCCTGGACCATTCATAATGCCTTCCTTTTTCCCCAAAACGCACTTGTTCGTTCAAAATAGTCTTCCTGCGCTTTGTTTTGGCTTTCTAAGAGGTATCAGTGCTGCGTCGGTTGGCAACTTGTATGCGGTCTCTATCACGATCAGCGAAAACCTGTATTGCGTTCAGTCCGATTTTGACTGTATTGCGGTCAGTTCGATTTTGACACCCATGAATTCAAAATTCTCCAAAACTGGTTGATAACCTTCTTTATATATACAAGCAGCTGTATTGACAATCACCTTTTCCCGTTGAACATGTGTTTAGGAGCCGTTGACCAAACGCAATTGTTGAAAGATTCGTTGTTATTCTGCATGTTCCCTTCGAGGCATTTTTCAAGTAATTCTTACCTAGTCAAATCTTCGTACATTGGCTTCAAAACAGGTTAGACATCTTCAGGAAGCGTCAGAGCGATGTTTGAATTCGCTTTTATTTCTTGCGGCTTTCTTATAATTGTACCAGGATTCAGCACAGTTTGCATGCTGAAGATTTTTATTCTGCCGTTTGATCAACGTGTACATCAAAAGTCTCATTTTTCGATTTTCTTCGCCGATGTACTGGCATGATTTGTGTTTGCCTCGAGCTCTTGTACACGTACTCCGTGGAATTTTTTGTCTCATTTTTTCGGTTTTGAACCTGGTCGTCTCCATGGTGATCTACAACCATACAGGAGCGACTAATAATACATGATTCGTGAGTTAAATTCATCCAAAATCCCGCCAAGTGCGACAGCTGTAATAAGTGCGAACGTTCCATAACTTGACATTTGACAACAACCTATATGTATTGGTATTGGTATATCAGCGGGGATGTATAACCGCAGTTATTCGTTAGCCGGCATACAACACACATCGCTTGGCGATAAAAAGACACAAAAACTTAAACTAAATAGTTTCATTTAATACGTAGTTTTAGTATTTTTACATGGTGTCAGAAGTGAAAAAATAATTAAAATAAACATTATTTTAATAAAATTACATCGCAACTTCGACGGAATAATAAAAATTATAAAATTGTGCAGATATATCGTTTTTGTATGTCAACGTATTTCGTCATACATTGGGCTGATTTCACAACGATTTCGTCATATTGCATCATTCACCAGGCTGTATACGAAGATACACATTCATCGGGTAGAAAAGAAAAAAATGCACTGGCTGTCAAATAAAATTCAACGGGTTATCTCATCGAAATCTTGTGCAATTTTCGTTACAATGGCACAAAACCAACGCGTTCCAAGTAAACTGGATTGTTCAAACTTAGCTATTGAATGGCCATCATGGAAACGAAATCTCAGAGTTTACTTGATTGCAAACAACAAACAAAATGACAGAGAATATACAAAAATCGCCACATTTTTATGGCTTATTGGCACACAGGGTGCGAACATTTATAGCACATTATTTCCGAATGATGGCGAACATGACTCATTCCTTGGAATTACGCGCGTACAACGAACAATTGCAGCAGTCGGTGATGAACCAGAACGTACTGTTAAAGATGTTACTTATCGTTCATTGGAAGCTGTATTTAAAAAATTTGATGAACATTGTATACCTCAAAAAAACACGACAATGGAATCGTATAAATTCAACATGATTACATAAAAAGAAAAGCAATCATTTGTCGGATTCGAAACAGAACTTCGCACACAAGTAAATCAATGCGAATTTTCATGTACGTATGGTGTGTCATATGAAGATCGAATGCTTCGTGATCGTATTATCGTTGGTGTACACGACAAAAAATTACAAATGAAGTTACTTGATGGTCTATCCAGTTCATTGAAAAGTTTAATCGATACATGCAAAGTTTTTGAAGCGGCGAGCGCCAACAAAATTTTATTGGACAACAAACAATCCATTGCGAGTATTGAAACGTCATCTGAACAAGTTGTTTATGCTGGTAATCGTTATTCCTTCAATTGTGGCGACAATAATTGGACACCAAACATGCTGAAATATGCAAAGCAAAGGGTCAAACGAACCGGGGCTGTTCCAAAAAGGATCATTTTTCCAAGATGTGCCGCCAAAGCCGAAAATATAATAACAACAACAACAGTAGCGGCAACAACAAAAAAATTTCAACACTTTGGATCGATCAAAAAGGTTTGTTGTCAAATAAAAGTCATAATCATAATTCGGAACGCATTCTTAGCTCATGTAATGTTGTTTGTAGAATAAACTCAGATCGTAAAGAAAAATGGACCAAAGAATATCAAATAGAAAATCAAAAAGTTACGTTCAAAATCGACACGGGGGCCGACGTAAATTGTATCCCCATTAATATAGTTAATAAATTAAAGAAACAAATATCAAATCAACAAAAATTTAACGTATTTGATTATAGTAACAATAAAATTCAAATCTTTGGTACCGTAAAATTGAACTGTTTGGAATTATATACAACTGCTTCTGAATTGGCTGAGTTTATTGTAGTTAGCAATGATTTTGAACCGATACTGGGATTAGAAACTAGCATTTTATTTGAATTAATTAAACGGGTGGATGTAAATTATATTGCTTGCTTACCAGATAAAAAAGAAAAATTAATCGACCAAAATTGGGATCTGTTTCACGGGATAGGTAAATTTCCGGGAAAATTTACAATAAATTTACAAGAAAATTAAAAACCAATTGTTCATTATAAAAAACGTATTCCGTCAGCATTGGTTGACAAACTTCGAATGGAACTTGATCAAATGACACGGGATGAAATCATTTCATCTGTTGAATATCTGACTGATTGGGTAAATAATTTACAAATTGTTGAAAAGACTTGGGATAAATTACGCATATGCCTTGATCCAAAGCCACTTAATGCAAGTATAAAGCGTGAACATTTTTCCATTCCAACTGTGGAAGATTTAACGGCAAAATTGGCAAATAAAAAAGTATTTTCGGTTTTTGATCTCAGCAGTGCATTTTGGCATATGGAGCTTGATGTTCAAACCTTACAACGTTCATGACTCCTTTTGGACGATACAAATTTTGTCGTGTGCCATATGGACTAATTTGATCGCCTGAAATGTTTCAACGGAAAATGATACAGATATTTGTGGATTTTGAAGCGGTAATGGTTTATTTTGATGACATGTGTGTATTCGCAAATAATCACACTGAACACGATAAAATCATGATGAAAATAATTGATCGGGCACGAAAAATAATCATAATTTAATCCGGATAAAGTACAATACAAACAAAACGAAATAAAATTCATGGGAAATACAATTTCATCGGGCAAAATTAAACCACTTAATAAATATTAAGATGCAATTCTGGGCATTAAAAAACCAACTGACAAAAGTGCAGTGCTACGATTTTTGGGACTTTTGAAATACATTGCACGCTTTATTCCAAATCTGTCAAAAGCAACAGCAAATTTACGTGATTTAATACGAAATGATGTTCAATTTGAGTGAACTGACAAACATGATAGTGAATTCGAACAATTGCTAAAAGTGATATCTTCTAGTCCGGTGTTGTCAATTGGTGATCCGTCAAAACCAACACTAATTCAAACTGATGCATCAAAAGATGGGTTGGGATGTGTATTAATCCAGGATGGACATCCAATAGCATTCGCATCAAGAACACTGTCAAAAAGTGAACAAAAATCGTCTCAAAAAGAAAAAGAACTTTTAACAATTGTGTTGTGTCAAAAATTTCATTTTTTACTTTATGGCCGTGAATTTACTTTCGAAAGTGACCACAAACCATTTAAAACATTAATAAAGCGTGACGTTGATGACGTGACTGTGCGATTACAACGAATGTTTATGTTTTTGCTCAAATATCCAGGCATAAGTGTGGCATACAAACCGGGTAAAGATATGCTAATTGCTGATTGTTTGTCGTGGGCTCAACTTGAACAGCAAAAAGAAATCGTGGAATTCACGGGTGTTATTCATTCAGTCATAAAATCTGTCTGTAATTCGGAAGAAAATCACAATTTTTATCGGGAAAAAATTCAATCGGACGAGCAATATAAAAAAATTTGCAACTTTGTTAGAAATGGTTGGCCGGGATATCATCATCTTGATGAATTCAGTCAGCATTTTCCCAAAATTAAATCGGAATTACATGTAGAATACGAACTTTTGTACTCCAACCATAGATTGGTAATACTAACGAAATTACAAAATAAAATCGCGAAATGGCTGCATAAATCGCATCTCTGAATTGAAAAGACTCTTGCAAGAGCTCGAATGTTGTATTATTGGCCTGGAATGAATTCACAAATACGTACATTGGTATAAACATGTTCAGTGTGTGAAAAATTTAAACGTAATAATCAAAGGGAACCATTGACTCAGGAAGAAGCACCAAAATATCCATATCAAATCGTTGCAATGGATTTATTTGAATATGCGGGACATAATTTTATTGCAACTTTTGATTTTTATTCGCATTTCTTGCCTTCATTTCGACTGAACAACAAAACGTCACGACATATAGTAATGGGTTTAAAAGATCTATTCAATCATATCGGATACAATAATAAAGAGTGACAACGTTCCGTTCAACTCAGCTGAGTTTGATCTATTTGCGTCACAATTTAACATACTATTTAAATATCCAAGCCCACGCTATCCGCAAAGTAATGGGTTAGCTGAACAGGGTGTAGTAATATCAAAAAATATCTTAAAAAGATGTTACGAAACAAACGAAGTCGATCAATTTCAATACAAAATTCTTGAATACAATACAACGCCAACTGTAAGCTTGGGATTGACTCCATCCGAACAATTTTTTGGTAGATTAATAATAACAATGCTACCGGTATCGAGCTAGCTAGAAAAAACTTACCCGAAAATGAAATTCAACAAAAAATAAAAAAATAAAAAAAGGAAAACAAAAACATTATTATGATCGAAACGCAAGATCATTACCGTTACTGATTTCACCCTCAGTCATCACGGTGATCTTTAAAAAAGATTTAAACAATTGGCATTATGGTACAATTGTAGGTGATGTAAATGGAAAATCATATATTATTAAAGATAACTTCAATAATCATTTCAGACGCAATCGGCGATTTATAGCCAAATCAAAAAACAATGGATTTAATACCAGTGAATTATTATACGAAAAACATATTGTTAATAGTAGACATTCAGTTCAAAATAATCTTGAAAAAATTGCAATATTACCACCTACAGATCAAAGCATAAACGATACTCAAGGTGATTGTGAAGTGAATGAAACAGATCTTACAGCAGCTAATAATAATCAATCATTGCTTTCATCCTATGCATATGATACTGCTGAAAGTGATGTTTTAGGATCTGATATTGAGGTCGATAACATTGTACCACCAGCTCTCCCAGCTGTGATACAACCAGAAACTACCACACAAAGTGGTCGTGTAAGTCGCCCCCAAAAGATACGAAGGGGATTAAGAATAGTAATAAAGATGTTCCATAGAATTAATTACATAATATCTGATAAAAAAAAAAACAAAGAAAAGCGGGTAATAAGTGTGAACGTTCCATAACTTGACATTTTATAACAACCTATATGTATTGATATTGGTGTGTCAGCGGGGATGTATAACCACAGTTATTCGTTAGCCGCCATACAACACACATCGCTTGACGATAAAAAGACACAAAACCTTAAACTAAATAGTTTCGTTTAATACGTAGTTTTAGTCTTTTTACAACAGCACCAGAAGATCTCGCTACCACGCAATCCGATGCCTCGAGTATCACACTTTCAAACCAAATGTCGCACTCTCAGGAGAGATAATCATACCTCGCATAGAAATTCGCATGCAAGATCTAACATATTCACGGCAGAAAAAGAAAAAAAACTTTGTCCG
Organism: Oxycera nigricornis; assembly: GCA_963942545.1. Taxonomy (NCBI): domain Eukaryota; kingdom Metazoa; phylum Arthropoda; class Insecta; order Diptera; family Stratiomyidae; genus Oxycera; species Oxycera nigricornis. The sequence goes on from OZ012662.1 coordinate 72,517,909, forward strand.
AGAAGACCGCACTTTTTATACTTTTAACATAGGGGGCAGGCCTGAAAAAAGCCATACCTCCGTATTGCTTGTTTTGACGCACACCTGAATAAAAAGATAGGAAAGCATGGTCCTGACTACTAACGTTCGTACGCATTTTCAGCATATATTTTGAAGTGTTGTAATCATGTCGCTGACTCGATTTGCCTCAAAAACTACCAACTAGGCAGGGGCTGTTTTAAGTAAACAAAGCACATTTCGCGAATGGCTCCACCAGTTAATATCTGCGAGCTTACGAACAAAGCTAGGCTATATATACTCGATGAGCTGTGCCAACAGCTGAGCGGCCAATAGTTTAAATGTTGTAGTTGATATGGTGTTTACTGGAGCTTTCTATGTTTTTGAGCAATATAGTGCGGGACGACCTGAAACGGGGACAAAATGAATACATGACGAATAAGCTCGCTGTGACGCGTCTGCAAAGTCATGTAACGATTACTGTAGATCGGAATTTGAACCAATCCAACAAGGTACATTGATTACGTCTAAGCCATTTAGTTTATGTTTAAGTGTCTCCCATGTTAGCAGAAATTCTGCGTTTAAGGGGGTGTCTCAATCCAGGCCATCGATCCACAAATCCTGACAAAGAATAGTGAACTGAACTGAAACTGGAGATATCCATCCCAAGGGATCAAACAATTTGGATTTCTCCGACAGCCCGGTCCGTTTGGTTACTACATTAAACCTCAAATTATTAACAAGAATAATGAGACAAAAACCGGTCAACCGAAAAGATTTTAAACGAGAAACTATCAATGATGGAGATTACTTTTTGAATTTTAACGCTTTTATCGTCCTGATCCACGTTTCGTAGACTTTGAAGTATCTTCGGATCATTGGTGGATTTACCTGATTCTACTTGGGCATAGAATAAAATTTTAGTTAATGCGTCGCGATTTGCGATGACTTGATCCAATGCCTCGGCATCCCCAAAAAAGTCATCTACATATGAAAAATTAAGGAAAAATTCTAAAACTTCCTTGTACAATGACGGAAAGAGATAGTGGAAGTCCTCTATGAGCTGGTGCATAACTCTTAGCGATTGATAAGGAGACGGAGCAGTTCCATACGTGACAGTACACAACTTAAAATGAATTCTGTTGACAAAATAATCAACAATGCGAAGCCAGTTTCGGTCGAAAGGATGAATCCAAATTTACCGAAACATTTTAACTATATTATTCACAAATACATATTTATACCAATGCTACCTGATTTAAACAAGAACTATATCTTCTTGAAACTTTTGATCTGTATGAGGCGAAGCATCAAGCAAAAGACCGTTGCAGGAGGGCATAGATGCGTTAAATACAACCCTAATTTTATCATTATGAAAAACGGCATAATGAACGTAACGTAATAGACTTTATGATTATTGACCTCGGTTTCCGAAACCAGTTCCATGTAACCTAGGTGTAAATACTCCTGCATGAACTTATCGTGAGTTTCTTTTAAACAAGTATTTTAGCGAAGCGCTACGCTCACCTGGACCAAAAGCCTAAAGCTATTTCTCTGGAACATGGGAAAAACGGAGTAACTTTAAAAGGTAAACAAACCCTATAACGTCAGTCCACTTTGAAGTGTGTTTCGCGGAAGTGTTTTTCACAGGCTGCTTCCTCCTCCGACAAGCAAGTTTTCGGTGGATTTTTTGCAATCTCCCACTGCTTTGCTAAGGCATTTGGAAGGTTGTTTTCACTGTGACCAAAATAAGAGTTCACAAAACAACTCTCAGTATAATTGGATGACTCAGGTACGGTTAAGCCACCTAATATCTAACCCAATCGCGTCCTGAGGTTGCACTGGGTGGGCCACGTTTGATGCCTTCGAGAGCTATGTGTGCGTAACTCTCTGCTACAAGAAAACAGTCTATATTTTTGGGTCTCGTAAAATGTGGATCAGCTAATTTTAAATTATGCAGATGAGGGAAGTGTCAGGATTAAATTTCTCTAGGGGGAGCTGTGAAGTCAAGCGATCGATTATTAGAGCGTCAAAATCGAATTTGAACCCCAAATTTACACAAGAGCTTAGTGTAGCGTGAGACAACCCCTTTGATATGCAATCTGATGTGCCTAACTTTCAACTGCATTGCTGAAACGACTCGTTTCGAAATGAAACACATCATTGAGCCTGAATCAAGAAAAGCATTAACGACGATACTAGTTTCCGATTTATTCCGCAGTATAACTCGGGTAGTAGCTAACAGAATAGCTTTCTTTGAAAAGGTGCAATAAGAACCTGACGATTCTTCTGAGACGATTTCCTTGTCGAGATCTGCTGGAGCTGAATCGTCAAACTTTTTCTGTGCTGTGTGAACGCGTAACATACTCCGATCTGCGTGAAGGAGGGAATTTTATTTTGCTCCACAGCCACCTATACCGCAGATGTTTTGTCTAGGACAATTATCAGTATGCTTGTCCGAAAAGCAATTGGTACAGTGACCCTTCGATTTGAAGTATTTCGACCTCTCAGTGGCGCTAAGTTTAATGAAGACCGCGTACTAAATGGTATGTTCGCCTTAACAGAACAGGCTCTTTGACAGGATTTTTTAACCTTTAAATTGTCCACATGCTGGACATGATGAGAGGTTATTGATTTTGCAATACCCATCCTACCTTCCTCATTACCTTGTGCTTTTTTTCAAAGAAGGGTGTGAGATATTTACCGGGGATTCACTTTCAACGTCAGAAGGATCGGCTAAACTAATAATTCTATTTTGTAAAAACCCTGAAAGGTATTTATAAGCTAAGAAACATTCTTCCTCTTCTTTATGAATGGCCCAGTCTTTTCTTGTACTTTGATCCATTTTTTCACCAGCAAATAAGCGAACCAATTATTATAGTGCTCAACAGGGCAACTTAGGCTGTTTAGACTAGGGCTTCCAATCCCAGTATTGCGGGATCTCGGTATTCCGAGATCCCGCATCATTTTGCAGTTCTGCGTAATGCGGGGCTATGATAGCGGGATCCCGCGGGATTTTGCAGGACTGCAGACAAGCATACAACTGACTATTCTTGAGTGCGGTCGTCTACACACGTTGGTATTGCGTGCGTCGTGGCGGGACATACTGCACAGTGCACATTTGACGTGAGATTTCAATTTCAAGATAACTTTCGTTAGCTGCGTGAAATATCATATTATAAAGTTTAAAATGTCAAGTTCAATGCGTTATAGTAGTTTTTCAAATAGTTCTATTGTTTGGGAGAATTTCTTCAAAGCTGAAGACGGTTTAACCGCAAAATGTAAATTGTGCAAGTGTATTATCAAAACTACTGCTAAGTCGACTATAGGATTACACGTGCATTTGAAGTCAAAGCATGGTATTGAGAATTTAAGCAAAAGGATGACAGAAAATTCGTCGTCGTCATCAAGTTTCAGCAAAACTTCTTCGTCCAGCATCTTGACTCCAGGACTACCTTCTGTTTCGATTCATCATAGAAAATGAAGATTACGGACCACTTTCCGATTGAAAATAACGAAAGTTCAATGAAAGAAAGAGTTGCTCGTATGGCTGCGAAAGATGGATTACCTTTGAGCGTGTTCGTCACTTCTTCAGACTTGCGAGAATTATTCAAAGCTAAAGGTCACTCTTTGCCTCAATCTTCAACATCGATTCGAATTATGGCCATGAATTACGGAATGACTCTTCGTATGAAAATTGTTCATGAGTTGTGGGAATTAAAAGAAAATGACTATCATTTCTCGCTTACGTTTGACGAATGGACGTCGTCTAGTAACAGACGATATATTAACATCAACGTCCATGCTCACGCAAATAATCGTGCCTTGTTTTGGAATTTAGGACTTACTCGTATTTTTGGGAGTATGCCAGCAACAGTTTGCGTAGAACTTTTGAAAAAACAGTTGACGGAATTTGAGCTTGATTTAGACAAAGACATTGCTGTAGTTACAACTGACGGAGCATCGGTTATGGTCAAAGTCGGTAGTTTGATTCCTCCATCTCAACAACTCTGCTATGCCCATGGTATACAACTTGAAAAAACGAACAGGAGCCTTCTCAACAAAAACAAGTTACTGTAACGCTCGATAATCCCGATTCCTACACAAATTATGAAGACGGATCAAATAGAACTGCCGAAGATAGATTTGTAGTTGAAGAAGTGCCTTTGGAAAAAGAAGGAGAATTAAAATCTGATTTTAACGACATAATCAAAAAGGTCCGAAAAGTTGTAGGTATGTTCGAAGGCTCACCAACAAAAAATGACCTGCTTCAAGAATACGTCAAGAAAGAATTCGGGAGAAAAATTGAGTTAGAAAGAGACTGCAAGACAAGATGGAGTAGTTTGGCTGTAATGATTGAAACTTTTAACAAATTAAAACTGTGCATTGCCAAATCTCTAATTGACATGGGCTTTGGCACAAACATCGAGTATAGCTTCACAGAACATGAAATTGATGCATTAATAAATTTGGGGAGTATTCTGAAGCCGGTGAAAGTTGCCGTCGAAGTTCTTTGTCATCAAACTGTAAATCTTGTTACCGCTGAAGCTACACTTAAGTTTATGATAAAGAAACTGGAAGACAATGATTCACCGTTAGCTTTATAACTAGCTTTATCTTTGCGTCGACGTATTTCACAACGACGAATGAATTTTACTGCACTTTTCATTTATCTTCAAAATCCTTGCAGTTACCAAGCATCGTGTGATGATTATGATACATTTTATCCTCCGGCAAAAAGTGTGCTCCGTAAAAATTAAAGAATTTGTTATCAGAATGCAGTTCAGTGTTTCAAGTTCAGGACAAGAGGATGACAAAGATGACGATGTACCTCTTGCTGTTTTGGCAACTGTTAGAATTGGAACGAACAACAGCAATGAAGTTGTTTTGCCGTCAGAACTTACATTGCAGCATGAGCTGGAGTTAACTATATCGTCAGCATCTAATATATTTTGCCCATCACCATCTAGAAGTGCTAATTCACTAGAATTTATTATAAAAAAAGAAATGACCCTTTATGAACCCGGGGGTTCAATGGAGAAATATCTTACATTTACCTATAAAGCTTTAAAAGGGATACCACCTACAAGTGTGGAGGGTGAAAGGGCTTTTCTTCTGCTGGCTATATTGCTTCTAAGATACGTAGTAGTTTGGCGGATGACACTTTAGATATGCTATGTTTTCTTCGCAACTATTTTCGATCACATGTTCCTGACGCATGAAACTAATTGAGTTTTTGATTAATCGCTTCTATTAGATTACATTGATTTGATATCTGTAAGATATCTATATTGATGTCATAATAATAATGAAATTAAAATAAAAGTAAATATATTATAATTATTTCATAGGTTCATTTAACATAGATAAATATTAATTTCAATACCGTGATCTCGCGGGACTGGAATCTTTCAGTCCCGCAAATACCGAGCTTGAAGACAGGCCGCGGAATTGGAAGCCCTAGTTTAGACCTTTAACAGCCTCCTGAGTTTTGTCTACAAGTAAACTCAACTCCTCCGCTGACTCTGAGCTGGCCTGAGGCAAGTTTATAAGCGCTTCTTAATACATGTACAGTCTTCGTTTATTACTATCAAAAGAACACAACAACTTTTCCCACACGAAATTAAAATTAGTAGAAGACACTGTGACGCCTTTTAAAGCCTGCTAAGCGGGACCAGACACACTATTCAAAAGACGCTGCAATTTTAATATCTCCGAAAGTGTGCCGCCATTTATAACACTTGCCGTGAAAAGCTCTTTAAAACAGTCCCATTCCCTTTGAGTGCCGTTAAAGGTCGGTATGTGTATTTTCGAGGTTGAGTGACTTATGGATTGCATGTAAGTTACAATTCATTGGTTGTTCACCTGATTATTCGCAATAGGCGACCATGGTTCAGTTGGTTGGTGTGTGCTTGCGTTTGCTGTATTGAATATTGAAGTGAGAAATTTATCAAGCGCGAACACACTACACAACCGTATTAATACATATAAACTTTCTTATTCGTGCTTATATAAAATTTTAATGAATCATACATTCGCGAGCAAAACATGCCAAAATTTTTTAAAATTTACACAATTGCCTAAATGAGAAATATGACACGCTGACCTTAATTGTTAGTTGGTACTTGTGTTGAAGTCTACAGTTGGTCCAATATTGATCAGTAATGTGCGTCTTATGCAGCCTGTAGAATAGAGTGCGACGATAAACGTTGAACGGTAGATGGAACAGGAGCGCACGAGATTCTTGCGGCTAAATCCCAACGTTTCAAAATCCGTGCGAAATGTGTATGTGTGAGCGACTGACGAAACTGCCACCTTCTACTCAATTATGCCCTTTGGGCCCAAATGTTTCCGTCAAAAATATCCACAATTGCCATATGTTTTTGCCAAAACGTGCTTGATTTAAGTTGAAATGCTTCACGTGTAATGCGATCGAGGCAACAGGCATACGTGCCAAACGGATTTATGTGAGAATTAGACGTGCACATACACGGAAATGCACTAAGAAATCAGTTGAAATTGAACCGTATTATGTAATTATGCAATTGCGCGTGCCTTTTTAAATACGAAACTGCATAGCGTGCTTTTGTGTTTCGCAATATAAACACTCCTTAGCACAATTACGCCGCACCTAAATATCACACTCTGCTATAATGTTCGTTTTTTAATTTATTTCAAGAAGAAAGAAAGATGAACGATAATCGTTTAAGACTACATGGTATACTTTTATTACGGTTGCGTTTTTTATTACTGTTCGATGGTGACACGGTGGCTTCAAAAATCGTCTGGTAAGTTTTGATGACAACTGGTTTGATGGCATTGGCGATTCAACACGGTTTTCTGCTGCTTTGCGGTGCACTCTTTTATGTGTTTGAAGGAGTTTTTCTTGCTGCTCTGCTTCGTTGGGGATATCTTCGACAAATTTTTGAGTTTATCGTATTCGATAGCTGCTAAAATACTTGGGGTGAATTTTTCGAATGTGGCCCATAATTTAAGTTTAAGTTTAAGGTATTTGGATTTAAACATCGCATGAAAATGTTTATAACATCATTGTTAGTATATTCAAGCTTGATGATAAAATGTCTGGAATAATTTAGAAAAGGATTTAGTAGCTAATAACTATCTTCGTCATCAGTTTTCAGGATTATTTGGTTTCAAAATGCATTGACAGGTGATTCTACGGTTGGAATGAGGTTATACGATGAGCTGTCATCGCTGTGCTCTGTGGGTGTTAGCAAAATAATTAACATTGCTTTTGCAGGTCGCGAGAGTGAGTCGGCAACAACATTAGCTTTACCTGGCTTGTGTACTAATTCATGATTGTATTCTTTTAAAATGGACTTCCATCTCTTCATTTTACTATTTGTATGCTTATTGCTGAAAGTGTAGGAAAGTAGCTGGTAGTCAGTATGGATTTTGAACTTACGGGAATCATAGAGGTAGCTACGCAGTGAGCTGAGAACCCATATGATGGCGAGCATTTCCTTCTCATTGGCGGCGTAGTTATCCAAAGGTCTCGGGAGGAAAACGATCGGTTTAGATATATTCAAGCTAGTTGGCGTGTTCGAGGCTTTGTTCATCATTTGGTTGTTCAGACTCCGTGTACTCTTTGCACCTTTGATGGTTGATGGTGCCTTCGAGAGGGTTAATGAGAACGTTTCTGACGGAACCATTGATTTTGAGGCCTATTGGTGTAATTAACGGTATGGGACCTTATGGATTGATAGACATCCATAGGAACTGAACCTCTTGGTGGTCACGAAGGCGGATTTTTGAAATTGATTTCACGTTTTCACTGTCGGAAATTCTCAGTATAAAATCGTGGTTTCTGTGAAATCTGTGGATTGTGTAGTAACTCCGGATGAAATTCGCGTCTAGGAGCTGGAATAGGCGCTTGAATCAATTAAGTACCATTCTGGCCGCAGGAAATGCAAATGGACTACTGTAGCATGTCTTTCGCGAGTTGAAGTTTTAATTATTTGCTTATTGGGGTCGATAGTCCATGTTCTGTAGTTTGAAACACAGATGTAAAGCTTGGAACAAGTCCACTGGTTCTCTAATACTAAGTTATCTTGGTAAATCGCCACTTAGTCTCCTAACGAATGTGTCAAGGACTTTATCGCGGAAAGCTTGGGTAATTATGTTCATCGCGTCAAAACTCATTTCAATGGATCCTCATTTATCAAGAATCAATGATAAGTGATTGCAAACCTCTTGATAGAACTGTGAAACTGTATTTGCTTCCTGCACGAATGTATTCATTTGGTATTCTAAGGTAGCTAGGTATCTCTTATATGCGTAATGGAAAGTTAGGCACTTCGATATTTTTGTACAACTCAATGGAGTATTACAGGATTCCAATGCAATATCCGTGTGATCTATAACCTTATAACGTTCAACTGATAGGATTCCGTAATATTTCAGAGTTCCTTTTAAGCGATCATAAATCTGAAGAATTTTTTCGACGCTTTTGGGTCAAAAATTAAATTCACCTGGTTCACCAGAGAATATTCTTAGACTCTTGACGACGTCGGGCATTTTGTCCATATTTGACAAATTAACATTAGTACCGAAGATAATCGACATCGTTATCGATGTCGTAGGCTGGGTTCATAGTTTCCGTGACCACTCCCGCAATTGTTTCTATCAGGTCATTATTTAGGAAATTATTCGACGTGTTATTTGATGCATAAATACAACTCGAAAGATCAAGGCAGAGCAATTCTTCAGCAATTTAATCAAGATCCAATCGGACCGGCTTTATTTGATTATTTGGATTCGACATATTTCACTATTTAATCAAAGGATCACTTAAAAATACTTTCCACAAATTAACACTGGTACGATTGCAGACAGTCACTTCAAAATAAATTCAAATATAAATTGGCCTGATAGATTTATAATGCAAAATTATAATATTGAATTATTAGTGGAATAAATTCATGAAAAAAATATAAATTTTATTAAGGGAATGTAATGGAATCAGACAATATTTAATTTTTAAGTTCTAGAAAATATTGCAACAAGTTGGATCTTTATTTAAAAATGAAAATGAAGATATATATGGATCTAACACAGATGAACAATATTTTGTAAAATAGATTTTTTGCTTTGGCTTGATTTTACAAACTAATAATTTCATAAACTACTTACAGCAGCATAAATCCATGGCTGATCATTGTTGGTTGAAGAGTTGCTCCTGCGTTTGATATTAGTTAAACGATGCAAACCTGTGGTGAGGGTTGTCTTTTGTTGGTGTAATATTTGCTCCTGCGTTTGATATTCGTTTAAACGATGCAATGCTGTGGTTAGAGTTGTCTGTTGTTGGTGGAACCACTTATTTCTGCTTTCGGCGACATCATTTTTACCCTTTTGGTTATACGAAGGCTACTTTGGGAGCCAAATTCGCAGCACACGCGTACTTCGGAAGACTTTGCTTCTGGTGTTGTAATCGCACTTAATCTCGTATTTAAGCGATGGCTGCTCGGTCGCCAGTTAATTAATACAAATGAGGAGTTATTTAAAATAAAACATGTTTCAGGGCTGAGCCCGTTCTTTATTATCTGAATGAGTGCAAAAGAGTAACTTAATCACAAATACAATGAATAATTACAACTATGGAAAAGTCGATGCGCCAGTGGATTTCGGTTTATATATATATATATATATATATATATATATATATATATATATATATATATATATATATATATATATATATATATAAAAGTTAATGGGTTGCAAATTAAAACGCAATAGTGTCGTTATAAACTTTATATTTCTGTGAGCTCTACAATGCAACTGACAATGTTATTCCGATTTCACCTCTTTTAAGAATTGACAAAACGCTTTTCTTGTTGTATTCATTATAGGTAATAACTTGTTTGTTATGATTTCCCACCATTTCATTTACATAGTTCGCCATCTACAAGTACAAGATCATCATGATCGGGATTTCCGACAATCCATTTCCATACCAACTCTATGAGATATAAGGATATTTTCTGAACTTTATGGTGTACTTTCAATGTACTCGATTATGTTTTTAAGCGAGCGTAAATCATTCTGTATGACTAGATAATATGGATTCGAATTTGGCGAGATATGCTCGGAGGTTAAAAAATGATACTTGCTATGTAAAATTTCGATACTGGTCTAATTGAAATATGTGGATGTGTTGAGGATGTCTGTTTTGTATTTTCGCGGTTCCCATTCCGAGGGCTACAATTTGTAAATTTGTTTAGTCCAAGACTTTTATATTAGCGCTCGTCAAGATGATGAATGATAATCTGTAAAATTTAATTTCGAATATGGCTTTTCTGAATGTGTCTTTCAGATTTCGTAATTATAAATGTGGATTTATCTTTTTTAATTATTTCTTTTCGATATTTTGCTGCAAGTTTTGAACCGAAGCGTTTATTACCTTTGACAAATACGATTGTTATGGTAAACTTAATTTTTATCTTAGGTTTTTCTAAAGCTTTTCAATGTTTCCAAATCGGGATTTTTTTAATTGTTCAGAACTTGTTGACACAATTCTGCCGTATAATAGCTCGACTGGCTTTTTATTAGTTGCGGAGTATATGGAATTATTACATTCGAAAACGGAACGTTCGAGCTATTCCTCAAAAGTCCGATGAATTCCGTCAGCTTAAGCATCTCATTATTTCTGTAAGAGTTCTGTGAAATACCTCTACTTGTCCGTTTACTTCGCTTTTGGAAGCTGGGGTACGGTAAATTTCACATTTCAGCTGATCTTGCATCATAAAAATAAGGGATGTTGAGTTCAAAAAGGGTTCACCGTCGATTACAATGCATTTGGGGGACACCGACGAAAATATGAGTTCGTGAAGAGGTGTTCGGACGTCCTCGATAGCTCTGCACTTCAGAATACGTGCTTGAGCAAATTTGGAAAATTTATCAATTGCGGTGAGTATCAACTGCTTTTCGGTAAGAAATATATCAATGTGGAGGATATATCAGGAATTGGTGTTGGCTTACGAATTGGCTTTTTGGGGTGCCTGTTATACTTATTCTTTTTGTATGTGCTGCATTGTTTGACTATTTGTTTGATTTTATTGTTCATTATGAGAAAATAGTAATTTCGAGGATTTGGATTTTATTTTCCCTGTGTGGTTTTATGCCCGCGATTGTGGAATTTGAGGATAAATTCTTGTTGATCAATTTCGTTTTGAATATTTTCAACTTCCTTTTGTGTGAACCGAATCTTGTGATCCCTAAAGTATAGAGGATAAATGTTTTGAATTTGACCCATTACTTCTTCTGAGTTTTTATTGCGTTTAAGATATTTGGACTCAGATATCTTTTTAGTATTCCTATAAGATTTTCCTTGGTGTATTGGGTTCAGTAAATACATGTTTGAAAAAATTTGGAAGATGTTTTTTCTAGTTGGTAATTTGCGACATTACCAATTTTAAGAATCAGTTGGGTGTGAAATGCATTAAGAGGTGTTTCTACAAAAGAAATAAGGTTTAAGGAAGAGCTGTCGTTGCTGTGGGATGTTGGGGTCATTGAATTTATTTGCATTTGCCTGGAGAGTGCGTCAGCGACAACATTTGCTTTTTTTTAGGTTTGTACTTTTTTTTTAAACGTTAGGAGGTAATCTTCAAAAGATACCGATCAGCTCCTGCCTCTCGGCATGCCGGATTTCTACCGACTTAAACCAACTTCCTGTCAATCATTCTTTCCAACAGAATTTAGTAATTCTCCGTATTTAAAATTTTAGGACATAGTACTTCCCAGACGATAAGAAATTGGTATGAGGTATAGTACTAAATCTGTATCTTTTAGTGTCCTTTTAGTTAGATTAATAGTTCAGACTATATGTTTATGAATTATTTCCTGCTGATTACATGTTTCATGATTATATTCCTCAAGGATAGCTTTAAAGCAATAAATTTTAACGTTAACGTTTTTGTTGCTCAATGCATAAGTAAGGGGCTGATGATCAATGATTATGCTGACTTTCCTAGAACCGTAAAGGTAGTTGCGCAGAAATTTTAGTGCCCAAAATTTTACCAACATTTCTTTCTCATTGGTTGCATAACTTTTTTCGGTTTTACTTAATATCCGAGAGAGGAAAACGAAAGGTCTTCCATCTTGTGACAGGACAGCGTCAACGGCATGCTGAGATGCATCCACCGTTGAAATCAAAGTCTTTCTTGAAGTCGAGGTAAGTGAGGATGACATTCTGGGATGCAGGAGCATTCTTCATATTTCGGAACGCATCTAATGCGTCCCCTGATGTATTTATTTTGGCCTTCTTCGATATGTTTTTTCGATATGCGGCCTTATTTTCCGCGAAGAAGTGCCGTTAATGCATTTGCTATTTTAGCGTAATCCTGTATGAAACGTCGATAATAGCTTGCCAAGCCTGAAAATGATCGCAGCTCTTTTAGTGATTTTGGGGCTGGGAAATCTTCAATAGCTCTAACCATTTCGGGGTTTGCTTTGATTCCATCCTAAGATATGACAAAACTGAGAAATTCAACGGAGTGGAAATTTGCACTTGTCGATTTGAACTTTCACGTTCGCTGCTTATAGGGTGGTGAATATGTGGTGGATGTTTTCTATATGTTCGCTCTCTGTTTTTCTAAAGATGACGATGTTATCGATGTTAACATAACATCTGGTACCAATGTGGTCTCTCAAGATGTCGTCGAGAGTCCTTTGAAAAACTGAGGGTGCATTTTTTAATCCGGAAGGAAGCAGAGTGAACTCATACTTCCCGTTGTTGACAGAAAAGATGGGTTTCTCTATATCGGATTTCTTTAATGGAATCTGATGGAAACCACTTCTTGGCTTCTTGGCAACAACCCATATTAGAGAGTTATACGGTAATCTTGATCCCGTATTATACCATCCGTGAGTAGCTGGTTGATTTGGTTTTCGAATACATCCTTTAAGCTCATGGGATAAGGGTATGTTTTGGAGTAAACCGGGTGGAATTGGCCTTTAACGGAGGGTACATACGTGAGCTTTTTATCAGGTTCGGAAAAGAGGTAAGGATGCAAAAGCAATATCTTAGAAAGTTTCACGTATCGCTTGCGTGTTAAATGTGAAGATCGAATTTTGATCTTATCGACTGCTTGGGACTCACGCTGTTTTATTGGTATGAGAACGTTACCATTTAGAGTCATAAAGTTTTTAGCAGCGTAGATAACTGCGCCTAGTTCTTTGAGACTGTCATTACCATGGATTCCATGGAAAGCATTTAATGTGGGAAGGATTAAAAAATTTTAGGTTGTGATGATTAGGACCAAATAGGTTCAGGATGGAGAAATGAGTTATTTCAACATTTCCACCGACTGAGTTTACTAGAAATGAATTTTCGTTAGGGTAATAGTAATATGAAATAAATAATAAAGGTCAACGTTCGTGGAGTCAGGCAATTCTGGTTCGCCGAGGGGCTGAAAATTATGCAAATCGGTTTGGGCCATTCGATCTAGTGGAAATTGGACTGTATCTCTTGGCTAAAGAAACTCTATCAAAGCCTCTTCATCTTTATTTGCTGTATGATAAGAACTTTCGTTGCGAATTTTGGGTGCTATATTGAAATTTCGTTGAAGTTTTCTAGGCTGTGAGACTTGGTGGTATGTAGGAACGTTTTAATGAGCTGGCTGTCTGGGTACGATTTTAGTAGTTGATGGCTCGTGAGTGGATTGAATGATTTACATCCATTGGCTTCGGTCTTGGCTGGCGTTTTGAAGGACGAAAATTTTAATTTGGATAGAAGTTGGAATGTTAGAAATTCTGAAACGGTTGGAATTGGTTCTGTTGGCAAGATTGTTGGATATTATTAGGTTTAAAATTTCGTAGAGGTTAGTTTTATGGTTCAAAAAAATGTCGTTTAAGGACGGCAAAGGAAGCTTGTTGAGCTTAGTTATGTGGTGGAATGGGTGGAGATGGTTGCATAAGACATGTTTTTGGGTTTGAATTATTTGCATATTTTACCTGATAATTATCATTTTCGAGCTTAAGGCAAAGCTAGAGGGCTTGCGGCAAATCAACAGTTTCTTTTATACTTAATAATTGGGAAAGTTTGTAATGAAATGAAGATAGAAACTATTTTGCAATACGCTATCGCTACGAAATTTCAGGGCAAACAGGTTTGTACCTGTTGACCTGACGGACCCGAATTCGTCAAAAGGGTTCGTTGCTTCGCCCCGGGGACTTTACGTCCGTCAGGTCAACAGGTACAAACCTGTTTGCCCTGAAATTTTGTAGCGATACCGTATCGCAATATAGTTTCTATCCTCATTTCATTACACGAAGGACATTCGGGCATAAGGTTCTCAGGCATGACTGCTCTTGAAACACTCGTCCTCATGCCTGTGTTGTAATGTGGCACAGCCGCTGGGCTGGTCACCACTGCCTCATGCCGCCTCATGGGCAACCTGTGATACCGGTTGGCCAGTCGTGGCAGGCCCCAAAAAAACAGGGATCCCGCTAGGACGAGACTGGAGCGGGGTCGTTTTTGGAGCTCGAGCGAGAGACTGGCACTAGCGAGGAAAGCAAGTCCGCGTGGTGTTAAGCTGTTGGTGTTGGATAAATTCTGGAGAGTGTGGGTTCACAAGTGTAATTAAATAAAAGAAAACTGTATGAGAATCGCGAGTCGCGAGGAAGCGATTGTGTTTTCGCGCGCGAAAGTAGATCGGTCCGAGTTACATAAATGGATAATTAAAAAGGAGTTGGCTACGGGAGTTGGTCGGGGTCGGAGATATCATGTGTGTTGAATTCGTCGGATAATCCATTCCAATTCTTCACTTTTGTAGACCGCCTGTGGTAAATTGTGCGCGAATAATCTTTTCCGCGGCTATGACCATGTGGAAATGAATTGTGGAGTCGAACTTTTGTGAAACAAAATATCAACGAACTAACAAAAATCGTAAGAGAACATTCGACTTTGAAAGGCTGCATCTGGGATTTGTTCAAAAACTAAATCTTTATCAGGATATTTTTCTTTTAATGCTGAATTTGGCAATATCTGTGCGGTGATCCTGACGCAGTGTCATTTGTTCCGATATAAGCTGAGGTGACTAGTGCGTCAGCCAGAGGAAGCCCCTTTGCCAGATTCTAAAGTTCAGAAGGATGCTCAAATCCTAACCTAGAAACGCAAGGTCCAGTTACGGCTAGAGAATGAAGTTTTAAACGTGTGGTAAATATCCGAAAAAAAAAAAATTTACATTGAGAACTTTGAAAAAAAGAAAAGAATTTAGATAAATAATTAGTTTAGAAAAAACATTTAAAATACACACTTATATATACAATCTTGAAACAGTTTCTATTTAATTCGTAAAAATGTGCGGTCTTATCGATTCGAGCAAATAATTCTAAGGTTAGGTTATTCTAAAGGCGCTCTAATGCA
>OZ012662.1:72533493-72574775 GCA_963942545.1 Oxycera nigricornis
AGTAAGTATTGGTGGGCCTAGTGCGCACAACACATGCAGACACGCAAGCACTAGGCCCACCAATACTTACTTCAGCCGGTGTGAACCCTGTTCCTTAATGCCATAAAGAGGGAGGAGCCTTATGGAAACTCCCGCTGATTAGGTTTAATATTCCATGTTTATTCTCTTATTTTCGTTCTTTTCGAAAAAATGGCACATCTAGTTTCTGTGTAGTACATTTTCTCTTTACATATATATTTCAATCTTATCATATAACATTAGTATTAATAAAAATTTAATTATGTACGTGTCCAAAAAATTATCTGCATCCTTCGAGTTTTTCTATTTTTGTATGTTTTTTTTGTATTATAATAAGAGCAAATTCAGCAATAATAATCATAAATCGATAAACTGTCTTACCTCATAGTTTATATAAAATAAAATCATTGTTTTATAGAACTGTTTTTAGTTTTCAAATTTTTTTTCGATCTCAATTTGAATCTAACCTATTCATGGTTCGTTAGAATTAGCAATTACAAAGACAATATTGATAAAACATATATATATTTTTCATTCTTATTATATTGTATTCTTTCTTCTTTTGTTTTTTTTCGTAAATTTTCATTTCGATTTAAAAAGATATTAACAATTTCATTTCTTTTCCCATACGTGTACAAAATTTGATGAAACTTTCTTTCAAGGCCTTGAGGGGAAGCTTTTAACAATACAAGAAAAATAACATGGCAGCAAATTAGTTGATAAAAATATTCTTAAATTTGCATTAGAGCGCCTTTAGAATAACCTAACCTTAGAATTATTTGCTCGAATCGATAAGACCGCACATTTTTACGAATTAAATAGAAACTGTTTCAAGATTGTATATATAAGTGTGTATTTAAATGTTTTTCTAAACTAATTATTTATCTAAATTCTTTTCTTTTTTTCAAAGTTCTCAATGTAAATTTTTTTTTTCGGATATTTACCACACGTTAAAACTTCATTCTCTAGCCGTAACTGGACCTTGCGTTTCTAGGTTAGGATTTGAGCATCCTTCTGAACTTTAGAATCTGGCAAAGGGGCTTCCTCTGGCTGACGCACTAGTCACCTCAGCTTATATCGGAACAAATGACACTGCGTCAGGATCACCGCACAGATATTGCCAAATTCAGCATTAAAAGAAAAATATCCTGATAAAGATTTAGTTTTTGAACAAATCCCAGATGCAGCCTTTCAAAGTCGAATGTTCTCTTACGATTTTTGTTAGTTCGTTGATATTTTGTTTCACAAAAGTTCGACTCCACAATTCATTTTCACATGGTCATAGCCGCGGAAAAGATTATTCGCGCACAATTTACCACAGGCGGTCTACAAAAGTGAAGAATTGGAATGGATTATCCGACGAATTAAACGCACACGATATCTCCGACCCCGACACACTCCCGTAGCCAACTCCCTTTTTAATTATCCATTTTATGTAACTCGGACCGATCTACTTTCGCGCGCGGAAACACAATCGCTTCCTCGTGACTCGCGATTCTCATACAGTTTTCTTTTATTTAATTACACTTGTGAACCCACACTCTCCAGAATTTATCCAACACCAACAGCTTAACACCACGCGGACTTGCTTTCCTCTTAGTACCAGTCAACCGCTCGAGTTTCAAAAAAACGACTCCCTCGTGATGCAGTCTCGTCCCAGCGGGATCCCTCTTTTTCGGGGCCTGCCACTACTGACTAACCGGTATCACAGGTTGCCCATGAGGCGGCATGGTGCAGTGGTGGCCAACCCAGTGGCTGTGCCACATTACAAGTTCATCATTAAGACCTGTTATGATGGTATCGAGTGCTGTATTACGATATGATCTTATTAAGACGCTTTTAGCTTCGGGACCCATTTCTTAACAAGAATTTTTATAGAGTAGTAGCGAAAGATGCGGGTATACAACTTGATAGTATCCTTGGATACTCTTACTTCCCTGTACCAAGCATGTCATGCTCCCAGGTCTCGTTTATCGGCGTAGTGCATTGTTAAGCACTAAAAATTACGCTTCCAGTTTAAGGGAGGTGTTATATGATTCAAGGGTTACATCAGCCGGACTGACTATCATGTTTCTAATTTCACTTACTAGGAGAGGCTCAGGCTATGGAATCTCAGATTTAGACGAAATTTGGCACATAAGTAGAAGACATCTAGGATATTCGATCCTTAAAATATTAGAGCGCAACATTCCTCCGTTTTTGAGAAAAACATCCTTAAAGTTTTTAGCGTCGCTAATCGATTATTAAGTTTTTACATCTGGCAGAAGCAGTGCAGTGTAGGTAGCAGAACTACCAGCTCGCGATCATGGGGTCGTGTGTTTGATTCCTGTCGGGGTATTGTTTTTCTTTTTGAATAACTGTCGTGGTCGTGTGTTCGATCACCGGTGGGTACTGTTCTTTCCAATATTCGTGGATGTAATTATTTTAAGGTAAATCAGCAATGTTCAACTGCAAAAACATTTATTTTGAGAAATCATCAAATTGTTCGAACATTTATATATGCAAATTATACAAGAAACTCATTGTTGAACGGATAGAGTCTTAAAAACTGTTGTAATCGAAGCAAAATCATAGCTAATGGTAAGATCATCCTTTGTTTCTCGAATCAACCATGCTTCCTCTTCGTGCCTCAAAGCCAAGTCGGCAAAAAGCAATAAACCAGGATGGCGGTTATTTTATTGGTTGATCGATATCACATGTATATTATCTTGAGGTTTCAATATAAAATTTACGATTCCAGAGAACTCTCGTGCAAGTATGCTCGACACTAACATTTCAATGTGTCTCACTGTATTTTGAGGATATCCCGCTTGAGCCCAATGATTTGTGGCAGGAGCACCTATATTCTCTGCTATCGCTGCGTTACCCCCTACAGCGTCGGCATTTTGAGCCAATCTGGGTGATCGTATTAAGTTATCGTTTTGCGACATTTTTTGAATATTAATTTCTAGGGAACGGGTAGCGAACGATTCATTTTCACTTTTAACTTATTTTAATATAATATTTGTAATATAGAAAAAATTGGAAATTGCAAAATATGAATTAATTTTATGTTGTTGAAAAATGACGAGAAATAATTTCCAATAAATGAGATACAACTGAAATGATTATCATCTTCCCAATTTTTGGTAACTGAAATGGCTGGAACGGCAGGAGTGGCTGCCAGCAGTGCTGGCTCCTTTTTCCTTGGATGTTTTCGTCCTTGGTACTGGGGAGCTTCTTTACTCTCACACTGTTCACTCGCGTTTTCACAGTTCGGACCTGGGAGTGGTTTCGGATCGAATCGTTACCTCTCGTTATACACTTTCGGACGTTCGAACTTTATTGACTTAAAAAAACTTGTTTCAATACTGTGCTCACGAGGTCCCTACTCGGCCACCAGATGATAATAACGCGGCCAAAGTAGTTAAAAAATAATCTTATTTATGATATTTTATCAGCTACTTATGAGCTACACGTCGTCGAAAATGCTTACGTTGATCGTTGCATTTTTCATAGAAGTTGATTGTTGTGTTTGATTCCTCCACTTGTGGAAAATGCTTACGTTGATTGATGTGTTACTTATATCTAACAAATCTTTTTCTTTGCAAATTGAAAAAAAATCATTAATTCTGTCAAATAGTGCATGACGGTATTTTATTATTTTTGTAAATGGGATTTCGTTTAAACATTTACTTTTCTTAATCGGTTTTATTAATAACAATTCAAATACATCGTCAGTTTCCTTAATAGTAGTAAAATCCTCATGATCGGGGCTACCTGCAAGCCATTTTCCGGCTATTCCTTCAAAATCTAGTGACCTTTTCATTTTCCACGGCTTCAAATTATGGCGAAGATTTTCAATTTGACTTAACTCATGTGCCAAATATCGCACGAGTGGATGATACTGATAGATTTAAAATATTTTCCGTTTTCATTATGAATTTTTCGTCCTGGTATAAATCGATTTTATGGATTAATTTAAAATTTCCGTTTTGAATTCGCATCTGGCCTAAGTGATGGATCACTGGATCGAGGATTTGCACTTTTATTTGCACCATTTTAAGTATCAACCTGAAAGAATCAATTACGAATTTTATCTTCATGGATAATTTTTCCGGATTCCGTTAGTGCGGTCGTATGATTATTTTCTTATCCTTTTTCTTGCTGATATCGAGGTGTGAGCTTAGAGCCTTTACGCTTGTTTTGCCTAACGAATATTTTTTCTCCTTTCTCTTAATTTCTTGTAGGTTGTCTGGTTTTGTTGTGAAAATGCAAGTGTCTATCTTGCTTAGCCTGAAGCCTTTCAATATTTTTCTTCCGAATGTTTTCGGTGTCTTCAGGCGTGGCGCTACTAAAACGTCCAAAAAATAAGTCTACCCGTTTTCTGCCAGTGACGGAGTAAATTGAGTGATTATACATTTTTGAGAATGATTTGCTTCCGAAAAACGTTAATCGGAGATTCTACTATGGGTATGAGATCATGGGATGAAGTGTCCGCATTGTGTTCAGTGGGTATCATTGAATTCACTTCTGAAGAACTCGGTGGCCTTGAAAGTGAGTATGCGACAATGTTGCATTCGGCTGGTTTGAACTTCAATTTGTGATTATATTCCTCCAAAATTGCTTTCCAGCGCTTCATTTTGGAGTTCGTATTTTTATGGCTAAGCGCATAAGTTAAGAAGTTGTGATCTGTATAAATTATCACCTTTTTAGAACCGTACAGGTAATTTCTCAACGAGCTGAGTGCCCATATTACGGCAAACATCTCCTTTTCGTTGGTTCGCGATAGGAAGGAGATTGGTCTATCTTCTTGTGCCAAAACAGTGCCAATAGTAAAATTAGACGCATCAATGGTTAGCTCAAAAGGTGTTGAGAGATCAAGGTGTGCTAGAATCACTTCTATGGATGCTAAACACATTTTTAATTTTTCGAATGCTTCGAGTACATCTTTTCCAAGAAAAATAGCTTTATTTTTGGACAGATTTTTGGAAACGCGTCTTCAGAGGCGGGAAAGAAACAATGGCTTCTACTTTCCTTGAATTACTTTTAATATCTTTAGTACTTATGATGAAGCCTAAGAATTCAACTTCTTCTTTTAAGAATTCACATTTGTCGAAATTTATTTTCATGTTAGCTGTTTCTAAGGTTTTGAGGACAATTTCAAGGTTTCTGAAATGTTCTTCTTCATTTTGGCCAAATACAATTATATCGTCAATATAAATGTAACATCTTGTGGCGATGTTATCTCTAAGGATATCATCTAAGATGCCCTGAAAAATGGGTGGTCCATTTTTTTAGTCCAAATGGTAATCGAACAAATTCATATTTGCCATAGATTATGAAAAACGCTGTCTTTTCGATATCACATTGTCTAAGAGTTGTTTGCTGGAATCCAATAATCAATAATCGGGAAGAATTTGTTGTTACCCAGATTAGAAAGAACTTGCTTCATTTATGGGATTGGGTATGAATCTGTTTTGTTTTGTTGGTTTGTTTTAGATTAGGGTCGGAGAGTACATTGTGACAATTTTCCAAAATAGTTTTCAACCGATTTTATTTGGAGAAAGTCATATGCTTCGTGCGAATGTTGATATGATTGATATTTTGGGAAAGCCGTTGTTTCAAATAAATGCTAAGGGTTGTTTTTATTGTCATGTAATCCTCATTTGTGTCGATGATAGCCTGTAAATTTTTCAAAGTATCATTATCAATAATACCCGCAAAAGTTTCTAACTTGGGAAGAATAAAGAATTTTAATTTCTCTGTGTGTGGGCCTAAAAGATTTACAAGTGCGTGATGCGTAAGTTAACAGCACCTCCAACAGAGTTCACTGTAAAGGGTTTTTCATAAGCTATTGGATTAAAAATTAGTAATTGTTGAATATACATTTTACTGGACCCTGTATCAATTAAAAATTTCAAGTTTTGTCCGCTCCTCGCCTTGTATTCAAAATACGGAAGCGAAGAGCTCACAGATCTAAAAAATCAACGGTGTCGGTTTCCTCTGTTCTATTTAAGTCCATCGCGTCAATGTATTCCTCCCGGGAAATTTTTTTCTCTGTGGTTGATAGTCGTCCTGACTGCATAGCAAATAGCCTTTGTTGTTTGTTTGGCCCATTTACTTGGGCTGATGTCAACTGCTGGGACCTTTTGCTAGGAAACATGGGTCTCCTCACTGGGTTCCGATTTTGGTAGTTGACAGCATGCGAATTACGGGGGAAAACTATTGTAGGATTTTCAAGAAATCAAAATTTTTTTGTTGCTGTAGCGTATACGTTACCATCGTAGAAATCATGTAGCAATGTTTCATATAGTGGAAAAATCTATAAGTGTTCGAAATTTTAAATTAGCGCGGCACCTCTCACTGCCCTTTCGGAGCTCAATCCGCGCGTATCCCCGCGAGTTTCTCAAAACTGTACACGTGTTCGGTTATTTGCACTTTAGCAGAGAACGCTGAAGTAAGTATTTTTCAGACTTTAGGTTTATCAAATTTATTAATGATTTTTCAATATCTTGAACTTCAAACGCATTTATCTCGGAACAAAGTTGTTCAACCTGGCGGAACTTTTTTCTCAAACAATTGTTGTTCGATTTACTTGAAATTTTTACAATATGTTTATAACTAGTGTCTGCATGAAAGTGCGTAGGATATTTTTATGTTGCATATTTCAATTGTCATCAACAATTTTCGAGGGTTTTTTTCGTTATTTTTACCTTTTTTTCCAAAATGCCGCCATTCTGTCAAAAATCAATTTATAAAAAATTCAACGTACTTCTCTGGATATTATTATGCATTATCGGCAATTATTTGTTTGATAACCATAACCTCAACATTTTAGGAGAAAACGGTCCGACCGCGAAGCCATGAAAAAATAAGGCGTTTCTGGAGAAATGCTAGGAAGCCGCCATTTTGTTTTTTAAAGTTCTGAAAAAAATCGAAAAGGATGTCAGATACTTGTACAATATAGATCTTTTTACGAAATTTCGATATATTGTTTGGTTTTTAAGAAACAAATTCCCAAAAAATGACTTCTTTTTACCTCTATACTGGTGTTCCCCTTAAGTGAATGGTCTACGTCCATTGGTTCGTATATCCTTGGCTTGGAAGGTAATTGGTTATATTTAGGGTTTGAGTTTTGGTATTGTAATTGTTTACCGAATTGCGGCTGTTGAGGGACTCGAGGATTGTGTAAAAGTTCAGAATGAAAATTGTTGTTCCCATTATTGCTCTGAAATCTTAAATTGTCCTTTTTTGGTGGAGGAGCAAATAATTTTTCCTGATGGAATTGTTCGCATGTTGTGTGCGATAATTAACATTCTCTAATGTGAGGCATAGAGACAAGGCCTGTGGAAGATCCACCTGTTCGCGAATGCTTAATGATCGAGGCAAATTACCCCTGACGCCTCTAACAAAAGTGTCTAGAGCGTTTTCCCTATAACACTGTGTTAAACTGTTCAGTGAGTCTTGATTGAGATCCATGGCAGACAATTTGTTAAGAATAACGGGTAGATGACGATAAACACTTTGTTAAAATTCATTTATAGATTCAGCACCTTGTACAAGCGTAGTAAGTTGGTACTTAAGGGTACCCAAATCGTGCTTGTCGGTGTAATGCAAAGTTAAACATTTTGAGATTTTGGGCCAATTAAGTGGAGTGTTGTATGACCAACGACTTTATTACGGATTACAGATAGAATCCCATAATAGTTAGGGGTTCCTTTTAGATGCTCATAGATGCGCAGAATACGTTCTAGGCTTTTTCTTCATCAGTTGTATTCGCTGGGGTCCCCTGAAAAAGTCCGCAGACTTTTAACTACATCAGGAATCTTATCCATATTGGATAAGTTCCTGTCATTTTCAACATTAATTGGCACATCGGTTTTGTTACTTATGTCCGCGGCGGGACTCATGAAATTTGTAAAAAATTGTCGGCCCTGACTTTGCAGGGTTTCGGAAACATCATGAGCTATATATATTCTTAGATTTTCGTTATTAGGAATGGCATTTTCCTCATTTCTGATGCCTTCCGCGGTTTCTGCGCGTAGTACGAGAGGACGAAGCAGGTTATTGAGGTTTGACATTTTAAAAGGTCACTAGATATTTAATTTAAAACTGTATGAAGTACATTACAAACATCGTCGTGAGGATTTCTCTGTACACTTGTTTTTACACGAAGCACAATAAACACACTACACACAATATGATATGAACATATGATAATAATATAATAGCAAAAAGATATATGGTAATAATATTAAAGAATATTTGAAAGCAAAGCTGATGAATGTGTTCTTTTATATTATTTTGAATTTTATTTACTCCTTCTATAAAAACAGCTGTTAAGATAAGCTTTGTTAATTATTGTATTTGAGATATATTGATAGTTAAAATAATTCTTAAAATATTTAACATACAGAACCCCTAATGTTGCGATGTTACTCATGGTGATCGTTTTTCGAAAACATGGGTTGCCGTGCCTCCTGTTTGGATTTTACTCCTGTTAAGTGGCAGGGTTTGCCACTTATTCTGGACCGCTCCGCTTCGGCGAGGTTGGCAATAATTCCTTTTTGCTCTTTCTGTTGACTACTGGGGGCCTTCCTGGTCATACTTCTTTTTTTCCTTGAAAGGTGACTTCGAGGATTAAACGCGCAAAAAGTATCGCAGATCACAATCCCTGCTTGGGCGGCAGTTAATTTGCAACACCTTTTTTCTTTTAAAACTTACCTTTAATAACAAGACAAAAGTCTTGCGTCTTTACTTTTCAAATTACAAAACAAGAAGAGCTTACATTTTAGATCTTTGCAATTTATATTAAAAAATGATGATGATGTGTCTGGCGAATCCAGCCGTGGCTAGCGTTAGATGCATTTATGGAAAATGCTGACATTGATCGTTGCATTTTGCATAGAGGTTGTACAAGTGTTTAATTACGTTTGGCGTTAAGTTATACGTTACGTTAACACCTACACGCGCAACAAATAATTGCTGACGACAGGGATGTGCAAGGTTCGACGACCATCGTTGCAACAAATGCAATTTCCATAAATTGAAAATCTGCAATCATAGCAATAAAAACATAGGTGTTAAGCAATATTGTACTTACCTTTTAGTTCAGTTCATAATTGCACCCAATTCAATAAACATCAGGCTCAGCCCTGATATTGTTTTATTTTTTTAAACAACCGCGTTTAATTTAATTTACCTGGCGCTCGAGCAGGGACCGCGTTCGCGACAATTTCAATAGTAAAGTATAGGGTTTTCCAATATGAGTGATATGATTTCTTTAAAAGAAAAACAACACTAATTGTTAAGGAAATTGAATTGTTTTTTATTTAATGTGAAGTACAGTCGATACAATTAAGTTCTGAATAAAACGTCATTCAAATGGCCTCCACGACTTCTTCTGCAGGAATGAATTCGATGAACCCAATTTTCGAGCACTTTTTCCAATAAATCAAGTCGTATGTCATGAATAGCACGTTCAATATTGACTTGTAAAGCTTGAATAGATTTTGGTTTATTGCTAAAAACCAATGACTTCAAATAACCCCACAAGAAGTAGTCTAATGGTGTTAAATCACAACTTCTTCGAGACCATTCAATATCACAATTTCTTAAAATAATCAGATATCCAAACTTTTCTCGCAATAATTCAATTGTTGCACTTGCTGTGTGGCACGTAGCCCCGTCTTGCTGGAACCAAATGTTATCAAGATCAACTTCGTCTAGCTTCGGCCACAAAAAGTTGGTTATCATCGATCTATACCGATCTCCATTGACAGTAACGGTGTTACCAACTTCATTTCGAAAAAAATACGCACCAATGATCCCACCAGACCAAAAACCACACCAAACTGTTAACTTGGGTGAATGTAATGGTTTTTCATGAATAATTTGTGGATTTTCTTCGCACCAGATTCGACAGTTTTGTTTATTTACCGCACCACACAGATGAAAGTGAGCCTCGTCGGAGAAGAAGATTTTCTTAAAAAAATCGTTATCGTTTTCAAGTTGTTCCAGGGCAAAATCAGCAAATTCACGACGTTTACAGTGGTCCAATGGCTTCAGTTCTTGGGTGAGAACAATTTTATATGGATTCAAACCCAAATCTTTTCTCAAAATTCGCCAGGTTGTGGTTTGAGACAGTCCCAATTCTTGAGAACGTCTTGGAATCGACAAATTGCGGTCTTCAGCAACACTTGCCTGAACGGCAGCAATATTTGCATTACTTCGAGCGTTTCTTTGCCTTATTGGCACTAGAACATTATGTAAAGAAAATGTACGCTCAAAATTTTCAACAATTCGACGAATAGCGAGCACACTTGGACGATTCTTACGACTATAAAATGGCAAAAGCGCACGAAAAGTTGCAATTGGAGAACGATTATTTTGATAATGAAACTGAATAATTTGTAAACGTTGTTCTTGCATATATCTCACCATGATGAAATTGTAAACATTAGTGAATACAATGAAACAAAAATTACAGATCATGACATGTTACAAATGGCCGAAACGTCACATAAAAATCATATCATTCCTATTGGAAAACCCTATATATGGTGATAATCAAACGTGTACTATCGCTAATTCTGCTTTACGATAACCAGCGTGTGTTTTTAGCAGTGGACAAACCCCACAGTCTAAGTGAAATTGTTTTAACGGGCAGCTCCTTACGCCAAAATTAGATTTGAAGAAAAAAAACATATTTAGAATTTTGTTTTATTTAACATATTTGCATTTGCATTGGCAATATTGTGCTAGTATTCTAGAAACAAAGTCATTATTTTCCAAAATCAATATCGTCTTTCCACACATTGTGAGAGCTTATCATTTATTTATCATAAACAATCATACCTGTGAAGTGAAAAAATTACAAGTGAAGTGAATACCTGCAACTATTAAATTACTGTTCATATTATAAATTTCGTGGTTTGATCTCTTAGTCTCTCCTAATTATCCATGTCTAACCCCCAAAAACTTAGTCCATCCATCTCGACTAAGCATGGATAGTTCAGCTGAAACGTTACTTAACTTAGATCTACCTGGACAAAGTAATAATGTCCAAAATAACAGTCCCGATAGTGAAATGTTACAAATTATTACGCGAGTGGTCACGGAAACCCTCAGATCTCAGAGGAGACAAATTTTTAGTTCTATAATGAACTCAACTCCCGATGTCGATAATGACGTCGATGTACCAATTAATCGCTGCAATAATGAACAAAATCCTTGATGTTGTTAAGAGTTTAAGAACCTTTTCTGGGGAACCAGTCGAGTTCGGCTCTTGGCGAAAAAGCGTCGATCGAACACTCCACATCTTCGACCATTTAAAAGGTACGCCGCGATATTACGGAATTTTGACGGTTATACGGAACAAAATAGTCGGTCACGAGGACATCGCATTGGAGTCTTACAACACTCCTCCAAATTGGCCTAAAATTTCCAAGTGCTTAACTCTCCATTACGCGGATAAGAGAGATTTCAGCACTCTGGAATACCAAATCATCACGTTGATACAGGGTGAGAATACCATTTCCCAGTTCTATCAGACGATGTATAATCACCTTTCACTCATCCTAAACAAATTAGGATGAATCTATATGGGCCAAGATGCAACAAACATGATGACTCAAGCATACCATGAAAAAGCACTGGACACCTTTGTTAGAGGACTGAGAGTTGGAGTGAGGTGATGGCTAGGAAGGATAAAAAGTTGGATTTTGTCTATATTAAGACCGAATAAGTTTGCAAGAGCGTGATGAGTTATTTTGATGTTGCCTCTTACGGAGTTAGCATATGAGCCTTTAATGTTTGGTAAAGGATTCCGTATATGTCTAGGCTGTAAAACAGCACATTTAAGAGATAGTTAACAATATCAATCTTAGAAACACACATTTGATCGATAAACAAAGAGCTATGGAATCCGCTTTTGAGATCTACTACAGAGAAAAATTTGTCAGAATTTAGCCTTATTCAGGTATTGGATACTTATCCGCAATAGTTATTGAATTAAGTGCGTTCCATTGTTTGATGCATTGTATCTTCTGGCGTGCTGTTCAACGGGCTCTTATGACAATTCTATGATCATCCGACGGGATTCTGTCCAATGCAGTTTTTCAGAAACTGATCAGTTCGTTATACTGATGGAAAATTTTTTTTATGTGATATTGTAAGACTTCAATGCGATGTCCTCGTGACCCACTATTTTGTTCCGTATAACCGTCAAAGGGTGGTCTACTATTGAAGAATGATAAACAAAGAAGAAAACCAAATTGAATCATAGAAAGTCATTCGAAGTTACTTGCAAAACCTGATGAGAAATTGACTTATACTACCACTGTCAAAGGAGAAATACGCACTACAAGCAATGACTCCGTATATTCCAGATCTTATCCCTACCCAATGGCTTTGAAAAAAGAAGTTGAGAAAGAAGTAAACAATTTTTTTCGTGACGGGATAATCAGGCCTTCTAAATCCCCCTATAACTTGCCAGTTTGGATCGTCCCAAAGAAATCGGACGCATCCGGCGCAAAAAAAGTATCAAAGGATGATCGGTTACCGCAAACTTAATTCAATCACTATTGCGAATAAGTATCCAATACCTGAATAAGGCTAAATTCTGACAATTTTTTCTTTGTAGTAGACCTCAAAAGCGGATTCCATCAAATTCCACTCAGATAGTGCGACATACCAAAAACCGCGTTTTCCATCAACAACGGGAAATTCGAGTTCAGTCGCCTTCCATTTGGATTGAAGAACGGACCTTCAATATTCCAGAGAACTTTCGAAAACATACTTCGAGAGCATATAGGTGTACGCTGTTACGTCTATATCGATGATATTATCATCTTCGGTACAGACGAAACCGAGCACTTTGGGATTTTAGGGTTAGTTCTGAAAACATAAGAGGCATCTAACATGAAAATCCAGTTAAATAAGCGTGAGTTTTTGAAAAACCAAATAGAGTGTTAAGGCATATGAGTGGTTTCGAGAGGAGAGAGGTCTATATTTTGTGGAACGAAAATAAACTTTATTTCATGCTAATTGCATTCAACCGTGCTCACGTCACAGTGGTTGGCTTATGACTAACAGGTTATGGAGCGCATTAAATGCGATGACCAGTCTCAACACTTCCGCCGTCGGAGCGTTTTAGGCACATTCCCAGCTTGGTGCGTAATTCGACAAATCTGCGCTTTGGAGACGCTTTGGTGAATATATCCGTCAACTGGGCTTCAGTAGGCACAAAGGTTACATTTATTTCAACACTCTCGACTTTCTCGCGTATATAGTGAAATTTCACGTCAATATGTTTCGTGCGCTTATGAAATTCTGGATTATGAATTAAACGAATTGCGCTTTGATTGTCGACGTACAGTTTCATCGGTTTATCTAACAAAAACCCAAGTTCGCATAACAATGCGCGAAGCCACACGGCCTCTTTCGTCGACGTAGACGCTGCTATGTATTCCGATTCCGTCGTACTCATTGACACGAGTTTTTGTCGCTTAGATGACCAAGTTACAATTCCGTTTGACATACAAAACGCGTAACCTGTCGTCGACCTTCTGGTGGCAATATCGCTCGCGAAATCTGCGTCTGAGTATCCCACAATTTCGACACCCGACTCCGATGCTCGGAATTCAATTCCCATATTTGTTGTCTCTATCAGATATCCAATGATGCGTTTCACTGCTAGCCAATGACTATCGTTATGATTGTTCAGAAATTTGCTGACCGAATTCACCGCGTATGCAATATCTGGACGTGTTACTACGGCAAGAAACATCAGTGATCCTACTGCCTCGCGATATGGCACTACTTGCCTTTCTGTCTCTTCTGACTCTGCCGGATACAAAATAGTATGAGGATCCGCCGGTACGGAAATCCCTTTTGCTCGACTCATTCCGAATCTCTCGATAATTTTCTTCGCGTAGGCCTCTTGATGTACAAACATCGACCTTGACTCACGATCTCGACTTATTTGCATACCGACGAAGGTACTGCAATCACCGATAGTTATCTCAAATTCTTTGCTTAACTTGCCGACAATTTTCTCGATTACATCAGCAGATGCTGCAATTATCCCGTCGTCAACGAATAGTGCGAGATACACTTTAACATCGTCGTAGATGCCGACATACACACATTTGTCTGAATTTGTTTCAATTAGATTGAAACGTTTTAGAACACTCGCGATTTTCACATTCCAGCATCGCGGTGACTGTTTGAGTCCGTACAATGCCTTCTTGAGAAGACACACCACATTCTCTCGATCTTCGTTGACTTCAAGTCCTGTTGGTATTTTCATCCTAACATTCTCGTCCAGAAGTCCATGGAGAAAAGCAGTTCGAACATCAAACTGTACTGCTTCCAGATTTTCTTCAGTGATGATCGCTAGGAGTACTCGAAGGGAGTCGTACCTCACAACCGGTGAGAAAGTCTCCGAATAGTCCACACCTTCTCGCTGCATGAATCCTCTGGCGCATAATCGTGCCTTGAATCTGACCACGCTTCCTTTCGTGTCACGTAGAACTTTGAAGACCTACTTGGAATCTATGTTTTTTTCACCTGGGATTTTTGACACTATCTCTCAAGTCCCGTTCTTATGATGTGCATCGAGCTCGTCCTCGATGGCTTCCGCCCATTGAGTAGCCTCTGGACCTGATACAGCTTCTTGATATGTCGTTGGAATAATGTGTTCCACGAGATACAGCCCATATCTCTTTGGTTGATCGTCGCTCGATCGCGCAGCACCATCGGTGCCGAAGTTTCTTGCTCTCGTTGCTGTCGAACGTTTTCAACCCTGTTCGTTGCTTGTCCAGTTGCCGCGTTGTCGGCGTCTACAAATTCGACTATTGCGTTTACGACGATAGCCTCGGTATCGTCTTCTGCATCTTGGAATGCATCTTTATTGATTTCGCTCTGCATCGGTAGTGTGAGTTCGACCTCGGACACTGGTACCTCCGATTCCACCTCGCTCTCTCGTTCATTGAACGCTACATGCCTCAAAATAGTCACAACTTTTGTAACTTGATCATAGCACCTGTAATTCGATGACTGGCTGTCGTATCCCACGAAGATCAACTTTTTCGCTCGAGGATCGGCACGTATACATAGGCGTCAGAGCCAAAGATTCTCATGTGGCAAAGATCAGGCTTCTTCCTCGTCCACAATTCGTACGGCGTACAACTTCCGCTCTTCCTTGACTGCCCGGTCCTGTTAAGCGTGTTAACATCTGTAGCAGTTGCTTCCGCCCAAAGATATGCTGGCAGCTTTCTCGCTTGTAGCATCGTTCTCGCTGCTTCCACTATTGTGCGATTGTCTCGCTCCGACTTCCCGTTCTGTTCCGGAGTATATGGTGCTGTGGTCTCCAGAGTTATTCCTCTCTTCTTCATGTATTCGCTCATCTTCTGGTTGCAGTACTCGGTACCGTTGTCCGTTTGTAACGTTTTCATTGTGCGCCCAAATTTATTGTTTACAAGGCGCTCGAACTCCTTGAATTTCTCAAAAACGTCCGACTTGTGATGAATAAAATATACGACTCGATAATTTGTCGCGTCGTCCTTGAAGAGCACATATTACTTTGCTCCTCCTAACGACTGCGCCGAAATTGGTTCGCACACGTCGCTGTGGATGATCTCTCCGGGATTGCTCGCCGTCTTCTTGACCTCTCTCTGGAACGGAAGTTTATGTAATTTGCCATACTGGCAAGCTTCGCAGAAGAAGTCTTCCGTGTTCTTCAGGGTTACCCCCTCCACAAGCTTTCGATTGACCAACTCGATGAGTGCCCGGTTGTGTATATGGCCGAGTCGCTCGTGCCACATTTTAAAGTCCAGGGCTGTTACGTTGACTTCTCGATTCTGCTTCGGTCTTCGGAAATACATTCTGCACAACCCGTTGTCCTGTTTGGTTCCGGTTGCCTCAACTTTACCGCCTCGCTTTATTTCTACTATTCCTTTTTCGAATTCTACTTTGAATCCTTTGTTCGTGCAGGCACCGACGGAAAATAGTTTTCGTGTAACACAAGGTACGAGTAGGACATTCTCGATGATACCGCTTTCCCATTCTCCATTGACGAGTTTCTCGATACGGACTCTCCCGACGCCTACCACATCACATACACCGTCATCAGCCAACATGACAGTTTCCCCTATTACCGGCCGTAGCTCCTCAATCCAGTCGCGACGAGATGTGACGTGCTCCGCTGTCGGTAATCCAGACATCCACTTTATCTGCGTCCCGCAACTGCTTATACTGCTCGGCTGTCGGCTGATGTTTTCGTTCACCCACTACTAATGCTCTCGCGCTTTCTTTATGCGACTGAACTACGAACACGCAACCGCGGCTCGACTGACCTTGATTCTTGTCATTTCTGTTGCCATCATTTTTCCGCTTCTTGCACTGACTCGCGTAGTGTCCCATTTCCTGGCACCGAAAACACTCGATATCCTTTTTCGACTTTTTCTTTTTCATGTCTTTGTCCTTTGAACGCGCACCGTATTTCGAACTACTATGCTTAGTAACCGCTAACGCACTCGTTGTGTCACCACCCTCACTATTGTTCGAATCTTCCGTTATTAGTCTTTCTAACAAATACGCGACTGTCTGACGCGCCGGGTCCACGCTATCCCACGCTGTTCTGAAAACGTTGAACTTTAACGTCGACATAATTTTCGCAATCACTGCTGCGTCGGAAATTCTTTCACCGAGATCTATCAACTGTCGCGCCATGTTTTGTACCGTACTCACGTGCTCCACGGCCGTGTCTGTAGGACCCATCATATAGGTATAGAACCTTTGTGTTAACGCGCCAACGGTCGATGCCGATTTCTGTTCGTGCACTGCGATAAGCTTGTCCCACATTTCTTTAGTGGTACCACACACTAGCACACTCACAACTTGTTCGTCTTCCATAGCAGACGCGATGATCGCCGTCGCTTTGGCATTATCTTTTATCCACAATTTCGTTTGTGCGGTATTTTCACCATCCTGGTTCACTGGCATCGTTCTTGTACCGTCGACCACGTCAAATATTTCGTTCGCCATCAGCACTGCCGATATTTGAAATTTCCACGCTTGGAAGTTTCTCCCGTCGAACCGCTTGACCGATCGTACCAACGCGTCAGCCGACATTTTTTTTTTGTACCAACGAGACTCTGATCACTTCCACACTGAAGCCCAAAAAGATACGAACACTGCGCATATTCTTACGCGCGCGATACGACACGAAACTCGTTGACGTAAATTCTCGCTAATTCGCTCTTCTCCAATCCCACAGAATCAACTGGCTTTGATCCCGCGTCCCGTTATTACTGTTTATTTGTCTACTGATGTCGCGCCTGCGTGCCTTGCTCGCACGCGAAGATGGCCGCCTTGAGTCACAAGCTCGAACACTTTTACTTCCCACGTTTTCACGATCGCGATATTTTCACACTTATTCCTTCCCAGCAAAACTTCTTTCACAATGGCTACGTTGCCTGGGCCCATAACCTGTTAAGGCATATGAGTGGTTCCGAGAGGAAAGAGGTCTTTATTTTGTGGAACGAAAATAAACTTTATTTCATGCTCATTGCATTCAACCGTGCTCACGTCACAGTGGTTGGCTTATGACTAACAGGTTATGGAGCGCATTAAATGCGATGACCAGTCTCAACATAGAGTTTTTAGGATTTGTAGTGAGTCGCAATGGGATCAAAACGAACCCCCAAAGAGTTCAGGCAATTGCAAACATGCTTACCCCTAAAACACTTAAAGACTTGAGGTCATTCTTAGGAATGTCAGGTTACTATAGAAAATTTATCGAAAACTACGCAAAAATTACGAAGTCCCGTACTTCGCTTCTAAGAGAGGAGGATGGACGAATCTTTTCGTGAAGAATACAAGTTCCGTTTTCTGTTTATTTATCTTTAGACCGCACTCTTTGCTCCACTTGGTAAGAACACCTAGGGTAAACTTAGTGTTTCAAATAGGGTATTAACGAATTTCCCCGATATTGCTATTGCAACATCTTCGAAATAGGTTACGACTTTGCAGCCAGTCGTTTCTATTGTTGACAGAAGTTTGTCCATCACTAAGTTTCATAGAAGGGGTGCATCTGCACGTCCGCGTTATTAGGATGCTGTCTCTTAGTGTGGAGTTGAATCTCCTGCTGCTTAGCAGTTGCACGATCAACCTAACCAGGTTATCATCCACATTGTTTTTCTTGAGTGTCTTCTCAATAGACTTGTGGCTGACGTTGTTGAATGCACCTTCAGTGTCCAGAAAAACCACCTGCGTATATTCTTTGACGCTTAGCGATTTTTCGATGTAGCTGGTGAGTGAGTGAAGAGCTGTTTCAACCGATCTCCCTTGTGTGTACGTGTGCTGCGCATTAAAGAGTGGTATCAGAGTAGCTCTCAAATGAATCTCTATCAGCCGTTCCAGAGTTTTCAGCAGAATAGAGGTGAGGCTTAAAGGTTTATAGTCCTAAGGTGAGGAGTGGGAAGTCTTGCCCGCTTTGAGTATGAAGACTATTTTAGCTTCTATTCACCGCTGTGGAATATGAGCCATCTGTATACATGCTTTAAATATGGATTTTGGCGATGGTAGTATTATATTGATACCCTGCTGGATCAAAGAGGTTTGAACTGACTTTCCACTGCTATGGAAATGGTGTCCTGGTCACTGAAATTGTACAAGGTTAGAAACTTCAAGCCTTCCTTTATTACAATGGAAGCTCCCGGTTTAACTAATGTGTAGAGAGATACTGTTTCGTATCCTTTCATATTGAGCCCGAAAACTTGTTCGCCTATAACCCGAGGTTCCTGGGCCAGTATAATTCTCTCCTATTTGGGTCAGGTGGAAGAGCAGTGCGGCGGATGCCGCCTTAGAGTGATGTAGGTTTATCTGTAGAAACCTCAGCATCACGACACAGGGGTTTGTCCACCTCCTCGTCAGATAAAGGCATCTCCTCCTTCTCAACCAGTTCGAGGACTTGGAGAAGGACCCCAACCAGCTCCGTAGTGGAGGTGGTGCTTCATTCGTCTTCGGATAAAAGATCTGACTCAAAGATGTCCATGGTCGGGTCTACTGTTGCTTCCACAGTCACCTCACTCCCACTCTCCTTATTCGTACTTCCCCGTACTGAGTGATAGTCGAGAAACCGTAGCTTATCACGCTCCTTTGCGACTTCAACGGAGCTAGCGACTCCTCGTTGAGGATTATGAGGGCCTTTCGCTGTCCATTGCTGGGCTCGCTTACTTTGGCTACCTTCCAGTTGTCCACCGGAAGATCAGCATTGCTGAGCTTGATAAGCTCAACAATTTCCTTCGGTGTGGAGTTGGTTCTAAGTGTAATATTTTATCACTTCCGTGTATAATAAAGTCCTCTCAAATGTAACAGATACACATAATTTAATGGGTCTATCCGCTTTAAGCAGAGTAAAAACGGGTTATTTTTAGTAATTTTTTCAGATAGGTTTAAATTATAAATATTTTTTTATTCATTTATATGAGTCTTTATCAATGAAAATGCTGGTTGAAAAAATATCGAAAAAACGAGAGGGGTGTGCGCCGTTGATGAAATTTCCGAGATGTTTGGTCTGAAACGAAAAAAATCAAAAAGATTGAGGTTCAGTATGTCAATAGCTATCGCGTGAATACGGCAAATTTTGATTTTCACAAAATTGACAAAATTGCGGACATTTTTCGAAAAATTAAGTAAAAACATGTTTTTTCACCGTTTTTAGCCAAAAACATATTTCAAATCAAAATATTGAAAAACTCCCTATTCGCGCTATAACTGTAGTAATTTGTGTGCGGACTTCATCCACGTGGCGTCTAAAAATGTTGCTTCGAGAAAAATGCGATTAATATTTTTTGATGAAAAGTGCTATTTTTCGTCCAAAATAGTCTTTGTTCTGGCTTTCTTAGAGGCATCAGTGCTGCGTCGGTCGGCAACTCGTATGCGGTCTCTATCACGATCAGCGAAAACCTGTACTGCGGTCAGTCCAATTTTGACACCCATGACTTCAAAATTCTCCACAACTGGTTGATAACCCTCGTAACGCGTAATACACGTTTACTTACTGAATACCGACATCTTACTAAGTTTGCAGATAATGAGCCTGTGAATAGGTGCTGTAAGATCTTTAACACTTTGAGCAAACACTACTTTCCTACCATCTCCAAGTATAATTGTAAATCCTGCATATATAAAGCCCTTCATTATCCATCCCTAAAGTGTGACTTGCTTACAACAGTGTTAAAAAATGTTGAGTGTAGCATGTATTTTAGAGTAAGGTATTTGCTGTAATTTATATATTAACATTGTCTTGCTTTGGCAAAACTAAATAAATAAAAAAATAATTGAAAGGTAGTGTTTCATTTGGATCATATACACCAAATACAGCCATATCACTACCTTTGTACGCGTATTTACAAATGTACTTTATGGAATCTACTGAATTCCAATACTCAACGTTAATGTGGGCTTTGGATGTTTTGGAAAGTAACGGTGAACATGGCACGATCTGACGATTATCAACTTCAATGTGTTGACCTCTCATTTCGATAGTTGTTGATTTGCCGTTATCCTCTCTCGACCGCCAACGATATAGCGGATATCTATCGCTGCCAGTAAGTGTCTGAAATCAATGCTCTTGGTTAACTTTTAACGTGAGCTCATGCTTAATGGTCCACAGGGCCCATGGATCATATTTTTTGTGATGACTTTAATCAATTCTGGATCTGTGATTTGATCTAGAATCTCCGCAGATATGACATCATCTATTTGATCTGGTCTTATTTTGTCAACCAACCATAACAATACGTGTTCGTGTTGCAGCCCTCTTTTCTTTCACAGAATACATTCAGCAACGTATTTCGCCAAAACTTTATGTTTCACAATGAAATCCATAAATGATTTCAGATTTTCTTTGAATACACGCGCCGTTATAACGTGACAATCTACTGACGATCGAGAAGCCAATAAATACTTTTTCATCTCAGTCCATTGCGAATTACAGGTGAAAGTGATAAAGAGGTCAACCATAAGCACCAACATAAGATATCGCACCCTGTGCATACTCAAGCATATGACGCGAGCTGCCAATGTACGAAGATGTCAATATCATCAGTTTTCCAGTACCATTTACAGGCTAGTTACGATCGTTGTTAATTGCACCACGCAGATGTATGTACTCTTCAACTCGTAGCCGCTTTTGATGGTGCCTATTGTGATTCAATCGTTCAGTTTCAATTTTTGCATACATGTCGACTACATATTGGTGGAAAAGTCTTTGACATCTCAAAATGTGATTGTGTTCATTTTGACGTATCATCAATCTGTACGCATTGCCCTAACTGTTTTATTTTGAATCTCAACACCTGGAATTCAATTTGGAGACTTGACAAAATCACATTTTCCATTAGAGAGTGTGTTTTCTACATTACTAGTTGACAGGTTGACCAATTTGATGGTAACATGATAACCGTCTTTCCCTTGCGGAAACAAAATCGGATATTGCAAAGCATCTTAAGAGGGATCAAGTTCAGAAACACGTTGAAGTTGTTCATTTCTACGATGAAGCACTATATCACGTGAATTAAATTTTTCTCTAACAATTAACAATGCTTTATCGTCAATTGTTGGTGCATTGTATCTTCTTGTGTGCTGTTTAACGGGCGTTTTGTCAGCTCTTATGACAATTCTATGATCATCCGACGGGATTCTGTCCAATGCAGTTTTTCACAAACTGATCAGTTCGTTATGCTGATGGATTTTTTTTGTAAATCTGCAATTATTTCTCTTCGTACATTTGGATAGGTCGAACACCGTTTATCAATTTTATCGATGAAATTCTCAAAGAAATAAATTTGCAAAAACAGATGAGAACTATCCGCACCTGACCTTGAATTTTTAAATTTGAAAATTTAAGGCTAGAATCTCTATAAACATTACGATAAAATGTTGGCATGAAATTGTCTCTGATTATCTTTGTTGCACCAAACGAATTTATTTGCAAACAGGAATCGTAAGTCTGAATATTCTTCAAGAAATGCTTCGATTCTGGTTATGCTCCTGAAACCAACGATTTCAATGTTTCTGCCGGACAATCCAATGTCGGTGATATGACTTTGACACCTACACAGTAAAAATCTGGTGTTCAGTGCTGAACTTTATTGCATTACAATGTTCGTAAAACTTGTTCATTGTACCAATAGTGACTAATTTGTACGAACCATGATCAATTTGGCATTTATACTTGAATGCGACACAGTGCGGACTCACAAGCGCTTGACAGCGATCATTGGGGTTACTTTAATCTCGTAGGCGAGAACGTGATCTTGCTATAAGTTTTCGATTAACTTGGTTTCTCTGTGTGTGCTCTTGTTCAATAGACTTATTGCTCGTGCCTGTCTCATTCTCAATTGATTATTTTTATTTCACGACGCTCTTTGCTCACTTGTTTCATTTGAGAGTGTTTGACTCATTCCTATTCGTACACTTTCATTTCGCGACATTCTTTGTTGAACTGTTTGATTCGCACGTGTGTGACTTAGTCTCGATCTGGAAGTTTAATTCCTTGTCGCTCTTTCTGCTTGTGTTACATTACTATCTTTAATGTTTTTTTGTTTTGGCTGACGTGCTCATCAGCCTATATTTTATCTTATTGGTGACATTGTTCCCAACTAACAAGATTAATCAGCACTTTTTTTATTGTCCGTTTCACAATGGCTTGAAGGAAATGGAAAATACTACATTAAAAACTACTAACCGTATTATCAGTCATATTTTGGGTTTTTTTTCAATTTTTTTTCAACCTGGCTATAAAACGTTTGTAAAACCTAAGTGGAAACCTTTCCGGTAACAAAATAAACACGTTGCGAAAATTTGGACTCATTTCGTTCAGTGGTTTTTGAGATCCTAAGCGACGAACGAAAACACTAATTACCAACTTTTATATATATATATATATATATATATATATATATATATATATATATATATGAAGCCGGCTCGCTACTTTGTCCTCGGTGCCAAGATAGCGGACCGGTTTTATACATAGAAGATACACATAGTTGCAGGCATGTAATTAGAAACACTTGTAGCTTACTAACAAAAACCCACTCACCCGATATAATTCATTCGCCTTAGGTTTGTTTTTTAGCTGAGTCAGGGAGGACACAAAAACCTGCAAAGCCCAAGACTTGGAGTGTTTACGTAAATAGGAACGCTGTATTTTACTATAAATAAGATGGCATGCAAGTTCGTTATGATCAGTTTGAAAAAGCCAGTTGCGTTCGATGCAGTTTAAAAGTGTTTCCAAATTTTTTAAAAAGGTTTTAATTGCAATAACGGTGAGAAAGGCTTAGAGTTGTACTTCTCTAGTTTGGCAAAAAAAATTAGACTTGAGAGAGTTAGGCTTGTCATATCGACAAATTGCAAGCCGCCTAGAGTGTTCCATAGAAAGGGTTTACGAAGCAATGAGACGCGTGCACAGCCGCAAGACTGCCTCTGATATCCCCCGGGTAAAAAAAAGTCTGAAAGACAACTCATAGTATGGACAAACAAATTGTTAGCACATCGAAACAGAGCCCAAAAAGATCAGCAGTCGAAATTCATCACCGATGAGAACAGTCAGAATTCGTCTTGAGGGCATCGAACTTCATGTCTCTCTCCCTCTGGTAACGGCAACTAATCGGAAAGAAATAATGGACTTTGCACGGCAATATTTAACCTGGATAAATGAGCCAAATTCACTCTTTGGAGCAATGAAACTAAAATAAATCACATGGACCCTAATGGCAGGAAATATGTAAAACGACCAAGAAGTAAACAATTCACGGAGCACGGAGGTGGCTTTATCAATATTTGTGGATGTTTCTCGTGGTTTGGTGTTCGACCAATACACCGAAGAAGGAATATTAACCAAGGAAAAGTATGTAGAGAATCTTCCTTTTATTTGAAAGTTTCAGCAGGAGAACGATCCCAAATATACTGCATACGATCCCAAACATACGTCATACGACATACAAAGAAGTTTCTGGAGGACAAATGTGTGTGGGCTTAAATTCCATCGAGCACTTGTGGGAAGACATGAAACAAGACAAAGCAGTAAGAAATTTCACAAACATGGATCAATTCTTCAAATCGATGAAAGAAGCATGGGCATCCATACATGAGAAGAGATGCAGGAAACTTATAACAACAGTGCCAAATCACCTACTAGAGGTTGTGAAATTCGGAATTATATTATATTATTATATATATTTGGTAAATATTCGCTAAAATAAATGAATTTTCACTTAATTTTATGTGTTTTTAATTACGCGTCCACTGCAAATCTTGGAATTTCCAAGACTTTGTTCCTGGCCTCCTTTTAGAGGCAGAATCGGCTGATGCTTCATCTCCCTTAATTCCCATTAAATCTGATGATAACTAACTTAAGGGGAGTCACTTATATCGAAAGATTCATTGATAAAGTGGACTTTTTTTAATAAGTTACAAGTGTTATTTCGTATTGAGGACATGCCTTAAACTCACACTGCTAGATTCATTTATGTATTTATTTATTGAGAACTCATCTTTAAGACTTACAAATCCTAATAACAACCCAAAAGAAAGAAAATTAACATAGTAAAACTCATTAGAAAAGACACGCTCTACATTCTGTTTATAAATTTAGAGTGAGTGTGGAAACGTACCAAGGTGCAGAATATTGACGATTTCGGGGAGTCGCAACATTGACAAATGATAGAAAGTCTCAGTCCTAGTGTATGGAATGCTACATATATTATCAGATCAGGCGTTTTGAAATACGATAATCTAAACAGTCAGAGAGGTTAGGGTTTAATTGATGGTGGTAAAGCCGAAACAATAAACACTCATCTTAGAGGAGTCTGCGCAGTGATGCCGTTTTAGCGACTTTGTCGCTAGATATAGCGGAATTTCGTTGTCTTGAGCGACATTATTTGACTGTTTAGCGACTTAATAAAATCTAATGACTTTTGGGGACTTTTTCAGTTTTAGATTTTTCTCTACATTATACATATTACTACAGATTTGAACCTCCAAGTCTAGTCGACAGCTTTTGCCTGCTAGTGTGCTTTTTGGTTAGCAACTTACTAACACTATGCTTGCACATTGATGGAGGTTCATTTACTTCCAGATTACAGGCTGGTTCCATAATTTAATGAAGTGGGAAATTATGGAACCAGCCTGTAATCTGGAAGTAAATGAACCTGCATCAATGTGCAAGCATAGTGTTAGTAAGTTGCTGTAGTAATATATGGAATAGCGACGTAGGCACATACGAGCTAAAAATTGACAGTCATTATACTTCGCGGATACAAATAATTATAAAAATTAGTTGAAGTATGATGCGCTTAATCCATCAATAAGCCAATCGTGATCGTGCTGTCTCGTAACGGATGGGTAATGACAGCACCTGAAGAGGATGCCATCCGTCACGCCGAAACCACACTTTCCCTCTACATTATATGTTATGTAATACAATGAAAATTCACAATTGGAGATGATTTAAACTTTAATATTGACATTTCATCCTGAAGTTCATCACATATTGCTACCTCTGTCGTGATTTTCTATCATTCATTATTACGTCACTGTCAGTGGCTTAAACTAACTACAAAGATTTCTCGGGAATTCCCCTATCAGGTTGACATTGTATCTCGAAGTTGGTTCCACATTGTCATGGCATTCTATTGTTTATTGAATAAGTCTGAATTCACTCACTGGACGGGTCACTATCTTAAGTTCTACGGTGCGTTTTTCGCGTTTATTGTGATATACATACTTACTTAACAGGTGATAATTATCGCATCGAATCTTTGAGTTAATGTTCATATTAATATTAGGTGTTTAAAATTAATATTCGCCTTAAGAAGAAAGCATACGCTCAAAAATATAGAACGAAATGGGAGCATTAAAGACAATTAAAAATGTAGCTGAAACCTGTGACGGATGATGCAACAAAAGCATTTTGTTCATTTTG
Source organism: Oxycera nigricornis (assembly GCA_963942545.1). Classification (NCBI taxonomy): domain Eukaryota; kingdom Metazoa; phylum Arthropoda; class Insecta; order Diptera; family Stratiomyidae; genus Oxycera; species Oxycera nigricornis. The sequence continues at coordinate 72,559,493 of OZ012662.1, forward strand.
CTATAGTGTAATTTTTGCGAAGTTGAACGATTTAAGAAAGCATGCAGATACCCGAAAACATAAGCAGAAATGCGAAATGCTTTCGAAAAATTGACAAATATGTTTCTACCAGGCACTGAAGTGAACAGAAGTATTCAAAAGCTGAAGGTAAGCTCGCTTTCTATATTGCAGAATATAGTGCCATTTCTCAAATAGATCACCTGACAGATCTCTGCAAAGATGTGTTCTCGGACTCAAAATCCGCAGATCTGACATTACATAGAACTAAATGCACACAGATTATCAATCAAGTTCTTACGCCACATTTCAGAGAAAACTTATTAAATACATTGGTAGCCAAAAATAGAGCGTCATAATAGATGAATCTACTGACGTTAGTATCACCAAATATATGGGAATTATCGTAAGGTATTTCAGTGAGGCACAGCATACTACTGTGTCTGCGTTTCTATTACTAGAGCCTGTTGAACGAGCCTGTTGAGCGAGTGAAGGCAGTTGTGATCAACGGTTTGATCAACTGTCAACTATTTGTCAAATCGACGATAGGACGCAAATGTGCATTGCCAGCCAAAATGACGCAGATAGAAATGAGGCAGGGTCACGATTATTTTTGACGCTAATGTGCACCTACACTAACGCTGCTGTAATGACAGGGCGTCACAATGGCGTTTGCACGATTGTGAAGACGTAATACAATCTGCCTAATTTAGTTCTCATTCCATGTATGTGTCATTCTCTACAATTAACTGTCAGTCATGCATCACGGCAATCTATCCCACAGCATATTGAGTTAATGATAACAGAAACCTATAAATGGTTTTCGGCTTCATCGAAGCGTCAACAGAGTACAAGGAGACATACAGTCTGATTAACTGCGGGGTAGAACCTCTTGAAATTCTCAAAGCTTGCGATACTCGTTGGCTATCTATAAAACCGAACGTTGTCCGTATTTTGGCGCAGTGGGAAGAGCTTAAGACACATTTTGTTATAAATTAAAACAATTGCCATACAGCGACTATATTGAGTGAAATGTATGGGGATGAAGCTAACTGTTTGCATTTTTTATACCTGAAAAGTATTTTAAACGATGTGCAAATGGCAATTAAAGTCTTTGAAAGAGATAATATTGATCCTGTCAAAATGATTACCTCGTCAATGCACTTATTTCGAGGAGTATGCAACAGAATCTTAATTCCAAACGTTTCAAAAAGTGACGAAGATTATGTGACAATCGAAATTGATAGTCACCTAAGTCCAGCACCATATCTAGGATATATTTTTGAGTCTCACGTTGTTAATTCTAATATACCAACCCAAACAGTAGCAATAGTTAGTCCTTAAATACAAAGGCGCCGTAGGCTTTAATACTTACAAAGATATATAAGATATGTCTATCACAGTTTTATCGTTGCCATATTCAAACGCAGAAATAGAGCGTATGTTCAGTCAAATGAGTATAATAAAAACCAAGTTGTGGAACAGGATGGCATCAAACACTTTAAATTCAATTCTACTCATACGAAATCAATTAAAGGTTTTAAAGCGAAATTGCTACTCCTACAACATACCTGAGGATGTTTTAAGCAAAATTTTGAAAACTATTACAGAGACAAGTACAAACGTGCCATCGCATTCGACATTTCAACAATCAACTTCTGTTACACATGCCATTCCTATGATTTTAGAACATTCTGACGAAGATGAAATCTTCAATGATATTATTTTGCAGTTTTTAGAGTTTTAAACGTAAAATATATATAATTAAAATAAAAAACTCACTTTCTATTATATCGAAGTCCAGTCCAAATATAGTTCAAACATTTAGCGACATCTAGCGTTTTTTTTCATTTCGTTTTTAGTAAATCTAGCGACTTTTTAATACAAGTCTGGGGAGTTTCTTTTTTCCTTGACGGCAACACTGAGTCTACGGGATTGCAAAGTAGGAAGTTGTAGCAGGAAAAGTCGCTCTTCATGTGGAATATACGTACTTTTTACTTTAAAGATAACGAAACGAGTGAATTTTTGCTGTTCTCAATCATTGAATCTAAATATTGATAGTATGGTGACTATACTTGCGGGCAATATTCAAGGATGAATCTAACTGGGCTAGCGTATAGGTTGACGGAGAAAGGATTGTCAGTAAACATTTGAGAGTGCCTTAATACGAACCCGGACCACGAGAAACAGATGCTGCTGTTGCCATAATGTGAGACTCAAATTTAAATTTCGGGCCGAAAACCACCTCCACATATTTTATTTGAAAAACGGCCGTAAGTGGAATGTCGTGTAAAGTATAGTACATGATCAATTTGACTGGGATTTGAGCAGAAATATATTTAGCGACATTTCTGAAAATTAAGTGAGAGAAATTAAATTTGACTCGAAGAATCGATCGCGTCCACATGCCTTTGGAGAGCAATACAATCCTCTTCCAAGCGAATAATTCCGCTTCTAAAGAAGAACATTTAGGTTGACAGTGTCAAATGTCTTACTGAAGTCAGTGTACACTACATCAACTTGGAAATGAGTTTCGCGAGCCTTTTCGACTGTTAGTGTAAGTTTAAGGAGATTCGTGTTGGTTGAACGGTTTGGAACGAATCCGTGTTGGAACGGTGACAGCCTGCAATTAAGAGCATCGTATATTTTATTGTAAAAAATGCGTTCAAGAAGTTTTGGAAAACAAGAAAGAACCAAAACGGGACGATAATTGGAAGCATTGGAAGAGAATCCAGATTTGAGTACAGGAAAATGTAAGCTGACTTCCACAAATTGGGGAAGATACCGTAGGGTTAACTAGCATTGAAAATATAAGAAAATGGTACACATAATGAGGAGGATAAGGATTTAACGAATATATAAGGAATTTCGTCTGGCCCGGGGCCTACGCTGGAATCTAAAAAATTAATCGAAATTTGGATTTCAACGGGGGAAAGTGGAGATAAGTCAAGAATTTTTGGAAAGCTAATAAGGAGTATCAAAAGAATTTGGGAGAGTGAAAGTAGGATTTATGGACGGAAAAAACTCAGCAAATATCTCGCAGATTTTTTTCAAAAGTCGAACCTTGTTTACCGATTCAGGGAACAGTTTCAGGAATAAGAAACGGACACTTGAAGGAATTGACATAGGACCAAAATGGCTTTGTTTGGTTGAAATTGGAGGTGACAAAAACATATCTTTGTTTTGAATGGATCATTTGAATCTGGCTCAGTAAAAAGATCCAGATCAGTGATTTGTATCATCTAGATCATTTGGATCACTGAGTCAGAAGAGATGATTGATATTATGAGTTAGGTATACAGAAAGATATGGTACGCTGTAGGCTATACAGAGTTACCATACAATTAGGTAAATCTGTAGATGTATAAGTTGTTTACTTGATTTTTGAGTTCATAAAACTCCATTCGGAATACTTACGATCGTCGCTTTCCGAATCTTTAAACCCATTTTTGGCTGAAAAACCTTAATAAAGTTACATTTTTTGAATGAAAAATATAGCAATATTTAATTTCCACACAAAATATATAAAAGCACTTTACTGTCTGACAATGTCAAAAACCTGTACTTTCAACTGAGATCATATTGTATAATTTCACATTTAAAACTACTACAATTGAAACTTTAACTTTCATCTTAATATATGTATCTATTTGTAAACTACTTCTGGCAGCCCTGCAAATTATTTACGAACATATCATCTCATGTGCACATTCATCGTTATGCCCATCCAAATGCGAGCTGCACCGTCTCTTCGCGTGAAAAGTGTATTTCTCTTTACCTCTCTTACGGAGGAACTTGTGAGAGATTACTGAATGGAACATGATCGCGGAAGATTGGTTTGTGTCTTGTGCTTCTGATCCATGAGATATGAAAGATTCACTGATCCAAATGAACTGAGTTCACTGATTTGAATCATTTAGATCTCTAAGATGATTCGGATCACTGAATCATATCCGCGATATGCTACACATACCTAGTTAGAATGCATTAAATTTTCGATATTAGCGAAGTAGTTACGCATAGCTCTTTTAATTTCCAGGTGGGCTGAAGCACATTTTTTGAAAAGACAGTACAATTTTCCGTAGTTCCAATGGACTTGTAGAGACAATAAGCTTAGTTTTTTAATTTCAAGATAGTTAAGACATTACGCGTGAGCCAGGGAGGATCAGTAACCGTGGTACGACTATGTCAGGGAGTGCGAGATATAAGGTCGTAGAGAAGAGAGTAGAATTTAACGAGAGAATCTTCACAACCTAGACTGTCAAGAAAAAAAGCCCAGGTCACCGATTTGAGTTCTTCCGACAGAGCAATGTAATTCGATTTCCATAAGTTAAATCTAAATTGTCTGCGTCGACTCTGAGCTTTGGGCCAACAAAAGGAGAGTTCAAACAACAGAGGTGGATGATGGAGGTCTGAAAGGACATAGGAGAGAAGAGCAGTGGTTAAAGCTAAGTTATCAGGAACAATATTCGATAGAATAAGGTCAAGAAGTCAACCGTTCAACTTAAAGGCATGGTTCAATTGATAAAAACTAGAAAATGAAAGAAAATTGGAGAGAAGCTTCAATGACCGATTAGAAAGCATAATTTCATCATGAGGAAAAATGTGCCTATCAATGGAGGGAAGATTGAAATCACCGCAGATGATAACACGAGAAGACGGATTAAGGGAGATGCAAAATGAGGTTATAGATTCAAAGAAAGATTCATAGAGCTAAAGAGGAGAGTTACAAGGAATGTAGGTAGAGAATATATACAATGAAGAAGAAAGGGCCAGCAAATTCTTTGACGAAAACACATTCTATCGGAGGAGGAGGGTGGAAGTTTCGCAGAGGGCGCTGGAAAGACAAGTATTTACAGCTATTTAGACTCCACCACTATCATTTTTCTTGGATAGGTGAAGATCGCGGCCATTAGGACAAAACTTCAGAACTAAGATGCCTAACAAATGAAAGATTTTATTCGTCAACTGGAACGAAAGATTAAGATGTGACAACTTTGTTCGTAAGCCACGTGGGTTTTTGTTATAATACTATTTTTTTACATATATTAGGATATTAAGCACTTACAGAGCTTTTGATGTCTGGAGTTACATATTATGATTCATTAAATTGACGTCCAAAGCTCCGTCATTATATGGAGTACCAGCTGCCTACAATATCAAGAAAGTCAAGCAGTGTTGGCTATGAATAGTTGTTAGATGAGAAATCGATTGTAAACAATTAATTTGGACACACAACCCAATACAAAATGAATAACATATTCTCAATTGTCAAAGTAAGGCGAAATTATTCGTTGCAATGAAGTGCAAGGTGAACGTCATATGTAGTTGCATTTTCTTTCTTTCTCATTTTTTTCGTAGAAATAAAAATGTTACGTTACACTGGTTCGTCTTTGAGTATGAAATTGAGTTACAACATTGACATAAAATTAACATAATTTGTTCACTGGGTAAGTTCTGTACTCAATGACAAGCAAGTTATTAAAGGCAGTTTCAGTTTCTCTATATTGTAGATATACATCTTTCCATTTTTAAAATGGATTGGTGTTTCCACTACTTAAACGAAAAACTTGCTACAAACTTTTTGGTTGTCCCCTATTTTACCTTTTTATTATAATTGTCCTTACCTTCAGTGTAGTTTTAAATATTTCATGGAATATAGTTGGCAGATGGGTCTCGAAGGCAGTTCTCCACATTCGAAACGTAAAAACTTCCCTTTATGTACTTTTATTGCAGTGATCGATACTGCAAACGACTCGTGACAAGATCCTTTTTGGCGAGTTTCGCATGTATTTTGCAAATAAAAGTGAAAGGAAAGAAGTGTTGGCCTATTTTTTCGGGTGGTTTTAAGCTCATAACTTAATCATCACAGCTCCACTAAAATAATGAATTACAGGTTGGTGCCAATTGAATGTTCGAAACGTCTAAAATACACAACTCTTTCCTAGCTGAAACGATGGCCAGTTTTCGTCATTTAAATCCTAGTGACCATATGGTGGAATCTAAAGTAGTCCCGAAAACTTCAACTTCAACTCACTATTGAACTTCCTACACATCGCATAAAACGTTGCCTAAACAAAACAGATTAAACGTTACATTTCAAAAATCTTTGACATTTAGAAAAAGTGTAGGGTTGCAGTTACTTAACGTAATCTATCAAACTTCGTTGAATTTCACATTATAGAATTAATAATTAAACGTTTATAGATCGCCAAATGTCAACGCTCGCTTGGATATCATCGTAACAGTATCCTAGCAAACATTAGCTTTCGTTGGAAAATGTATGGCTTTTGCGTCGAGTTTATGCATAACCTGATATTTTTCATCAATTTGACTGAACCACGAGAATGTGAGAAAATCGTTCGCGGGAATAACTTTTCAGGACGATATCAAATCATGTGAACCAGTAGTATTAGGAAAGTAATGTGGTGGAAAGGAATAATGGAGGTGTAACTTACATGATGTGTCAGTCAGGAAAAGTTAGATATACTGTTTAATTGAATGCACTATTTTATATCTACTGGGTCACAAAAAAATATTTTATTTCGAAAATCGTGCAGTTTCAGGAGGCAACTAACCTCGTTATTACTGACAATTTTAATTGATTCTCCTCAATGGTTCCGTAAATTACCTTTTTTCACACTGTGAGTGGGCAAAGAATGCTGTTTTCTTTTGGTTTTTGGTCTATTGGACGAGTAAACCTCCCTTATTCATTAGTCAGCTTTCTTAACGAATTTCTGTGTATTCGTTTTTGTGTAATTTTCCCTGACAGTTTAATACTCATTTCTTGTTTAGCGATAGATTGCAACGTGCTTGCTTTTAATAAGAAACACAAATGTTTTGTGATAGATATTAACAAAAAAATCTGAGGAAATAGCTGGAGGTTATTAATCGTATCCGTTCGAATGTTTCTGTTGAGTCCACTACGGTTTCCCAGTTCTGCCATCTCAGAAAACTCATTTTGCTTATCTCTTTTAAAATTGAACCGCAAGTTGATTTCATTTTCTGGTATCTCCTCCATAATAAACATTTTTGAAGTCATCTTTAGATGCAAGAGAGTCTGAAATTCCGACTTTAACAATTACAGATCGAGAAAAATTGTGTTCAGATTTACTGCAGCGTTTAATTAATAAATATTCAATACGCTAGGCAACATCAAAAATTTTTATTTATTAATTCGTATTAAAAGTATGCATACTCTTCCAAATATTGAAATATAGTTTTTGAATTTTTCAGAGTGTTTATACTTTCAAATATTTATAATTCACGAAAATTAAGCTAAAAGCTATCGTTTTTAACTTGATTGCCATAAAACTATCGATTGGCATTTGGAATTTTTTTGCGATCCTCCTTTTCCTTTCTCTCGGCTTCCCTTCGAGCCGCTGCTTCGGCACGATGTTGCTTGATAATCGCAAGCCGAGCTAGATCGGCCCGCGCTTGTTCAGTTTTTCCTTCAGCATGCAACTTTTGGTACATTGCCTGAGCCTTTTGTTTTTCTATTTCTTCTCTTTCACGTCTCGAAAGTTCCAATTTAGTGCAAACTTCATTTCCAATTTTTGAGGCCTTCACTACTAATTTTTTCTGGGCTCGATTAGGATTTTCAATTTCAATCAAATTTGATACTCCTTTTGCTTTCTTTTGTTCGTCATCACTGTCACCCTCAGATTCACTACCAGAATCGGAATTTGAACCGGACTCTTTAGCTTCACATTCACTTTCAGAATCTTGTTTTTGTTTTGAAATTCTATAACGGAATATAAAATAAGAGATGATTGTTAAAAATACAAGACTTCACTTTTTTTCCTTTTTCATTTCTTCCTCCAATTCTTCTGCACTGGTGAAGTTCCTCGAGCGCCCTTTGTGATTAACATACTTTCCTGGAAATATGTAAAGTACATTTTAGTTTAAAAATACATGTAAATGTAGTTTCTAAAGAAATTTTTTAAAAACAATGAATTCCATGATTTTATTGTAGCGGAAGTGAAAACCACAACAGAGAAGAGGCAGTAGACTATTAAACATTTTCAATAACTTGCTCACATTAGGTTGTAGTAGAGTAGCAATATTAAAAGAAATATAATTGACAGCTTTGCCTTTCCATGTAATGTCATATATCATTTCCAAGAACCAAGTCATGGGGTGCGACCCTTTTGGTCCAGCAGGACCATCCCAGTAAGATATAAATATTAATGATAAGCACATGAGAGTTGGCGAATATAATTATTCTGGGAATGTTAATATTTTATTCAATTTATCTGGTCATTCAATATAAACTACACTGACTGCTTCATTATATATGTATCTCAATCACATCTGAAGTTTCAAAATATCAACCCCAGAAAATTATTACAGGGCTCGGCAAAACCGGAACCTCAACATTGCATTCAGTAGTCAACGAGTGCGGACGTATTATTCGGAGTCTCCAGTTGTGAGTTGGTAAGATAGTTCGTTACAGATAAATAGTAAAGCTGAAAGTCACAAAAGTGAGTTGTAAAAACAGGACGTGTGCGCGTCAAAAGCCTAATGATGTGAGGATAAAGATATTGCCTGAATGCAGTTTAAGAGTAAATTGCTTCGGCATGGAAAACATTTTTTTAAAGTTTATAAGCGCAATAAAATCAAGGACAAAAAAGGAACGTAAAATTGTTATGAATTTATTAGTTTTGTAAACAAGTCGCGGGTGGGCTTTGTAGTATGGAAGGACCAGTGAATGTCATTAAATTGGTTTGCAGTGAGTTTGAACATTGCTAGGATAGGACAAGTTCTACAAAAAGTCAAATATGTAGAATTTTTAAGTGTGGATGAAATCGGTAGAGAAATAGCTTCGACGAGTTCAGTGGACTCGCTTACATTACACCGAAAATTTAAAGCAATGCTGAGTTAAGTTAGTAGAAAGAAAAAGAAAATGGAATACAACGAAAATGTCTATTCAGGCCAATAATTAACGAACAACAGTGCACGAGAGAAAAACTGTCCAACGAGAATGAACTATTAAAATTTGAACTAGAAACTGAAACGAATGCTCCAGACATTATATGCGACTAGTTAATAAATTAAGAACGAACAATCTGAAGCCACCAAAGTAGAAGTGGTTGAGACAATAGACTCCTGTTATAGTAGTATACGACGAAAATTACGTCTATTTTATTGATGTAGTGTAAAAAAACGCTGTAAAAAGTGAAACTGAGTAGAGAAGACCAAAATGTCCCTTCGAGTCAAAATAAAAAGGCACCAATATATCGACTCACGCTATAGTTTAAAAAGTACAAAATATCAGCTATCAACACCTTGGAATAGTCTTAAGTGATCTTGCGGGACTATGACAAATTAAATATGTGATAAATCACTTCAACCTTAGGCGAGTGAATAACACAAAAGAGTTATCAACGTGAATAATATTGAGATTTTAGGAAAGCTAAGAATGTGGTAGCCAAAATGAACTCCTTTTACTATACGTTTACTCGAAAGAGTGAGAAGGTTTAAACGGTCCTACTCCAGGAACTTAGTGAGCAAGATAAGCCAGTTTTGGCTGAATTGAAAGCTGCTTAGCCTAGCGTTGACTTCCAAAACGTGAATTGATTCGCAACCAGAAGGTTACAGTGCGAAAATAAAATCCTGACAATTAGCATGGCAAATTGACTATGAAGCGAAAATCGGTGAATTACATCACATCAAGTATGTAAACCATAACGTAGTGCGCTTCGAAGAGCTCACAAGGACAAAAGAGACGCAGAGCAGCCATTGTTAGCGATAGGGACATTCAGCTGGAATCTTCAAAATGGGCTATCATATCGTCAAATACGAAAAGGCCAGGATAATGCCAGGTGATCACCAATGTTTCCATGGAGCGGATCTACTGCATCAATTGCAGGCAATTTGGTCATCCTACCTCTTATAAAGACTTCCCTGTCCACAAGACCTTTATGTCGAAAGTAGGAAAAATTAGATTCAGAAGAGATATACTAAGCAAACAAGGATGACTGCGAACTATGTACAACCTGAAATGCAATATGTAGCAATGCTACGTGGGGCGCAGATGCGGCAGCCAACAGGTTTGACAACAAAACGAGATGGAGTCGACTTTGCAGAGCTGGATTCAAATGATAATACAATTACAGATAAGTTAGATATATTTAGCCAAATATTAACTAACCATAGCAAAGCAATTAATATTATTGGCAGGACAATTGGATTACATGGTATCAACGCTTAAGATAACACCGTCCAGGGCACCAACACAACGGCTGCATATGATCAACATCAATGTGAACTCGATTACGCACATCAAAAGGTGTTCTTCTTTTCAGCAAGCACAATAAGGATGTGGTATTCATCACAGAAAAAAAACTCAACGCCAGACCCACCATTAGCTTTAAGCATTTTGACATGGTGAGGGTGAATAGACCCAACGCGATGAATGGAGATGGAAGAGAGATACACATCGGCGGTGATTTACAGTATCGGGGAGTTTTTATCGGTGGGCTTCTTAAATTTCAATGTTTGGAAGTCTCTTGCATTACAATTTTTTTGCAAGGTGAAAATAATATAAAAATATAGCGAGCTTTACTTACTCGTTTCTCTTCTTCGCCGCGATGACCCACAAAACTAGTTTGTGACTGCAGACGATATGAACGCAAGGCTAGACGGCATCAATATTCATCATGATATTTCTCTCAACATATGGTTGGCAGACAATCAAAATGAGTTCCAATGTCGCCCAAACTTCCCAACTTTGGCGCGAACTGGCTTCTTTTTATACCTTGTATTGCTGATGTAAGGTTCGAGTTGGTTCCCCTCTCAAGGAATGAAAAATTGCAAATATTTCCCTGATTCCCTGCAAAATTATTTCGTGACTTCTTGGCAACTGGAAGTCATAGATAGAATTTTGAACAACAAACTTTTAGCTGGGATCGATGGCGTTCTTGATGTTGTGCTCGAGCATCTATCAGGGATGGTATCAGGCAATGTTTTTAGAAAGGGAGATGTATGTGTGTGTGTGTATGTACGTACGTATGTATGGACGTTCGTGGACACTTTTTTCTACGAGCATAACTCACGTAAACAAAGTCGTATCGGCTTCATTAAGGTGTCAATCGAAGCGTTTTTGCATTCTTAAGAGCTGATTAGTGTTTGGAAAACTTCGGTCGGGGGGTTTGCTGTTTTGCCCGTTTGAAAGTCATTTCTGTCATGCGTTATATCTCGCGAGCCAAACATACGATTTGCATCATTGAGGTGTCAATCGACGCGTATCAACATTTGTGTGAGTCTATCAAATTTTGAAAAAAATTGTTGGAGCCGTTTTTTTAGTTTAAGCACAAAAAGTGCAAAAAATTCGTGTATTTTTCATAAACAATAAATTTTTAACCTGATTTGCAAAACACAGTAATCAATGTTTATAAAATTTATATACTCCAGACAGTGTTTGTAAAAATACAATCAAAACTTTTTGTAATGATTACAAAAAATATTAAATGAAAAATAAAAAATCATCAACAGTCAATATGACTTTCAAGGTCATTTTTGTCATTCACTATATCTCACGAATCAGATATAATATTTCCATAATTAAGGTGTCAATAGACGTGTATTAACATTTTTGTGATGTGTTTAACATTATAAAAAAAATTGTTTCAGGCATTTTATAATTTAATAAAAGGAAATGCGAAAAATTAGGATGTTTTCATAAAAAAAATTTTCAACCTGATTTGCACCGCACAGTAATATTAGTTTATAAAATTTATACATTCTTATCAGTTTTTGAAGAGAAAAGAGCAAAAAAATCCATAATTATGAAAAAAAACTAAATTAAAAATAAAAAATCATTCAAAGCTACCATTTAAAGAGGGTGCATACGAATGAAATTACTCAATATCTTTTATTCTAAAAACGTTGTTGTAAATTTAATCAATGTGTTATAATATTTGCATAATTTGAGCTGATTTTTAATAGTTGTTACAGTGTTTTAGTTTTAACAAAAAAAATGCCTAAATTTTGAAAACCAACAAAATTTCAATCAAATTTGCATTTGTGGTTATCAACGCTTGGAATGGTGAAATGTTTTGTAGTCAATACAATCAATCTACCCCCATTCACCAAAAACCTTATGTAATCAATGGACGCTGCCGTAGATGATATGATTAATATTAATTCATTACAATTACTATTATGAGTACTATCATTATTATTATTCAAAGTAATATTATTTTCATAATTATTATTGTGTTTAATATTTTTAATATTTATGTAGATATTACTGGGAAGTTAACCGTGTGGACCTCAAGGGTTGCACTTCACGGCTTGTTTAATATTGCGCCATCTGCTTTATCCTACTGGAAGACAGTAAACATTTTCCCGATCCTCGAGGAGAGAAAACATTGTAGGAGTCCAGGAAGCCATTAGGCCTGCTGCCAAAGTTAACAACGTATTCGAGACATTGCTTAACGACTCGCTGCGACAGACTATGTAACGAGCAATAGTTCAGGATCCTAGCATCACACTCAACCGTGCATGCTACCACAAAAGTGGTGTCCGACGTATGTTGGCACCTGAATAATCAATGTAATGTCTCATTGATATGAAGAAGGCATGCGACACCGTGTGACTAGATTGACTCATTTTCAAGCAGCTTCAACTAAAGCTTCCTTCATTACGTGGAGTGTATCCAAAATGCTGCATAGCAAAAATTTGTCGTCTCAAACGGAAATCTTACCTCCATGTGACTGTTTCAAGTTTCTAATGAACTCCAACAGTTGATCATCACCACACCACTTCTGTTTGCGATTTACATTACCGGGCTCTTACATTCGTTCAATTGTAATTCTTCGTCAAATCGTTTGATTGTGGCATTCGCTGATGATCTGATCATTTCCATTGCTAACAACAAGGCCAGCCTAACACAGAAGAAACTACAAATGATCTACAAAACGTCAAGGAATTCACTTCAGCCAGGGTGATGAAAATTAACTCGAGACTGTTCTATTCAGACGAATCTTGCAATTGGTGACCAGAGAGCGAAATAGGAAAGATTCTCATATTGTGGATAATGAAAGTTTCGAGACTGAACGAGTTCCCCACAAAACCTTTGGTTAGATACTTGGGAGTGTATTCGGACTAAGCTAAAACTGAGGAACGTCTTAATGATCCTTCGAACGGTATTTAATTCAAAGTAACTCTGCACTCAAGTCAAGCTCACCTACTACAAGGCATTGATCAGATTGATCATAACTTATCGTTGTACGATTAGGTTCAACTTGAAAGAAGAATATTTTTCAAACATTAAAGTTATGTATTTATCACCAAGAAATACACCACTTAAATTCTAAGAATAGCTACCCTTCAAACACTAAAGTGATAAACTGTTAACTGTTGCTACCTTCATCAGTGTTGTATCGTTACTAAATTTCAAAGTCTGTGATGCCTATATATACCTAACATAAGTGGATACAATTAAGGGATATAATTAAGCCTAAGTTTAAATAATGATGAAAGGCAGTTGCCTGTATCGGTGTTTAATCTGTTCGTCACTGGTTCCTTGTTGATAAAAAGGCTTTCGTAAGGGTCCAATTTTGATGGCTTGGAGACTTCCTTGACCACTTCTATATGCTCCTTCGATATCTCGTGGTGGCTCTCAATGATGTGTTTCGCGATCGCTGACTTCAATGCTGTTGATTGTTTTCGGCCCTCTCGCACCAGTTCGGCCTCCCTTAGATGTTCCTGGAGTCGTACCCCCACTAGTCGCTTCGTTTGTCCTATGTACGTCTTAGAGCAATCAGGGCAGGTCACCTTATAAATACCGCTTTTCTCCCATAAACTTTTTGGATCTTTAAGGCTACCTAGGACCGTTTTCAGCTGTGCATATCTACTAGAGCCCACGCTTTCTATATTCCTTCTTTTCAATTTTCGTTGAATATGTTTGAACACTGGGGTGTAGGTGACTGCCGCTCTGTGTATAGTGTTCGGTTGTATTGCTAGGTTTGTAATTTTTTTGAATCGATCTTTCTTTCTTTTCTTGTTTACAATTTGTTGGATATCGTTTCCGGTGTAAGCCGTTCAGTTCTGCTGTAGTTTTTATGTACGCAAGTTCCTTATTGAATCTATCGTTGCTTAAAGGGACGGTCAGCAATCTATGTACCATGGAATGGTAGGCAGCCATTTTTTGCTGCATAGCATGCCTAGATGACACCGGTATCGTTCGTTGTGTTGCTGTTAGCTTTCTATGGATATCGTATTCTAGTCTATTGTTCTCCCTAATGATCAGTATGTCTAGGAATGGGATTCGGCTGTCTGTTTCCACTTCCATACTGAATTGTATGTTCCTATTTATTTTGTTGATCGCTCCTAAGATGTTTTCTAGGTCCTTCGTCTTCACTACCGCAATAATGTCGTCGAAATATCTATGCCATATTCTGGGCATAATTCCTTTTTCTTCTATTTCATTTTCAATGCAAGTCATGAATATTTCGGCTAGTAGTGGGGAGTTGGATTACCCATCGCTGTGCCTCTTGTTGTTTTGTAAAATTTCCCTCGAAATGTGAAGTAATTTTCACTCATACAAAGAGTTGCAAGCTTGATGTATTTTTTCACATTTCTCCTTATTGCCGCTGATGAATCGTTTTTGAGTAACCACTTTTCGAACTCGTACAATGCTTCTTTTACGGGTATACTCGGGAATAGCGCTTTCACATCGAACGAGACTAGGGATTCATCTTTATCGATGGTTCCGCAATCTTCAAACTTAGCTATCAATTCTTGGGAGTTCCTCACCGATCGCGGACCGTAGGCGCTACCTATCCTTTTGCACTCCTTAACAAGCCATTTCGCAATTTTGTAAGTCGGGGAACTTATGTCCGCTATTATTTCCCTCATTTCACTACCCGGCTTGTGGATTTTTGGTTGACCTCTGATTCTAGGGAGGACTGGGTTTGGTACTCTTAAAAGACCGGGATATTTGATAATTTCTTTGCACTCTTTCAGTGCCTTTTCCACTCTTTTAATAGAGTCAGGTAACGGATCGTTCCTTAATTGGAAAAATCGTCCACTCTCCAGCTTTTCTATTATTGCTGCGTCGTATTGTTCTTTTCCCATAATTACCACATTATTTCCCTTATCAGCTCTGAGGTAATATACAGGTTTTTCCTTTAGTCCATCGATCACTGATTCTACCCGACTGTTGACACCTATTTTTAACGAATGATGTAGCGTTTCCCGTACTTCGTTGCGGATGTTTTCTTTTTCGTTAGAAGGTAAATGTGTAATAGCCCTTTCAATGTCTACAATCACATCCTCG
>OZ012662.1:72574975-72907056 GCA_963942545.1 Oxycera nigricornis
CACTCTTTCAGTGCCTTTTCCACTCTTTTAATAGAGTCAGGTAACGGATCGTTCCTTAATTGGAAAAATCGTCCACTCTCCAGCTTTTCTATTATTGCTGCGTCGTATTGTTCTTTTCCCATAATTACCACATTATTTCCCTTATCAGCTCTGAGGTAATATACAGGTTTTTCCTTTAGTCCATCGATCACTGATTCTACCCGACTGTTGACACCTATTTTTAACGAATGATGTAGCGTTTCCCGTACTTCGTTGTGGATGTTTTCTTTTTCGTTAGAAGATAAATGTGTAATAGCCCTTTCAATGTCTACAATCACATCCTCGATTGGCAGTTTTTGAGGTATCGCATAATTCAACCCTTTGTTAAGCATCTCTAGTTCTTCCTCGCTAAACTCTACATCAGATTGATTTATCACAAAGTTGGGGATTACTTTGGCCTCCGGTGGTTGCACATTATTTATGAAGTACGGGAAACGCTACATCATTCGTTAAAAATAAGTGTCAATAGTCGGGTAGAATCAGTGTATATTGCCTCAGAGCTGATAAGGGAAATAATGTGGTAATTATGGGAAAAGAACAATACGACGCAGCAATAATAGAAAAGCTGGAGAGTGGACGATTTTTCCAATTAAGGAACGATCCGTTACCTGACTCTATTAAAAGAGTGGAAAAGGCACTGAAAGAGTGCAAAGAAATTATCAAATATCCCGGTCTTTTAAGAGTACCAAACCCAGTCCTCCCTAGAATCAGAGGTCAACCAAAAATCCACAAGCCGGGTAGTGAAATGAGGGAAATAATAGCGGACATAAGTTCCCCGACTTACAAAATTGCGAAATGGCTTGTTAAGGAGTGCAAAAGGATAGGTAGCGCCTACGGTCCGCGATCGGTGAGGAACTCCCAAGAATTGATAGCTAAGTTTGAAGATTGCGGAACCATCGATAAAGATGAATCCCTAGTCTCGTTCGATGTGAAAGCGCTATTCCCGAGTATACCCGTAAAAGAAGCATTGTACGAGTTCGAAAAGTGGTTACTCAAAAACGATTCATCAGCGGCAATAAGGAGAAATGTGAAAAAATACATCAAGCTTGCAACTCTTTGTATGAGTGAAAATTACTTCACATTTCGAGGGAAATTTTACAAAACAACAAGAGGCACAGCGATGGGTAATCCAACTCCCCACTACTAGCCGAAATATTCATGACTTGCATTGAAAATGAAATAGAAGAAAAAGGAATTATGCCCAGAATATGGCATAGATATGTCGAAGGACCTAGAAAACATCTTAGGAGCGATCAACAAAATAAATAGGAACATACAATTCAGTGTGGAAGTGGAAACAGACAGCCGAATCCCATTCCTAGACATACTGATCATTAGGGAGAACAATAGACTAGAATACGATATCCATAGAAAGCTAACAGCAACACAACGAACGATACCGGTGTCATCTAGGCATGCTATGCAGCAAAAAATGGCTGCCTACCATTCCATGGTACATAGATTGCTGACCGTCCCTTTAAGCAACGATAGATTCAATAAGGAACTTGCGTACATAAAAACTACAGCAGAACTGAACGGCTTACACCGGAAACGATATCCAGCAAATTGTAAACAAGAAAAGAAAGAAAGATCGATTCAAAAAAATTACAAACCTAGCAATACAACCGAACACTATACACAGAGCGGCAGTCACCTACACCCCAGTGTTCAAACATATTCAACGAAAATTGAAAAGAAGGAATATAGAAAGCGTGGGCTCTAGTAGATATGCACAGCTGAAAACGGTCCTAGGTAGCCTTAAAGATCCAAAAAGTTTATGGGAGAAAAGCGGTATTTATAAGGTGACCTGCCCTGATTGCTCTAAGACGTACATAGGACAAACGAAGCGACTAGTGGGGGTACGACTCCAGGAACATCTAAGGGAGGCCGAACTGGTGCGAGAGGGCCGAAAACAATCAACAGCATTGAAGTCAGCGATCGCGAAACACATCATTGAGAGCCACCACGAGATATCGAAGGAGCATATAGAAGTGGTCAAGGAAGTCTCCAAGTCATCAAAATTGGACCCTTACGAAAGCCATTTTATCAACAAGGAACCAGTGGCGAACAGATTAAACACCGATACAGGCAACTGCCTTTCATCATTATTTAAACTTAGGCTTAATTATATCCCTTAATTGTATCCACTTATGTTAGGTATATATAGGCATCACAGACTTTGAAATTTAGTAACGATACAACACTGATGAAGGTAGCAAGTAGCTATCGAAACATATGTTTGTAAATATATAAATAAAATATCCACTTCAAAGGAAGTTATCGTTGTTGTTTTTAACAGTTTATTAAAATAAAGTGGAAAATAGTCCGAGACATATAACTTTTTGATTAAAGTGATGTATTTATCACGCCAACGAGTTTCACTTGTACGAAATTTCACAAACATGGATCAATTCTTCGAATCGGTCAAAGAGGCATGGGCATCCATACATGTGAAGAGATGCAGGAAACTTATACCGACAGTGCCAAATCACCTACTAGAGGTTGTGAAATTCGGAATTATATTATATTATTATATATATTTGGTAAAATATTCGCTAAAATAAATGAATTTTAACTTAATTTTATGTGTTTTGAATTACGCGTCCACTGCAAATCTTGGAATTTCCAAGACATTGTTCCTGGCCTCCTTTTAGAGGTAGGATCGGCTGATGCTTCATCTCCCTTAATTTTCATTAAATCAGATAATAACGAACTTAACGAGAGTCACTTATATAGAAAGATTCATTGATAAATTGGGCTTTTCTAAATAAATGTTGGCAGCTGTATATATCTATATATCGTATTGAGTATCGAGGAAGGTTGCAAGTAGCAACCGAAATACGTATTTGAGGGAATACATAACATTTTTGGTGAAAAGTAATAACATGACTTTTTTCAATAATATTAAAGTGATGTATTTATCACCTATAAATACATCGCTTCATGAATGGGCAGATAGCGCTCATCACCTCGTGATCTTCCCGTGCGAGCATGTGTATTGCCTTTTTGGTTGCGAGTGTCATGTGGAAGTTTACGAGTAGTGATAAGTTATTGAATCTGTGAATGTATGACATCGTGAAATGCATAATTCAGGAGATTTTATAAGATCATAAGTGTTTGCGTTAGTGTTAAGAAATTGTATAAATAGCAAGTAAGAGTCAAAGAAAATATAGTCTTTCGATATAACGCGAACGAGTTTCACTTGTGCGTTCATTCTCGGCACTCTTAAAAGACTTTTCCTGGATTGTGCCGATAATTCGGCACTTCAGGTAACGCCTACAATCGACATATTTATTCCTTGGCCAGTGGCATAAAAATTGTGCCGGCCCTTTCAAAATTTAACATTTCCTCTAATAATTTCTTTTAACTCACATATCCTCAACAATTATGTCGATATGGAGAGGATCAAGCAAGACGATTGTACCACATCACATGGCAATCCTACAACATCACAGGGCGATACTGCCTACTAACCTGCCTTCTGGGAAGCGGCATCAAAAGTATAAACCGGAGCTGAAAATTAAGTCAACGGCAAATACACCGAAACATAAACCCACGAAAATCGGACCAAAACCAATTACTTTAGACGATTACCGTGCAAAGCTTGCACGAAGAAATGATAATAGAAGTGCGCCATCCCCAGAATAAAAAAACCAAAGAAATGAAGAGTATGCAGGTAAAATACAGAAGATTAATAGCGACATTAAGAAGAAAACTCACAGAATCAGAACAGCCCCCGAGCTGTGAAGCAGCAACCGCAACATACCCACGAATTTCGGAACTGGAGCAACAATTACACAAAAAAGGGAAGAGAAAAAGACAATCATGCATCAATAATTATAGTTTTCATATAGATAATAATAATATATATAAAAAAGGAGATCTACATATATTATCAATAACATCAATATAAAAACGTATTACCAAAAATTCTCGACATTTTCAAATGAATTTCAATTAGATTCTTCGCTATCTAAACACATAGATGCATTAATGCAAGCAATATTAGATGAGCTTGACAGAATTCTTTTGAGTATGTATAACTTAAAAAAACCCAACCGAATTTATAGAAAAGAAACAATTCTTCTAAAATTATAAATTTTAGCAAATTTAAAAAACAAAGTTTTAGAAGTTAAAGATAACTGCGGAAAAAACAATTCTCGAACTTGAATTAAAGAAAAAAATACTTAAAGTCAATTATCTTTTGAACTAGCAACTAGAGTCGTACAAAATGGCAAATTTTAATATCGAAAATGCTCTTAAAGCTATTCCGATATTTTCAGGTAGCAATAAAGAACTGGACTCATTTCTGAAAATAGTAGAAATCCTTAGAGCCAACTGAGCACAGAAAATTAATTGAATTTACTTATCATGTCAAATTAAACTCTTCTGTAAAAACATTAATCGGATCAGTAAGCAAACCCAAAATATTTTCTGAACTTTCAATAGCATTAAATGAGACATACAAAAAAACATTAACAATCCCAAAATCCACAACATCCTATCAAATATAATGCAAAAATACTAGATCATAAACATTTATAAAAAAATTCTATCACTTATTTCGGAACTAAATAATCTTCAAATAATAGCATTAGGAAACACTACCACGGAAGCTTATAGCATAATGACCAAAATAATAACGGAAGACAAAATTATAGCAATAGGATTCCACACAGTAGCAACAATAACATTCATTACATACATTACAATAGTCATAGAGTACAACATAATAATAATAATAGCAATTATAGAGTTCAATATAACAACATTAATGACAGTTATAGAGGATATCATAACAATAACAGACATAACAACAATTATTGGATGCAAAACAATAATAGAAATAATCTCCAGCAACATCAAACTTGGAATAGAAGTAGAAACAACAACTCGAGAAATAATATAAATATAAGCTATGGCCAGCGAAATGAAATAAACCCGGAGGTCAAAACATAAGTAAAAATAAACCGTTTCACTCCGGATTAAACACACAAATAAGATACACAATGTTACCGAAAACCTAAAGAATTATATCACGTTTAAGGGAAGAAACACGAACAACGTATTCACATTTTCAATTGACACTGGAGCAGACATATTTATATGCAAAGAAATAATTCCGTTAGAAATCAACGAGGATGATAGATGCAAACTATCAGAAATTACTACGGAAGAAATCTTCTCTTTAGGAACTGCCGATATAAATTTTGCAATACAGAACTACAAACTGAAACATTGATTTCATATCGTAGATCCTGACTTTTTTAGTTCATTCATGATTCTTGTTTAAATAAAATGTGTGTTTAGAAATGGCACAAGGTACATGGTGCACAGAGGCTCAGCGGCAGGTAACTCATCAAATGAAGAGCAGTGGAAGCACCGTTTTGCAAATTGCAAGTGCTTTAAGATGTTTCCGAAAAATGGTTTACAACGCATTTAACCATATGCAACAATATGGGAGCTCCAAAAATATAAAACAGCGACCAAGAGCTCGAAAACCCACAATTAAAGAGTACTGTTTGATTTATAGAGCCTCAATCAAGAACCCTTCTAACAGTTCAACCGTCAAAATAAGGGATATTTCGTCGGAATTTGGCATTGAATTATCCTCAAGGACAATAAGAAGATGCAAAGCACAGCACAAGTCGCTTGTGTCAAAAAAAAATTATAATCTCGGATTGCGTTTGTCCGTGAGCGCTTGTAAAAACCGTTGATTTTTTGGAAAAATGTACTTTGGAGTGACGAGTCAAAGTTTTGTCGGTTCGGATCTGACGGTAAGCGGCACGTATGGCGTCCTTCAAACATGCAGCACCATCCAAAGTACACTTTGAAGACTGTTAAGCACGGCGGTGGGAGTGTGATGATGTGGGCTGCCTTCTCTTGGTACGGCGTTGGCCCCATACAGAAAATTGACACAAGAATGGATCAGCACGTTTACAAACACATCATTGTTAACACAATGATACCATTTGCTGATGATAACATGCCCCTTAGATGGTGTTTCATGCATGACAATGAACCAAAACACACTTCGCGCACAGTGAAGGGATGCTTGGAAGAGAACCGAATTGATGTTCTAAAGTGGCCAATCACCTGATCTCAATCCCATTGAGAATTTGTGGAACGATGTCAAGGAGCATATTCGCATAGTAAAACCTCAAAATATGGCCGATTTGTGGACCGAAATTCAAAAAGCTTGGCACGCAATTCCGAGGGAACGTTGTTTGACCTTGGTCGAGAGTCTACCGAGGAGATGCGCTGCTGTCATCAAAAATCAAGGATATCCGACAAAGTTTTAAATTATTGCATTTAAATTTGTTCTTTGTTATTTTTTGGCATTATAATAAACATTTTTCATTTTGTGCTAAATTCGTGTCCAGCTTTTTTTCATCTTATTCACAACTAAACTCAAATAAGAAAGAATGCGAAGACAATAACCACATGAAACCAACATGAAATAATTATCACATCGTGAGAAAAAATCAGGAAAAAAATTGGAATTAAAAACATATAACAGTAGAAAATATTTGCACTTTAAAGTCACAGATACCAAGTGTGCTAAACTCGTGGCCACCACTGTAGCTAATTCAATAGTACCTTCAAAGGGCAATTGTCACATTAAGATTCTGAATACAAACAATATCGAAGTAACTATATCCACCATAAAGATATGCACAGAACCACTTAAAAATTATCGCGTTGCTAAAACTTCGCAAAAATATTCAAATGACAACTCTAGGTTTAAAAATATTTTGAAACTCAATTCAGAAATAAAAAACGAAATAGCGAAAAATTCACTCGTTGAAATATTCACAGATTATCAAGAAATATTTCACATAGAAGATGAACCACTTTCAACAAACAATTTTTATACACAAAATCTTTCTGTCACAGACTCTAATCCAATATACATAAAAAAACTATAGACTTCCACAAACTCAACAGGAAGAAATTAATAAACAAGTTCAAAAACTACTTAACGATGATATCATAGTACATTCAATTAGCCCATACAATTCACCTTTATTACTAGTTCCCAAAAAAGGATCGAATGATGCAAAAAAATGGCGACTAGTAGTTGATTGTAGAAAGTTAAATACAAAAATAATTAATGACAAATTCCATCTAGCTCGCATTGAAGACGTATTAGACAAATTAAGTAGAGCTAAGTACTTTTCGACACTAGATATGACTAGTTCCTTTCATCAGATGAACCTTAACAAAAAAATCAAGACCTCTGACAGCATTTTGAACTTCAAATTGACATTTTCAATTTAAAAGACTACCCTTTGGTCTAAAAATCTCATCCAATACTTTCCAACGCATGCTAACAATAGCACTTTGTGGTTTAGATAGCAACGCATATGTCGATGACATAATAGTGTTTGGCTGTAGCCTACAAAATCATAATAAGAATTTAATCAAGGTATTCCAGCGATTACAACAATACAACCTTAAATTAAATCCAAACAAATGTTGTTTTCTAAGACCAGAAGTTGTATATTTTCGACATCTAATAACCAAAGATGGAATTAAAACAGATCCATCGAAATTCCATACTATTAGTAATTATCCAACACCACGAAATGCAGACGAAGTTAGACGATTTATTGCATTCTGCAACTACTATCGTCGATTCATACATAACTTCGCGCAAATAGCAAAATGTTTGAACAACTTGTTAAAAAAAGAACCAAATTTTCATCTGGTCAGAAAAATGTAACACAGCATTTGGAACTCTAAAACAAAAACTAATGAAACCACCCATTTTACAATATCCAGATTTTGATAAAACATTCATAATAACTACAGACGCATCTGATCACTAAGAGCAGTACTTTAGATAAGTTTTAATCTACCAATTTCATACGCGAGTAAATCGCTGAACAAACATGAGATCAACAAACCCGTTATTGGAAAAGAACTTTTAGCCATACATTGGACAATAAGTTTTTTTAAACCTTACATATTTGGTCGAAAATTCATAGTCGTAACTGACCACAGACCATTAGTGTCGCTCTTTACACACAAAAACTCTTCCTCTAAATTGACGAGAATAAGATTGGATCTAGCGGATTATGATTTCGAGATCGTGTACAAACATGGAAAAAGTAATACTAACGCGGATGCCTTATCAAGAATCAAAATAGATTCTAACTTATTGAAAGAAATGATTCCCACATCGATAGACAATACAACTCCAAAATCACTTGACATATTGGCAATTACACGAAATATGTCCAAAAAACGCACACAATCTAAAGGTCCTGATGGAGACATTAACCAAACTTCATACTTAGGAATGTACAGTGCTGCGCAAAACTTAAGCAACTCACTATATGTCGGAATGAAAGGGAAAATTGCAATCAAAATATAAAGATTTTTTTCCTTTTTTGTTTTTAATTTACACGTTAGCATGTTGCGGAAAGCTCTGCAATAAAAAAAGTACATCAGTATTTTAACTGTTCTTTAAAAAAAAAAGTACACCAACAAAAAGGCTGTGCAAAATCTAAGCAACTTTCAAAACGCAGCTACGATTCCCAGTCAGAACAAAAGGTAACGGGGATTTCCCGATGTTTTTGTTTTTTTCTGATGCTCGTGTCAATTAGATCAGTAAAGATCGTCTTCCCTTTGGGTTTGGTTGTGTCTAAAAAAATAAAATTGAAAATGCAGCGTAATCAATACGACAATAGATTTAAATCAAATGTAATTTGGCTATATTATTCCGGAAAAACGCAAATAGAGATTGCCAAATCGTTAAATATAAACAAATCTTTAATTTCAAAATTGATTACGAAATATAAAAACACGGGTAGTGTGAAAAGGGTAAATTTTGGTGGAAGGCCGCGTAAAACTACCATTAAAGATGACTTACAAATTAAAAAATTGATAAAAATAAAACCGTTTTTCTCGTCAAAGAAAGTTGTGAAAGAGCTAGGCTTGAATGTCAACTCAAGCACTGTCGCAGTGCATTCAATCTAAAAAGCTATACAACTTTAAAAAAACCATTGCTCACAAAAAGACATGCAAGGAAAAGGTAAACTGCTCGAACAACACTTTTAAACATTATTATTTTACTATTTATATCGTTTTATATATCATTTAGGCTTGAATTTGCTAATAACTGTCTTGACTAGTCAGTTGCTAAATGGAAGACCGTTTTATTTAGCGACGAATCCAAGTTCAACCTCTTTAATTCTGATGGCTTATCCCCTGTGAGGCGTGAGAAGGGACAACAACTGAATCCACACTTCTGTAGGAAAACGGTGAAACATGAGGGAGGAAGCGTCATGGTCTGGACATGTTTCGCAGCATTAGGTCTTGGTATAAGGACATCTTAGAATCTAGAATGTTACCTTTTGCAGAGTGTAATATGTCACTTCGATGGGTGTTTCAACATGATAATGACCCAAAATACACATCGAAGTTGGTTAAAGAATAGCTTAGCTCTAAAAGTATTCAAGTTCTTGATTAGCCGGCACAATTGCCCGACTTGAATCCTATATAAAACTTGTTCGGTATATTGAAACGGCGTATGGGAACAGTACAGTTTGCAAACAAGGACCAATTGTTTACAAACCTAAAAGCCGAATGGGAAAAAATTGACATATCAATTTTAAAGAATTTAGTTGAATCAATGCATCGCAGATGTGACGCTCTTATAAAAAATAACGGCTATTACACGAAATATTAATAAAAGTTGCTTAGATTTTGCACAGCCTTTTTATTGGTGTGTTTTGTATTGGTTTTTTTAAAGAACAGTTAAAATACTGATGTACTTTTTTTATTGCAGAGCTTTAAGCAACATGCTAACGTGTAAATTAAAAACAAAAAAGGAAAAAAATTCTTTATATTTTGATTGCAATTTTCCCTTTCATTCCGACATGTAGTGAGTTGCTTAAGTTTTGCGCAGCACTGTACGTCCCTCACGGAGATAAGAAATATTAAGAAACTTAACATTTTAAAGAACGCAATGGCCAAATTAAAGATAATATGAAAACCGCAACATATAGTGATAATCCGTATAACCCCGATAACCTGGGTTATATCGGAGAAACTATCATCGAATATGCGATTTGATGTAAACGAATACGAGATAATCATAAGATACAGTGATAATCCTCACAATCCAGATTGTCTGATGGAGAAACTGATACCACAAATGAGAAAACTCGGTATTTCAGAGCTAGCACTAAACGAAAATAATGAAATTTTCAAGCTCACAACGAAAGAAGAATTTAAAAAAAATTCAATAATCTTTCTGCAGATTATTGAAACGTCGGAAAATATATTAAAGGCCTAAATAATGTGAACAGTGCACAAGAAAGTATTGAAAAATTGAAGCGTTCTCAATTAAAAATTATTATATATAAACCACCCATAAAAATAAACGATAGCGAAACATAACAAAAGCTTGTCGAAGAATTTCACAACACACCATGTGGAGGACATTTCGTAGTTAGAAAAACTATATTATAGCTAAAACAAAGATATGTGTGGAAAAATATGTCAAAATTAGTAAAATCATGTGTATCAAATTGTCCCATATGCCAAAAGAATAAACAAACAAAATACATTAAAGAAAAATTAACCATAACAGAAACACCAAGCTCAAGCTTTGAAATTATCTCGATTGACATAGTCGGACCATTAAGAATTTTAAATGGTTACCGCTATATACTCACAATACAATGTGAAATAACTAAATTGATCGTTGCATACCCAATTGAAACAAAACAAGCGAACCAAATAGCTAACATTTTAGTTGAACAATTCATTTTAAAATACGGTTATTTTAAAATCCTCAAATCAGACAGAGGAACTGAATTCCTAAATGAAACTCTAAAGAATGTTTGTGAGCTACTCAAAATTAAACAAATATTTTCAACCCCTTACCATCACCAAACTTTAGGTAGCGTAGAAAGAAACCATAGAGTTCCAAATAAATATCTTTTAAATTTTGCAAACGATGAAAATTGGGACAAATGGATTCCCTGACCAAAAAGTACCCGGAATTTCTCATTTAAATTGCCCGCATTAAATAGTTTCAAATATTTTAAGTTTATATGTCGACCAGTTTGATTTCAGCAGCTGGTTGAATCAGTCCACCTCAGTAGTGCTCGGCGAATTTTACAAAAATTGAACAAAGAGTTTGTCTCAAATTTTGTGTTTTGAACGAAATTTTGTGTGCCAAATCGATGCGAATGCTGGAGAAGGCTTATGGTGAGTCTGTTTTATCGAAAACTCGTACTTACGAGTGGTAAAAAGCCTTTAAAGACGGTCAGGAGATTGTCGAAGACTTGCCTCGTTCCGGACGGCCATCGACATCTTCAACTGACGATAACGTCCAAAAAATTGAAGAAATCGTGCTCGAAAATCATCATGCTAGTGTTAGAGAGATAGCACGTGATCTCAACATTGTTCGTGAATCAGCTCCTTTGATTTTTTGATTTTTCCAGTTGGAAATGCGGCGCGTCGCCGCTCGGCTCGTCCGACTTTTTCTTGTTGCCTCAAATTGCCGCTTCGGGGAACCCGGTATGACCGCATAAACCGCATCAAAAAAGATTCGCTGAAGGAGCTGGAAGCCACACCAAAGAGCGCCTATAAAAATGTTTTGAAGATTGGAAAAGCGTTGGCATTTGTGTATTGCTTTAAATGGAGCATATTTTGAAGGTGATTCGAAAAAGATTGATGAAGGTTGAGAATTTTGCATTTTATTTCAAATTTCCGGGTATTTTTTTGGTCAGAAGGTATTATACCTTCGCATATATTATAACACCACATGTAGTTTACACAGTACTCACCATATGAATTAGTTTTTGGAAAATTACCAATTCTACCCAATGATATATCAAATAGAGGAGCAATATATAATTTAGACAGCAATGTAAATGAACTAAAGATAACATTGCAACGCTGTGTACAAAAAGCCAGAAATTTATTGAATATCGCTAAAGAATCTAGAAAAGAAATATATGATAAGAATTGCAATGAATCAAAAATCAAAATTGAAGAATTCATATTTGTCAAAAATTACAATAAAAAAAGGAACAAGCCTCTACAAAGGTCTATACGAAATAGTAGAAAGACTAGGAGCAAATACTAAAATAAGAATTAAAGATAAAGATAAAATTTATCATAATAATATGTTAAAGACTTTTTATTAAGATAGTTATGTCAACCAAATTAGTTTTTAGAAATTTATTTCCACAAGTAAAGAATTTTTTTAAAGGGCTTAGGGTGTGGTGTATCCAAAAACATGTTTCAAACATTAAAGTGATGTATTTATCACCAACTAAATACATCACTTACAATTCTACGAATGAATGCCCTTTTAAAATTAAAGTGATGTATTTTTCACCAAATAAATACATCACTTCAAAAATGGACAAATAGCGCTTATCACCTCGTGAGCTTTCTTTTTCCACTTGTTGCAGCGAGCATAGATATTGCTTTTTTGGTTGCTGGTGTCATGTGGGAAAGTTACAAGTAGTGATTAATTATAGCATCTGTTAGTTCAATACATTTTTCTATCTTGGAAAGCATAATTTTGACCACCTACAGGGGTTAGCATTGAAAATTTGTATGAATAGTAAGTAAGAGTTAAAGAAAAATACAGTCTTTTGAGATCATCTTAACCAGTTGCATTAGTGCCTATCATACTCGGCACTCTAAAAAGACTCCACTGGATTGCGCCTATCTATCGGCACTTCAGGTAATGCCTATCATCAGCATATTTAGTCCTTGGCCAGTGGCATCAAAATTGTGCTGGCCGCTTTTCTATCAAATCTTTTTGCTTTTTTTATTTATTAATTTGTATATCCACATCATGGAATTTTATAGACACCATGGAAAGGAAAATAGTATGAAAGGACCAAAAACACTACATAGCGATCTATCATCAGCATATTTAGTCCTTGGCCAGTGGCATCAAAATTGTGCTGGCCGCTTTTCTATCAAATCTTTTTGCTTTTTTTATTTATTAATTTTTATATGCACATCATGGAATTTTATAGACACCATGGAAAGGAAAATAGTATGAAAGGACCAAAAACACTACATAGCGATCCTATCACATTACACTATGTTTGGAACGATACTCAGGGTAAACGAAGAGCCTACAAAATTTTCATTAATCATTCTCGATTATACATATTTTGATGTGAAAGTTATGTTGAGTAGCGACGGACATCAACAAATAAATTTAATATTTGTAGCTATGTGTCTGAAACTATTTGACGATCACCCATAGATATATGTAGGGTAATTCTATTCATTCCAAAATAGAGTGTATACATCGAAAAAAAATCCATGCCCTTACTAATAAATCCGTTTATTTTTAGTATAATTTACATATCTAAATGATCGAAAAATTTGCTGATTTAAAAAAAATGCATTTGTAGTTAACATTGCTGATTTACCTTAAACTAATTACATTCACAATTATTGAAAAACGACAATACCGACTGGGGAGCGAACACACAATCTCATTACCGCGAGCTAGTAGCGCTTGCTCTCTACACTGCACCGCTTCTGTCAGAAGCTAAAATTTACTAATCTATAAGCGACGCTAAATTTTTTAGAAGCGTGGGGTGTTGCGGTCTATTATTTTAAGGATCGAATTTTCTTGATGCCTTCTAATTATGTGCCAAATTTCATCCAAATCTGAGAGGACGATGCCGTGCCTTCTCTTTGTAAGACAAATTCAGAGAAGCGTAACCTTGAATCAGATGATTCGGGGTCCTCCGACCAAAGGTATTAGTTTACCCGTGATTGACTGTACTTTAGTTGAGACGATCGACGAAAGCCGCTGTAAATTTTGCCATTCTTAACTAAAAACAGAAATGAAGACACTACAGAGGAAAAAGGCGAGTTGTCTTTATTGTTTTTTATATTCAAATATAATTATTTACTTACATGCTCATATATTTTACACCATATCAACTTAATTTTCACACGTCTTTCCCGTAATCACCCTCTCTCTCCACTTTTACGCAGCAAATAATTACCTCGACCATTCAAACATCGTACCCAATTGCAAACATTTTCCTCTTGCTAACGGCCACTCATTGGATGGGTAGCCTTGTTCGACGGTTGCCCGCGAGGAATGCCGGGGTGTTTTATGTTTTGTGCGCCAAGATCAGGCGCCCAATATGAATTGGGAAAGGACTCAGAGCCAAGAAATTATAGCCTGAAAAACCAAATTCACTCCGTAAAAAACCAAAACACAAACCGTCACAAATGAAATAACGGAAGAATGACTAAGGCGGAAAAATATCCAAAATGAAGACTTCCACTTTTCCTCACATATATATAATTTAAAACAAAGATTTAAACTACTTACAACTTCCATGTTCAACCGTTTCAGGGTTAGTAAAGAAAAAATTGCAAAAACCCAAACAGCGCAATTGCGCTTGTTTGAATTGATCCCGAAAACAGCTAAGCGGTACGATAGAGCCAAAATGCCGCAACTCTATTATATACTTCGCCGTAGGGAATTGTGCACGCGTATTAGTGTTATAATTTGCATCGGTACACATGTTATTCACTCAAGGCTTCGATGGCGGCGTGTACGGACGCGAATTGCTGGCACACTGTTGCGGCCTCGGCACAAAATAGTTGGAAAAACTTCGTCGTGTGTTTTCACTCGTTCTTTCGCGCGCGAAATTAGAAACGAAAACTAGTACTAAAACGCGCTCTCTCTCAAGTAGGTAATTTTTGCATCTTTTGTCTCATGCGTTATTTTTGACAGCTCGAAGTGTCTGCTATATATGCTTTATGCTATGATTTTGACAAATGCCGATCAGTGCGATAACGCTTTTCTTAATTTATGATTGTTGATGCGAACGTCGACTAACTTAATGCAGTTGACAAAGTGATTGAACGCACTATTGTGCTTAACTGTACTAGGTACTTTCGATCCAAATTCTTAATAGCGTGATCGCGCTGCATGATATTCAAACGGTTAAGGCCAACACTGCGGTCACTGCTCTCGCCGATGTTGCTACGCTGATCTTATAGTCTTCGCCGGCCAAGTATCATGTTTGTGTTATCGCGATCGATAAACATCGGACACCTTTGATTTTGGGTTCGATAATATATCAATATATACTTGAATGAATGCATTTCAGCCCTTCTTATGCGACTACATATATGGGAGTCATGACGCTTTTGATGAGATAAGGGCGATCTATCCTTGGAATAAATAATGTAGTCAGCACTTTGAACGATCACTTAGATTTGGACTGGTCAGAAGGATCAAATTTCCTTGCTAATAATCAGGAGCAGTGCACCGATTTTGATCCGCAAAAGCTGTGCTGCGATGCTGCACTTGTTTAAAATGAGCTAGAAAGCTTCACGAAGAACATAAAGGAAACGCTTTAGAAACGGATACAAAAGTATTGCTGCTGACTACAGCGCGTAAATGATGTTGAGCATTGTCAATCGTACAAAATTCTCTCGTAAACTTTAGTGCTCACGGATGGTAGGGTGTGGTCAAAATTTGATCTAGATTGAAGACAAAACATACCTGCTGCACTATTTCACTGTTGAATTGCACACCATTGTCATTTATGTCGCGATGAAAACCATATCATAAAACAACTTCATTAATTAGCGCTTGTGCATAAAACAAGGCGGTGGCTTGGGGTAAAGCAAACATTCAACCATTTCCCTGCTTAACAATAACATTTAACATTTTCGGGAAGGCCCGACAGAATTTCGAAATGCCGATTGTACGCAGGGGTCTAAGCCAGCAGGTTTTCGATTAACCACTTTACATCTTTGACACTCTTAGCAGAATGTCACTTGTTCGGTGATATACTTTTTTATTCCTGGCCAATAGTATTCAACTACAATGCGTTAGAAGCTACGCTCTGCATCATAATGTCCGGCGGTCGGCTTGTCATGGTATTGGAGAAGAATATGTTTTCTTTTTTTCGGCAGAAACCACGAATTGAGAATTCTATATATCTTCTATATATCACTCTCGGTTGCGTCTCGGTAAAGGACGCCACTTAATATTAAATAGCCTCTATCAAACCTCATCGTACTATGATCGGACTTTTGGGATGTAGGGTAGATCGCCTTCTCGTGGTGCATCCTGGATAACGCTAAATGATCTACCACGGCACGACTTTTGATTGTTTTTGGACAACTCTCTCGTCTTAACGACTATATCTGATGCTTGGGCTGGTAGCAGTGGTATTCTGTCACCTGAGTACGCAAGAGTGACATCTTGCGGAAATGGCTTTCAGGCTAATGCCAGTTGCTTACGTCGCTGTAAAAACCTGGCAGGCTTCACGGTATGTTCAAAACTCGTCGCCACCAGTCTGGTCGTGTAGGATCAATTGAGTTTGGACTCCTGATTAATCCCTGGCCCAGTTCTGAGCACATATCCTCATAAGGGACTGTGCCAACCCCCGCATGGCCTCCCTGCTTCGGCCTAGATAACTATGGGGTCTCAGGGGAACTGCACAACGAGTGGAGATAGCGGCTGCGAGGGGGGACTCAATTGCAATGAGTACAGAGAAACTTAATAAGGAAGTTCCACTCAACCCGGAAGGGAAGTGGACGAAGGTGACGCGTCCTTCTAGTGGGAAGAAGATCGCCAACCCCCCACTTCTTCGAAGGGTGCATGCACCAAGGCAGCTATGCCAGGAGCAAGTACCCCCTCAGTTAAGCCTATTGACGCTAGCGGTAACACCAAGGTAACGGCGAACAAACCGGCCCGCACTGTTGCCGGAGCGCCCTCCAACACCGCCTCCTCTTCAGGTGTTAAAAAACAACAAGCCTTCAAAGTCCTGAAAAGGCTGAAAGAATTATCTCCGGATGGTCTTTCTCAGAAGGATAAAATTTCCCTGGAATGGGCAACCACCAAAGTAGAGGCTTACAAAGCTTCTATTCCAAAGAAAGAGGCAACTCATAAAAGATGCAGATCTAATTGGTCTGCCCTAAGTCAGCCGAGCGTCCAACTGCCGGTTAATAAAAGATCAAGATTGGTCACACCCAATCCTGTTAAGGGCAGAAGTTTCAGTGAAGCTGCCAAGGAAAGTCTGGTATGGGCTGTCATCGACAGAAGTAGCAGCGATGGTACCATCCCACCGTCAAATTGGATGATCGCACTTCTTC
This sequence comes from Oxycera nigricornis, assembly GCA_963942545.1. Classification (NCBI taxonomy): domain Eukaryota; kingdom Metazoa; phylum Arthropoda; class Insecta; order Diptera; family Stratiomyidae; genus Oxycera; species Oxycera nigricornis. The sequence continues at coordinate 72,592,148 of OZ012662.1, forward strand.
GGGTGTACAAACCCATACTCGAGGCAAATCCTGGCCCTCCATCAAGTTGTTGTGACGCTGGCTGGTACCAAGGTCACGTAAAACTGATAGCCTGCACGGATCAACGTTCAGCGGATCTGTACGAGCAGGTTATCGACAGATTGGAAGAAGTCTGGCCTGGAGCAAAGCTGGGTTCTGTCTCCAGGGAAGACATCCTGAATCGGTCTCGGTTTAGAGCGTGGATACCAGCGGAGCCTTCCACACTTGGGGAAATCGTTGAGCCAATTAATCTCTGCAATGCCGACCTCCCGGTGGAAAACTGGAAGGTAGCTAAGGTAAGCGAGCCTAGCAATAGACAGCGAGAGGCCCTTATAATCCTCAACGAGGAGTCGCTAGCTCCATTGGAGTTGAAGGGCGGAGTGATAAGCTACGGCTTTTCGGCTATCACCCTGCGAGTATATCGCAAGGACCGTACTGGGCAGGCAGTACGGGAACCAAGTAAAGAGAGTGGGAGTGAAGTAATTATGGAAGCATCAGTAGACCCGACCGTGTACCTCTCTGAGTCAGATCTTCTCTCCGATGACGGAAGAAGTACCACCTCCACTGCGGAGTTGGCTAGGGACCTCCTAAAATTCCTCGACCTGGTCAAGGAGGAGATGTCCTTATCTTACGAGGAGGCGGACAAATCCCTGTGTCGTGATGCTGATGTTTCTACAGATAAACCTCCATCACTCTAAGACGGCATCTGCTACACTGCTCCTCCACCTGGCCCAGAAAGAAGAGGAGCTAATACTGGCTCAGGAACCTTGATTGTAGGAAACCGGGTTTGCGGCCCCATTTTAAAGGGATACAATACAGTATCCTTCAATACAGCAGGTAAACCGAGAGCTTGTATAATCGTAAAAGAAGGCTTAAAGTTTTTAACCTTGTATAATTTCAGTGACCAGGACACCGTTGCCATAGCAGTGGAAAGGCAGTCCAAACCCCTTTGGGTTGTCTCCTGCTATATGGCACATGATGTTCTGCCACCTCCCACCAGCCTGCAGAGGATCATAAGGGAAGCCACTGCAAGTGGTATTCCTCTAATAGTTGGGGCGGACGCCAATGACCATCATCGCATTTGGGGTAGCACTGACACGAATAAACGGGGTGAGTCACTCTTTGAATTTATTTTATTGCATGCTTTAGCCCTAGCTAACAAAGGTGAGGATCCTACCTTTATAACGGCAAGCCGTAGAGAGGTTCTGCATATCACTCCGTCGAACGAGCCCTTGTACCAGGCTATCAAAGGATGGCACGTATCACAAGAGTTCTCGTTCTGCGACCATTTATATATAATGTTCAATGTGATATCTGACCCTCCAGTAAATTCAACCTTCACTAACAAAAGGAGGATGGATTGGGTCAAATACCATCACGTTTTCGAGTCTGCGATTGAAGGTGGACCCCCAAAAATTGAAGGTATATGCGGTCTTGAGGAAGCCCTTGGGACCCTTACATCTGCTTTCAATGAAGCAGCAAGGTCTGCATGCAGTCCAACGAAGCCAAGGGGAAATTAAAAGCCCCCATGGTGGAACAGTGACATTGCGGAGCTGCGGAAGGAATGTAGGAAATCCTTCAATCGGGCTAAAGAATCTAATGACTGGTCTTCTTATAAAATAAAACTGAAGGAGTTCAAATCCTCTATCAGAAATGCTAAACCTCCCCTCGTGGAGAAGTTTCTGTGCAGAAATAGAAAACCCCTAGGATGTTAGTCGTCTGCGAAAATTCATGATGAGCTCCCCCTTATTTTTGTGGTCGGTCAAAGATGCAAACGGGGTCTGGACTAAATCCAGCTCCGAGACGCTGGCCATTTTCATGGACACGCACTTCCCGGGTAGTATGTGGATGGCAAAGCCGATCCACATACGCCCCCGAACTGCCTGTAAACGACAGGCTCATACGATGGGCAATCAACTCATTTCAACCTTTTAAATCCCCTGGAATGGACAACATCTCACCTGTTGAGATCCAGCAGGAAATCAATACAGCACTGCCATGGCTAAACACCATTTTTAAAGCATGTCTACGGATGGCTTACATTCCACAGCGGTGGAAAGAAGGTAAAATAGTCTTTATACCCAAAGCGGATAAGACATCCCACTCCTCACCGAAGGATTATAGACCTATCAGCCTCACCTCTTTTCTGCTGAAAACTCTGGAACGACTGATAGAGATCCATCTGAGAGTTACTCTGAAACCACTCTCCAATGCGCAGCACGTATACACAAAAAGGAGATCGGTTGAAACAGCTCTTCACTCGTCCACCAGCTACATCGAAAAATCGCTAAGCGTCAAAGAATACGAAGGTGCATTCAACAACGTCAGCCACAAGGCTATTGAGAAGGCACTCGAGGAAAACAATGTGGATGATAACCTGATTAGGTTTATCGTACAACTGCTAAGCAGCAGGAGCATTAACTCCACACAAGGAGACAGTATCCTAAGAAAGAGGACGTGTAGAGACACTCCGCAAGGTGGGGTGCTATCACCCCTTCTATGGAACTTAGTGGTGGACAAACTCCTGTCAACAATAGAAGCGACCGGCTGCAAAGTCGTAGCATATGCTGATGATGTTGCAATAGCAATACGGGCAAATTCGTTAACACCTTATCTCAAAGACTTAACTTTGCCATGGATATTCTAACCAAGTGGGGCAAAGAGTGCGGTCTAAAGAATAATCTGCAGAAAACAGAATTTGTGCTCTTTACAAAAAGGCACAAAATTCTACGATTTCTCCCACCCAAACTCGATGAGATAAGCCTCATACCGTCTCATCAAGTGAAGTATCTGGGTCTAATTCTGGACTCCAAGCTAGCATGGAATGCGAACATGGAAGAAAGAACGCGAATAGCGGCATGTGCAATCTACTGCTGCAAAAGAGCCATTGGGAAAAAGTGGAGATTAAAATCCAAAATTGTATCATGGCTCTATACGTTTGGTGGCCAGCTATTGCAAAAACATCCAATGCAAACCTGCTAAACAGAGTCAGAAGAGGGAGATATTGGCCACTCCACCATACTTCGGAGGGATGGACTAACGCCAGGGCAAGTAGACCTTGCCCCCCCCCCCCGATTCCATGCTTTCATCATAGTTTCAAGTCAGTCATCCTCAGCAGGGTTGACTGGGCAATAGAAAGAGGTGGGATGCAGGAATCGGTCGACATCTACACTGATGGATCCAAAATGGATGGAAAAGTTTACTGTGGCGTTTTCTCCGAACAGCTAGGTCTGAGACTATGTTAAAAATGCCAGTTGGCAACACTTTTATTAAATGTCAAAACGCATATATTTTGAATAAACAAAGAGGCTCGCTCTCTTGCTTCAGCTTTCTACGAAGCCGGTTGTGTTTTAACTAATTGGCAATTCCTGCGCGTAAAGTGTTATCGATAAATCGGTCAGATTCCTTTAGGTTATGGGCCATCCGCAGCCAATTTCAGTTTTTTCACAAAGAAAGTAGTAGAAACGTTGTACACAAACATATATTTTTTTTAAAAATCAAATATTTCGGTCGATATTTTCAACGGTATTGTGATGTATGCATAGCCATATGCACACCACATGGAAAAAGACGACAAAAGTTCAGTAGTGAAGCCAATCGAGACACTTAAAAAATTTCGGAAGCGTGCTAATTTTAAGTTTGATACGGAAAATTCATTCGACGAATCATTTACCGATACGACATTAACAATGAATAATTCAGTTCCGTTCAATCGATTAAAAGGCCGTGAAAATTATTCGGAGTGGAAAGTTGGTGCTAAAGCACATTTAATAATAAAAAGTTTGTGGAGTTGCTGTGTAACGACATTGGCAGCTGAAGCAAGTGCAGATCAAACAGAAAAGGATTTAAAGGCTATAGCAGAAATTACGCTATTGCTTGAGCCGTCCAATTACACGTATATCGAGTCAGCAAAAACAGCTAAAGAAGCGTGGGACAGCATAATGGCAGCATTTGATGATACCGGTACAGGCCGAAAAGTTTTGTTGTTGCAGCAAATGGTATCATTGAAAATGGAACAGTGTAATTCGGTTGAAGAATATGTAAATAAAATGAATACATTGTGGTCAAAAGTTAAACACGCAGGGTTTAACATTGACGATGAAGTGGCTGGTTCATTAATGTTGGTAGGTTTGCCAGCAAAGTATGGTCCGACAATTGTATCATTGGAAAGCGCACCCGAAAAAATCACGTTTGACAAGGTAAAGAATTTACTGTTGCAAGGTTTGGTATTTGACGACGGCAGCAACGACGTACAAGAGAAAGCACTAGCTGTCAAAAATAAATACCAACAACATAAAAAGAAAGCAGATAAACAATGTTATAGTTGTGGTTCCAGTTCGCACTTTATTCGCAATTGCCCAACAGCAAAAGGGAAAAAAAAATACAATTCAAATAAATCGAAAAAGGAATCGACATTATATACATCGTTTATTGTTGATAAATCGGAGCTACCAAATAACTGTGATTGGTATGTGGACAGTGGTGCAACGTGTACAATGTCAAATAACATTTCATTTATAGACAATCAAGAAAAAATAGATCGTAAAGAAGTCATAATAGCGAACAATGACAAAATGGCAATCGAGTGTGTCGGTAGTGTGAATCAAAATATTGTAGTGGAAGGCGAACAAAAAGAAATAAAAATTTCAAACGTTCACTATGTGCCGAATATTTGTGCTAATTTAATATCAGTTAGTCATAAAGTGTTTTTTAAAAAAGACGGCTGCAGAATTTTTGATTCAGACTGGAATTTGCTTGCGACTGCAAGTTTAGAAAACGATTTATTTAAATTGGATGTTGTTCGCAGTGAAAAGACATTAATAGTTGATAATGATTCGGTGGTTACGGTAAGGCCAAAAGAAAATGTGATTCTATGGCATCGTCGATTCGGACACACGAGTTTTGATTACATGAAATTTTTGAAAAGCGATATCAAAAATATAACAATACGAAGAAATAGTATATGTGAAACGTGTATAAAAGGAAAACACTGTCGAACACCATTCAATGATAAGGGGAACCGTGCAAAACAATTACTAGAACTCGTACATACAGATTTATGTGGCCCCTTGCCTGTGAAATCATTAGGTGGAAATAGGTTTATTCTAACCTTTGTTGACGACTTTTCACATAAATTGTTTGTATATGTAATAAAAGGAAAAAGTGAAGTGTACAAAAGTTTTATTAACTTTAAAACGATGGTCGAAAAACAAAGTGGGCATAATATTAAAGTGTTGAGAAGTGACAATGGCACCGAATATTTCAATAACGCATTTAAACGGTATTGTGAACACAGAGGGATTTTGCAACAAAAAACGGCAATACATACACCACAGCAAAATGGTGTAGCCGAGAGAATAAACCGGACAATTTTGGAGAAAGTTCGATGTATGTTGATCGATTTAGGTGTGACGAAGGTATTTTGGGCAGAAGCAGTGATGACAGCTGCTTATATCATCAATCGTGTGCCGTGTAAAGGCAGTGGTGATAAATCACCTGAAGAAATTTGGTCCGGTCAAAAGCCGAATTTAAAATGGCTGAAAGTATTTGGGTGTAAAGCATTTGCACAAGTTCCAGGGGCAAAGAGAAAGAAACTGGATGAGAAATCAACAGGATGCATTTTTGTGGGATATTCCAGTGATGCCAAAACGTATCGGCTTTACAACAAGCAAACAAAATCGATAATAACTAGCAGAGATGTCATTTTCTTAGAATCTAGTGGAAATACTCAGGTAAATGATTCTGAAATTGTTAAAATTAATCAGTTTTGTTTGCAATATCCTGAAGCTGAGGAGGAAAACGTAGACATATTATTAAATCAGAGGAGGAAAAGCATTCAAATCAAGTCGATTTGTCATCAAGTGATTCAAATACTCTAGCATCGATTGGTTCATCGAGTGGTTACTCAAATGGTCAGTCAAATCAAGCCGATTTGACATTGAACAATTCAAATGCTCTATCACCAAGCGCATTATCAGATGATGGTAGTGTGAGTGAATGGGAGCCAGAAGATCCATTTGAAAAGCGAGTGATGAATCAAAACGCTAATGAAACGCCAGTTGTGAGACAATCGACACGAAATACAAACAAATCGAAACCAGATTATGCGACGTTTGCTTATGCATTTATAGCATGCATTCCATCCACATTTAAACATGCAATTTCAAGCCAGAGCGCCGATTTGTGGAAGCATGCGATGAAGGAAGAGTTTGATTCATTACAAGCGAATCGAACATGGAAATTGGTAGATCTTCCACCGGGTAAAATACCAATCAAGTGTAAATGGGTGTACAAAACCAAACACGACACTGATGGAAGAATCATACGTCACAAAGCGAGATTAGTTGCAAAGGGCTACATACAAATTGAAGGTGTTGATTATCATGAAACATTTTCACCAGTAGTCCGATTTACGACGATTCGATATTTAATGGCAACTGCAGCTAAGTTTAGTCTGCATATTCGTCAATTGGACGTTGTGACAGCTTTTCTTCATGGTACACTTGAAGAAGAAATTTACATGACGCAACCAGAGGGATTCAGCGATGAATCGAATCGTGTATGTAAGCTCACCAGATCGATTTATGGTCTCAAACAATCGAGTTGAGTATGGAACACTACATTAAACAAAGTGTTATTGAATTTTGGACTGCAGCGATCATCGACCGACCAATGCGTGTACTATTTCGTTGAAGGGATTCGTATTTTCATCGTGGCAATTTACGTGGATGACATCATCATATTTTCCAACAACAACGAAATGGAAAGGAAGCTGACCCAGGTTTTGTTCGATGAGTTCAAAATGAAAGACATGGGAGAGATATCGTCAGTGCTTGGTATTCGTGTGACACGCAACAGAAAATCAGGTATGATTTCCCTTGATCAAACTAATTACATCAAAGTTCTTTTGTCTCGTTTTAATATGAGTGAATGTAATGGTTTGGCCGTTCCAATGGACACAAATCAAAAACTTACAAAAAATATGTGTCCAACAGATGTAAAGGAAGTAAAAGATATGATAAATGTACCATATCGTCAATTAGTTGGTGCATTGCAATTTTGTGCACAAGGCCGGATATTTGTTTTGCTGTAAATGTGCTGAGTAGATACAACGAAAATCCAGGTAAAGCACATTGGGCAGCAGCTAAACGTGTGCTACGTTATTTGAAGGCAACGATTGACAAGAAAATGACATACACAAAGCAACCGACCGAAATTCAAGGATATTGCGATGCGGATTGGGCTGGTGACGAAGACGAACGCAAATCAACAACCGGCTATGTGTTCACGCTGCAAAATGGTGCAATATCATGGTGCTCAAAACGACAACCGACTGTCGCCATATCAACAACTGAGGCTGAATTTATGTCAATGACCGCAGCAATACAAGAATGTATTTGCTTAAAACAACTTGAAAATGAAATTTTTGTGAACTCTCCTCGTACGCTTAAATTGTATTGTGATAATATAGGCGCGATTAATTTTGCTAATAATAATACATATTCAGCCAGAACCAAACATATTGATATTAAACAGAAGTTTGTTCATCAAAAGGTTCGAGAAAGGGTTGTCGATTTAATCCATTTAGCTACAAATGAAATGCCAGCTGATGTGTTAACAAAGCCTGTATCAAGCATAAAGTTAGCTTTAGTATCGAAAATCATTGGATTAAATTGAAAACCATTTCCTGAACAATAATAACGTAAGTTCATTTGCATATTTTATATAAAGTTTTTTCATTGGTTGTAGATATGTAAAATGAATTCTAATTGTTTTGAATTTGATTTAGTGAATTGAACATTGTAAGATTTTTTTGTATATGAGAGTAAAGGCAATATTCAATTCAGGGAGAGTGTTAAAAATGCCAGTTGGCAACACTTTTATTAAATGTCAAAACGCATATATTTTGAATAAACAAAGAGGCTCGCTCTCTTGCTTCAGCTTTCTACGAAGCCGGTTGTGTTTTAACTAATTGGCAATTCCTGCGCGTAAAGTGTTATCGATAAATCGGTCAGATTCCTTTAGACTATTCTTCCGGCTACCAGATCACTGAAGTGTTTTTCAGGCAGAGGTCATCGTGTTGTGACCCCGCAACTGCACGCGCTGCACCCAATTTCTATGAAGTGCAAAAAACACTTCAACGCACAAATAAACATGTACATTACATGTTTACGGACATTGAACCGCCATGCACTACGAGAAATGCATACCTCATAATAGCCAAAGGTTATTGAGAGAAATTGCTGATCGATACATCGATCAAAGAAAAAGTACTTGCGTGTGCGATAAGTTGGAAAAGTGTACCGAAGAAAACGGCTAGGTTGAGAAGCGAACGTCAGTCGGAGGGAAACAGTCTATAATAAAACATCTAAATTAATCTAATTAGCGTTTAATATATTCTTTGCGAATACCCAGACACTCTTCCGCCAATACACGGCAAAGCACGGTGTCTTGGAGTCACAACATTTTGGTGGCAGCGGTGGGATAATTCCCTAAAAAAAAAAAAGTTGAAACAAACAAAAGTTTAGAACAGAAGTGTTAGAAGCCCCACGACTGTAAGACCTTGCCAGCTTTAGAGCGTAGGTATTTGGCAAACAGTGGGCAGTGTAAATAAAAGACCCGGATTCCTCAACTTTAGGGCGTGAAGCTCGCCGGGCAAAGCAGCAAAGCGGCAAAGCAGCAAAGCGGCAAAGCAGCAAAGCGGCAAAGCAGCGGAAGCTGGATTTCGTCCCTCGCAAAGCCCTCAGCAAGACGGGAACATCTTCGCACACAAACGAAGCGAAAACGGAAATAGCAGCAGGAATAGCAGCAGGAAAAGTCGATACGCGGAAAAGAAGTCAACAACAGCGAACAAACGGGACCAAGCGTAAGCGAAGAAGTATTTTTATTTTAATTAAGCACCTTATTTTTAATCTAAGAAAAAGTGTAATTCATTCCCCTTTCGTTTCATTTCGTTTTATTAATTATCCCTCTCGTGTAAGTTATTGTTATATAGTTGTGTTCAATTTAGTGCGGGAAAATTTACGAGACCAACATTCTCACGCGAAAGTATCGGTCGATTGTAGAGCTCTTTGAGGTTCTACCATTCCAGAACGAGCGCGGTCCATTACAACGCCGTCCGATGGAATTCAAAGTGAGCATTAACGATGTTTTCAATATCGTGCCGGTGTTCAGTGGCAACCCCGAAGACCTGAACAAATTCATTGCTTGCGGAAACATCCTGTTTTTATCCGCGAAAACAGAAGCGGAACAAAAGGTTTTCCTGGAGCTAGTCAAAACCAGACTACAAGGGCCTGCATTCGAACTAATTCAATTCAGATCCTTTACCAAGTGGAATGATCTTGTACGGGAATTAGAGAAAGCCTTCAAGGAGGAAAAATCGCGTTCCTCTACTCAAAACGAATTGTTAGCTGCAAAGCAACGACCCAACGAGTCAGTAAAAGAATTTGGTGATCGTGTTAGCCATTTATTGTACTCCCTTAACTCAGCTACTTTTGCCAGCACCAGCGATGAAACAGTGCGGAATTTTCTCGCTGAAGAAAACAATAAACTTGGAATCCAAGTATTCGAAGACGGTGTGAGGAACGAAAATCTTAAGCTGATAATCAAAGCACATGCCGAAACTGACCTAAAAAGAGCAGTGGCTTATGCGGAAAATCACGCGGCTCGCCTCGAGCGCACCTCACAATTATTAGCACCTAGAGCTTCTCACAAAACCCTCCACAATTCGAAACCTATCTGCCAAACATGTGGTAAGACAGGACATAACAGTGAAACGTGCTATCGTAACACCGGTTTCCCAAATTTTGTGCCAAAACAGATAAAACAAGAGGTACGACTCTTAACTTGCGGGTATTGTAACAAGCCCAACCATTCCCAAGACGAATGGAGATATTTAAAAAAACGCGTTTTACCTCGCCCACGAGCGAATTTTGATCAACCACAAGTGAAATTTCAGTTTGAGCGGGATCCCAATCGAGCGGGAGTTCGTAATCCCTTTAAAGGAGGACGTGACCTCGGGTCTTCTTCTCGAGATCCAACCCATGAAATACGACACTCGACAGTAGGACAGTGTGACCCTATCCAAAATTTTGTTAACCCCTACGAAATGGGTACGGGAAACGAACATGTTCGAGAGGTCGAAGTCGGCAAACCGTCTCGAACATTAGTAACAGCCGATGTTCACAATTACAAAAACTGAACCTTAAATTATCCGTATCATTTTGTTCGGAGTTCAAAGAACCGGCAATACGAATCAAACTTCACCCTTCGAACAAACACTACCTCACCTTGCTGATCGATACAGGTGCGGATATTAGTCTTCTGAAAAGCAAAATTATAGAAAATATAAGTTTAACTAACCACGTTACATGTAGTGACGAATCTACACGTTGCACAATCTCCACAATAGCAGGAGGTTCCGTGCGAACATCTGGTAAAATTGAAGGAACATTAGAATTTCAATCTCCAGATAAATTAATCACTTTGAGACATCCGTTTCACATACTTTCGGGAAATGTAAACTTGACCTATGACGGCATTATCGGGAATGACTTTCTAACAAAATATAGGTGCAGCATAAATTATTGCGACTCGCAATTAGAATTAAAGCTAGTAAACTTCGAAAATGGTGCATTACAATCAAACAAGGTCGAACGTTTAGGTAAAAGTCCCAAACGGACAAGAAATGGAGATGGTCAGAGCGAAGATACACTTTGCCAGAAAACTGGAGTTGATACACGAAGAGATTACAAGGGTCTGATGAAAGGAACAGATGGTAATAAAAATCGTGATCAGTATATCCCAAATAAGGTGTTAATACCTGGAACCCCTGCTCACGAACAAAGTATCGTCACTTTGAAACCTCGCAGCAAGCAATTGATTGCGATCCCTTTTACAAATTCCAAAGACGTGGTAGTACATAAAAAACAAATTAGCCCAGGCATTTATCTAGCTGAATCATTAGCACGGCGAAAAAATGAAGAAATTAACGTGTTGGTAATGAACACTCTGGAAGAACCAAAGGAAGTAAATCTCGAGGACATAAACCTGGAGTGGAGCGAACTTAACAAATTCGACATAATTCAACCTGGACAATTCACTAGCCATATTAAACGTAGACTAGCAAAATTGGAGTCTAAACTCGACTTAAGTCATTGCAATCGCGAAGAAAATAAAAGTATACGGCAAATTTGTAGAGAGTACAATGATGTCTTCTATTTAGAAGGAGATCGTCTTACATCAACCAACGCTATAGAGCATAGAATAATAACAGAACAGTACAAACAGCCAATATTTGTGAAGCCATACCGACTACCGGAGAGCCAAAAGAAGGAAATTCATAAGCAAGTGAACGAAATGCTTGAAGACAAAATAATACGTCCTAGTTTCAGTCCTTGGAATTCTCCCCTTCTACTGGTTCCAAAGAAGACGGATCCAACCGGTGACAAAAAATGGAGAGTAGTAGTAGATTTTCGGAAACTGAATGAAATTACAGTCGGAGATGCATACCCATTGCCTAATATTACAGATATATTAGACCAATTGGGCAAAGCTAAATATTTTAGTACACTTGATCTAGCTAAAGGATTTCACCAGATTCAAGTAGAGGAAATAGATAAGGAAAAAACCGCCTTTAGCACACCATTTGGACATTACGAATATAATCGAATGCCATTTGGTTTAAAAAATGCACCCGCAACGTTTCAACGTCTGATGAACAATGTTCTAATGGGTTTACAGGGGCTTGAATGTTTTGTATATGTTGATGACATAGTGATATATGGATACGATCTAGCCGACCACAATGCGAAGTTAACTAAGATCCTTAACAGGTTGAGGCAACATAATCTTAAACTCCAAACTGAAAAGTGCCACTTTGTAAAACGAGAATTAGTTTACTTGGGGCATATTATCAATCAAACGGGAATCAGACCCGACCCAGCTAAAACTAAATCTGTAAAAACATACCCAGTGCCAAAAAAGGCAAAAGATATTAAATGCTTCCTGGGTTTAGTAGGTTATTATCGCAGATTTATTCCTGATTTCGCAGAAACAGCTAAGCCTTTAACCAATCTGTTAAAAAAGGATGTAGAGTTCAAGTGGGATGCTTTCTGTGATGAAGCATTTATCACCTTAAAAAACAAGATCATAAATCCTCCGATTTAGCTTATCCAAATTTTAATGAAGAATTCGTAGTTACGACTGATGCAAGTGACGTTGCGTTAGGCGCAATACTCTCACAAGGTACTATAGGACAAGACAAGCCTATTTGTTTCGCAAGTCGAACACTAAACGATGCTGAAACACGTTATAACACAACAGAGAAAGAGCTACTAGCGATTGTTTTCGCCATAAAACAATTTCGCCCATATATATATGGAAAAAAATTCACCATATGCACAGACCACAGACCATTGCAATGGCTCGTAAACCTCAAGGATCCTACGTCGAGATTAGCGCGATGGAGAATCCTCCTGGACGAATACGAATACAAAATCGTTTATAAGTCAGGTAAACGTAACACTAATGCAGACGCTCTAAGTCGTATCAGTTTTGATTGCAGTAACATTGAACTGCAAAATGAAACCAAGGTTTTAGTCACTACACGTAACCAGAAAAGGAATATGGAACAAGAGAAATCTGAACCAAAAGATTATCTGCAACAACAGGAAAACGTCAAAAATAAATGGAGCCTAAATCTGCAGGAAAAAAACGAATCAATATATTCCGGTGGAAAAGAATTACTCAAAGTTATTATATTACCACTGCTAGAATCTGTAGAGGAAACTATACTCGGTAAACGGATACCCGACTTTAAAAAACCAGAAGTAGGGCAAATGATAGCCGAATCTCAAAGGGACGCCAGTTTACTCTATATTGTAACTTTGCCGATACCACTCAGAAGCTTAAAGGACCAAAAGACAGTAAAGTCATGTTTAGAAAATGTACGTGGCATTTGTACTAAAGGTAAAATGAACTCGGTGGGTTTCTCGTTACCGAACTTTGACAATAAAACAAAAAACGAATTTAAAGCTTTAATGGAGGAAGTCTTCATTAACCAAGGTATAAATATATATTTATACATAGACAGTAGAACCTTCTTGAACGATCCTGACGACATCAATAAAGCAATATTTGAATATCACGACTCCCCTTTTGGAGGCCATCAAGGTGTATCACGAACCTTGAAAAGAATCAAAGCGAGATATTATTGGCCTACAATGACGCAAGACATCAAAACCTACATCCGTAAGTGTGCATCTTGCCAATTGAACAAGAACGGAAAACTTCCCCCGGTACCAATGAAAATAACAACAACTAGTAGCAAACCATTTGAGCGTATCGCTCTAGACATAGTCGGACCATTCTCAACCAGTTACAACGACCGAAAATACATACTAACGTTTCAGGATGACCTGACCAAATTTTCAGAAGCATACGCGTTACCCAACGCTGAAGCACCATCAATAGCAAGAACTTTCGTAGAAAACATTATCTGCCGACATGGTATGCCTCTTTCTTTACTAACCGATCAAGGCGCGAATTTCTTGGGTAAAGTATTTACGGAAGTATGTAAACTACTAAAAATAAAGAAACTTAATACTACCCCGTATCACCCTCAAACTAACGGAGCTTTAGAGCGCAGCCATAAAACGCTAGCGGAGTATCTTCGTCATTATGTAAATAATGACCCTCTCACATGGGACACATGGATCCCTTATGCTATGTTCGTATATAACACTACACCGCATAGTAGTACTGGTCTCACACCATACGAAGTGTTATACGGTTTCCCAGCTAGTGTTCCTAGTATCCTCGAGCAAAAGCCGAAAATTTCTTATAATTATGATGACTACGTAAATGAACTACGGGTGCGTTTACAGTATGGCTATCAGACGGCTAACGACAGATTGAACAGAAAAAAGGAGGTCTCCAAAAGATATTACGATAAAGCAGCAGTTCCAAAGCAATTTAATGTAGGAGATAAGGTTCTAATCAAAAACCAAACTAGAAATAATAAACTCTGCTCTCTTTGGAAAGGCCCTTATGAGATAATAAAAGTACTATCTAGTGAGAATACCGTGGTTAAAATTGGCAACAAATTAAAAGTTTTACACAACAACAACCTCAAAATTTTTCATGAATAAAGCACTGCTAATGGCACTGCAAAATTCTGTTATACAGTACTCAGCCCATTTTAAAACTAATTTTCAGGTGATGGATCTATTGTTGACTTTCCTTGGACTTGTAACCTGCATACTTGGGTCGTCTAAATTTACTTCCATTCCCAAAGGCCCGGGCATTTATTTCGAGGAGATTGGGAAAGCGGAACTATACTCCAGCGAATGGAAACTTGTGGTTTATTATGACCTTGGAAATTTAAAGATAGCGCTCCAACACGCCGAACACTATGTTATCGAAATCAATAAGTTGTGTAATCAATTGAACAGTAGTAGTAATCTGAAAATAATATGTAATGGCACAGTTGCAGAAATGAATCACCTATTAGGCGATACTATGAATAAGTACGATCTACTAATGAATGGCAACCGTCGAAGTAAACGTGGGTTGATAAATGCCATAGGTACTGTAAGTAAATCTCTTTTTGGTACTTTGAATGAAGACGACGCAGTCTTCTACGATAGACAGATAGAAAAGTTAAGGTTGAGTGAAAACCACCTACTAGCACTGGTTAGAAACCAGACCGTTATCTTGGAAACGACGGCAAATATATTTAATAGGTCAGAAGAGACTATTGAAAATCAGTTCTCCACAATTAGCGCTAAGTTAGAAACTCTTGGTCAAATAGTAAATAAGGTCTCTAACTCAACTCGTGATCAAAATTCACTCGTGGAAATCGAATTACTTACCTCCCTGGTCACATTAATCATAATTAGATACGAAAACACCCTCAACGATATTTTAGGCATGCTTACTGATGCAAAGCATGGTAAACCCCATCCGAGCGTAGTAACACCTGAGCAGTTAAGAAAGGTGCTTGTCACGATCAAACAGGAAACTCCTGATGGCATGAAACTTCCCCTCATAATAAACAGAGATGATGTTCTCAAGCTTTACCAAATAATGACTACAAGCGCTATGGTCCAAAAGCAAAAGGTAATATACGAACTAAAAATTCCTCTAACATCCAATGGAAATTTCAACCTTTATAAGGTCATCCCATTACCGACCCAGTTCCACAGTAACTTAGTATTTATACAACCAAATCACGAATATCTGTTAGTAGAGGACGATAAGCAATACTATTACAGCCTGAGCTCAGAGGAACTAACAATTTGCAGGAATTTAGATCACCATTTTCTGTGCCCGATGACACACCCACTATATAACGTAAATTCTAACTCCCCACAATGCGAAATTCAATTGTTACGCGATAGTGACGCATTCCCCGGAGAATGCGAAATCAGGCAAACCAACCTCTCAACGATTTGGATTCAATTAACGCAACCTAATAAGTGGTTATTCTCGTCGCTCAAGGATTATAGGGTAGACGAAATTTGTCCGAACACTACTATAACGCATAGACTTCAAGGAACAATGATAATAGAAATTTTCGCAAAATGTTACCTTAAGACACCGGACCTGACTATCCGAGCCTATAACGACAAGACAACCGCAATATATAATTCATATATACCACCTCTAAATATCTCCGCAACTCTGGTTAACATGTCGCAACCAATCCCAAACTTCTCTAGCAAAATAGGTTTTGTAAAGTTCTCTAGCAAAGAAGGGTTAGCAAGAGTCTCTGAAAATATAAAAAACATTAAAAATGAGGAATCAAGAGAACTAATGCCTTTAAATGTGCACGATACTCATCATTACATTGCCATTTATGCAATACTGCTCCCTATATTAGCGGTATTCTTTTACGCAAAATGTAAAGACCGAAAGCCCCATCATCGAATTCAAATTCTGGACCTTTGGTAGAAAATACCTCACGGAATACGAACGACTCAACGGATACTGACACGCCAGTATTCGTACTAAGTTGTAAATAACGCAGCTAAATAACATAACATATACTAGTTCTCAGTAAAACAACGCAATATCTATCTACACGAAAGGGAAATGAAAGTGGGAAAACTTGAAATAATTATGAAAAAAAAAATATACTAAATACACTATACTTTGTAACAATATATGTATGTATTCCTTTAATATTAAAAAAAAATAGAAAAAAAAATTCATTTTATAAAAATATTTTTAAGTATCTTTATACCAATAATGATCGAAAATTTTTACTTATTAGACTATTTTATGTAAGAAAGGGAAAATAAAAGAAATGTAAAACAGTAAAGATTATATCTAGTTTACACATACGCATATGAATAGAATAAGAAAGGGTAAACAAAATGAATGTAACAGCTAACATATGTAAACCGACTCGTTTTTCTTTCAACCTGGACCGCACATCGGTAAACTTTTTACAGTAAATTCCAAACCGTTTCTGAGCAAGCATTTTTTAAGGGGGATGGGATGTTGTGACCCCGCAACTGCACGCGCTGCACCCAATTTCTATGAAGTGCAAAAAACACTTCAACGCACAAATAAACATGTACATTACATGTTTACGGACATTGAACCGCCATGCACTACGAGAAATGCATACCTCATAATAGCCAAAGGTTATTGAGAGAAATTGCTGATCGATACATCGATCAAAGAAAAAGTACTTGCGTGTGCGATAAGTTGGAAAAGTGTACCGAAGAAAACGGCTAGGTTGAGAGGCGAACGTCAGTCGGAGGGAAACAGTCTATAATAAAACATCTAAATTAATCTAATTAGCGTTTAATATATTCTTTGCGAATACCCAGACACTCTTCCGCCAATACACGGCAAAGCACGGTGTCTTGGAGTCACAACAATCGCAATACATAAGGCAGTGGACTGGCTGAGAAATCAGAAAATTTCTATAAAAAATCTCAACATTTTCTCTGACAGTCAAGCTGCTATCCAATCATTATCCAACGTGTATACCTCGTCCAAATTGTAATGGAATGTCGCACACTACTTAACGCAATGTCGCTTCACTGTGAAGTGATTCTTTGCTGGGTGCCGGGTCACAGTGATATACCTGGGAACTGCGAAGCTGATGCCCTAGCTAGAGCTGGTACTGAACTCTAGGATTATACACAAACACCCCAAGTCGGCCATCCGTTGGCCTCCGTCAAGCTAAGTTTCAAGCAGTACTATATAGAGGCTGCAAATAGGGCCTGGCTGCTGGAAGAAACCTGCAGGACAACCAGGCAAACTTGGCACGCACTAAGCTCAAAGCGCACCAAGCAGCTCCTCAACACGAGCCGTGAAACATAAAGTTTCATCACATCCGTACTGACGGGGCATTGTCTCATTGGCAGACACGCAGAAAGACTGGGTGCCCCTTTCCACGATTTCTGCCGCAGCTGCAGATCGGAGGAGGAAACGATCCAACACTTTCTGTGTGAATGCCCAGCCCTATCCAAGAAACGCATGCAAACTTTAGGCTCACCTTTCCTGGACAGCCTCACGGAAGTAGCCAATTTGAATATTAGCTGCGTAGCCGGCTTTATACGAGAATCTAAATGGTTCTCGTCACCCAACAGGTTTTAGTGCCGCACCCTATTGAAATGTGGTATCACAATGGGCCTATCGTGGCCTAAGTGCCTTTTGACAAAGGGGGCTGCCACTAC
The DNA here is from genome assembly GCA_963942545.1 of Oxycera nigricornis. Lineage (NCBI taxonomy): Eukaryota > Metazoa > Arthropoda > Insecta > Diptera > Stratiomyidae > Oxycera > Oxycera nigricornis. The sequence goes on from OZ012662.1 coordinate 72,609,862, forward strand.
AACCAACCAACCAACCAAGTCAGTGGTATAATTTATGCAGCAGTATTACTGTATTGCTTGTGATCACATCAACTGTTCAAAGTGTCTTCCTTCCACAGAAATGCAAAGAAGAGCTCTTTTCTTAATTTCTGTGACTACATCGAAATGCATGAGTTCCTTTTATTTTTTCACTAGCTGCCTCAATTCTTAAATCCAATTCTTGAACTGATGACACAGGTGTCTTGTACACTTCTTGCTTCATTGCACCCCACACATAAAAATCAAGGATAGTTAGATCTGGAGACCGGGGTGGCCACCTAATTGGACCATTTTGACCTTTCCACTTTCCTGGATAGTTTGAGGTAAGCCAATGGGTGATTTGTTGGAGCACCATCGTGTTCAAATTGATTATTGGTGTATCTTCCAGTAAAGCTGACAACTCGTTATCCAAAAAATTTAGATATCCGGCAGAATTCAGCCTATCCGGCAAACGGAATCGCCCAACTATCCTACGCCCCAGGACGCCTGCCCACACGTTTCTGCTAAATCTACGCTGTGTAGAGATGGCCCTGGTTACTCTGGGATTGATAATAGCCCATAGATGGCTGTTGATGAAGTTGGTGACACCATCCCTTGAAAAATGAGACTCGTCGGTTCATAAAATGTTACTAATGAAGTTTGAGTCTGTTCGATCCCATTCGATAAGCCACTCACAGAACATCCTATATATATATATATATATATATATATATATATATATATATATATATATATATATGTATATATATATATACTACTGTGTCCAAAAAATAAGGTGACATTAAATTTGTATTGAAAATTCTTTATTTATTCTTGCAAATTAATCTCATCGCCTTCAAAGTAATCCCCTCGCGATGCAATGCACTTATGCCAACGGATTTTCCAATTTTCGAAACAGTTGAAAAGTCGATTCCAGGGATGGCCTTCAGCTCCTTCTTCGCGGCGGCTTGAATCTGCTGTATCGTCTCAAAACGGTGTCCTCGGAGCGGTCTTTTGAGCTTGCTGAACAGCCAGAAGTCGCACGGCGCCAAATCAGGTGAATACGGTGGTTGTGGAACGATATGAGTCGAGTTTTTGGCGAAATCGTCACGAAGAACGAGTGCAGTGTGAGATGGCGCATTATCGTGGTGCAAAAACCAAGAGTTGTCTTTCCACAATTCCGGCCTCTTTTGGCGGATAGCGTTACGCAAACGACGCATAACGTTCAGATAATATTCCTTGTTGACTGTTTGACCCGGGGGAAGGAACTCAGAATGCACAACACCACGATAATCGAAAAAAAGGCAGTCAACAGAACCTTAATTTTTGAGCGACTTTGGCGCGGTTTTTTTGGTCTCGGCTCACCCTTGGCACGATATTTGCTCGATTGATCGGTCGTTTCGGGGTCGTAAGCATAGATCCAAGTCTTGTCTCTAGTGATCATGCATTTCGTCTTGTCAATGTTGTCAGAAAGCATTGTTTCACACACTTCAAGGCGACGCCTTTTTTCCAAAAAATTCAATGATTTCGGTACCAGTCGAGATTTGACGCGTTTGAGGCCCAAAACATCCTTCAAAATGGTATTGACTGAGCTTTTTGATATACCAATATCATCAGCAAGGTCTCTAATTGTTAATCGACGGTTTTCAAACACCAAATCTTCAATTTTTTTGGACGTGAGATTCGTTGGTTGAGGTTGAGGTTTATGGTCGCCCAGGGCGCTTTTCGACACGTTCACGGCCTGCTTGGAACTCTCTATACCACTTGTAAACATTTTTTTCGACATAGCCTCATCACCAAAGGCTTTGTGCACTTTCTTTTACGAATCCGCAGCAGAAAATTGATTCCGCAAACAAAATTTAATGCAAATTCTTTGCTCAACAATTTTCGACATCCCAAAAAACGAGAAATTCACTTTTAGCAGCTCATAAAACGAAGCGTATTTCAAACACTAATGAATATTTTGACATGCGATTTGGCAGGGATGTCAAAGAAAGTCCTACCAACCTAAAAAACAAACCAATTTGCCAACTTCTTTGACGCGCGCAGTTTAAATTCAAATGTCACCTTATTTTTTGGACACAGTAGTATATATATATATATCTATGACACTAGAATGACACTCGTAATTTAAAATCGAACAAAATAACAAATTTATGATAATGTAATTTGTCATTTTGCCCTATGGTTCGTGAATCATTAATTTGGAATTTTTTTAAAACCATAACAAGATTTTTTTGGAGGGGGGGCTTTAATTTGTATTATAGGCTTTGGAATGAGTGCTGAATATTATCCTAATTTTTTTAATTCTGAAATGAAAAAAGATTTTTGCACCAACATATAACTGAAATCTACGAAATTTGCATTGCTAGATGTGCATCAGCTTATCACATAATAATACAACTATATATACTTTTAGTTGCAATATTTTCTGCTATGATTAGACAATCGTAATATCACATTTGTAGCAAAGGGGTTAGCGAGTCAGTCAAGATATTCCATTGCGTTGTGGCACATTATCTTCGCGCTATTGCGCCAGCACACTGGGCTAATACCGTGACTGGCGTTGGAGTCAAGGTATTAGCGCAGTAAAATTCATTGAGTTTCTCATGTCTAATTCTAGGACCAGTTTGTGCGGGCACTGACATGTCTCCATCGCAATGAGCAAATTCATATCCCATTCCATTGCTTGCTTTTCGTGAGGAAAGATCTTTGACACCACAGTCTCTGTTGGTCCATTGTTATTCTATTGCGTAATTTCGATAAAGGGAACTTCTATACTCCAGTATTCATTTGGTCGAGTGTTTTCTCCTCAGATAAATATATATAGTCCTGCAATTATTAGTGTACATCCCATCAGAAGTCGATGAACTTACAGACGAAGAAACTGTTGAAGAGGACCTTATTTGTGGAGAGCCATTGGATAAAGACAGTTGGAACATTCGAAATTTATTTGCTATCAAAGTTTGACGATACTCTGGCCACAGTGACTACCACTGAGAAAGGCTAACACCTTTCGCCTTTCAAAAAATTAAAAAGAAAAAGTAGTAAAAGTAATAAGTAGTAGTAAGTAAAGTAATCAAGAAAAAAATCAGATAATACCACCGCCACTATACCTTTGTGAGACAAAAAGATGGAGTTCAGTTTTCAATTTTTGCAAAGATAATCAAATACGCAGATAAAAGCCCCATTCAATGTTGTGAATTATTTCTTGACAATGCTGTCCTCAACATGATCGTCAAATATTCAAAAAAGTATGCCATTGATCAAAATTGTCACAATTTTCAATTTTATCTCACTGATTTACGTCGATTTATTAGTATACTAATATTTTCTGGGTATCATACTCTTCCCGCTACAGATATGTGCTGGTCTACGGTATCACGCAATCGTTCCCAGACCATCTGATAATTCCCAATTAGACAGAGAAGACAAATTCTCAACCAAATATGCAGTTTGGAACTTTTTCACATGACATCGATCGATGAGCAAACGGTTCCATATTGTGGTAGGTATTCTGCGAAGATGTCTATAAAAGGCAAACCTGTAAGGTCTTCTCTTGGCACTAAGTTTTTAGAGAATTTGCTAAAAACGCGAACAGTCTTCTCAAAACAGGAAGTGGAGTCCATGATTGTGGGTTTGAAGGAAGCACGCAACTCTGCATTGTCAGATGGAGCGACAACTCATTAGTGACAGTTGCTAGCAACACATTTGAAATTGAACCACTTTCAAAATCCAAAAGAGCACGACAGGAGAGAACGGAAAGAAGTATAGATAGGTCAGCCTGTAATGTGATTATCGTAGGATCGTCATGTAATGTGTTTATTGCATGTGGAGCGCGTGGTACACCAAGTGATGGACGTCTTCTACGATATTCTTCTAGAGATATAATCTTCTTCCCACTGTGAAAGAAGTTATTTTCAGAAAAGAAAACAATGAGGATTTTTAGGGGACCTACCGGCAACTGACTAATTGCCACATGTTTGGCGCAGCCGATATTTCTAAGTTTTCAAATTGCCGAATTAAAAAGGCAACTTGTAGTCTGCCGAATAAGGTAGACTTTACTCAAGTATTCCTATTGAACGTTTTGCCGATGTTAAGGCAAAAGTTGCAGTATAAAACAAACAGCTTCGTTCAACTAAGGAACAATTCTGTGCCCAGTGCCAGCTTCGTTCCTTCTTTTTATTCACAAATTTCTCTTAGTTTCTATGCACATTAAATTTGCTTACTCTATAAAAATGCCTACTCTAGTTTTAAATCTACTTACCATAGCCAATCGAACGCGATTCAAATTAGTTCCCACGGACTTCGTCGCATCCAATACAGCTTACTTTGCATTGACCCAATTAACGTCGCATAAGTTATATTTTTGCTTACTCTGGGTTCAATGCTCTACTAAGAGTTTCACACGGTATCATGCCATATCGATGTAGGTTTGAGGATGTGCTATACTATAGATATAGAGAGCTTACCGAAGCTTAGAGAAGCTTATGTGGGAAATTAGTTGTGTATTGGCTAGTTCCAGGTTTTAAACTAGGAATACATTACACCCCTTTCCTTTAGAAGAGTATTTGTTAGCAAATACGACTGATTGGTTGTGGTATATTGTTTTACAGCTATGCTTATTGTTACGTGACTCTGATGACGAGATATAATTTCGTATTTACATAATTAGTATAGAGTGTACAATAATTTTACAATGATTTAGTTAATTTTTTATAAAATTTAAGTCTATTATTATGTATCCATTTACATTTGTCTTCTTTCTCTTATATACAATGAAAATACACATTGTTTGTGTTTATTACTTTATATGGGCCTTTGTACGGTTTTTGGTGTTTTCTCCTGTTTTCTACTGCTATAAGTACTAGATCGCCAATATTTAGATTGATAGATTTTGTATATACTTCTTTATTGCTTCTAGCTAATTTAGTTTTTTAACTTCCCAGTATATGGGAAGTTCTTGTAATCGCCTCGAAAATCGAAATTGAAATTTTTCACATTTCTTTACGTTTTGAGGTCTATAGAGTATATATAAAGTGTTTTTAGAGAGGGAGATGTATGTGTGTGTGTATGTGTGTGTATGTATGTATGTACGTACGTATGGACGTTCGTGGACACTTTTTTCTACGAGCATAACTCACGTAAACAAAGTCGTATCGGCTTCATTAAGGTGTCAATCGAAGCGTTTTTGCATTCTTAAGAGCTGATTAGTGTTTGGAAAACTTCGGTCGGGGGGTTTGCTGTTTTGCCCGTTTGAAAGTCATTTCTGTCATGCGTTATATCTCGCGAGCCAAACATACGATTTGCATCATTGAGGTGTCAATCGACGCGTATCAACATTTGTGTGAATCTATCAAATTTTGAAAAAAATTGTTGGAGCCGTTTTTTTAGTTTAAGCACAAAAAGTGCAAAAAATTAGGGTTTTTTCATAAACAATAAATTTTTAACCCGATTTGCAAAACACAGCAATCAATGTTTATAAAATTTATATACTCCAGACAGTGTTTGTAAAAATACAATCAAAACTTTTTGTAATGATTACAAAAAATATTAAATGAAAAATAAAAAATCATCAACAGTCAATATGACTTTCAAGGTCATTTTTGTCATTCACTATATCTCACGAACCAGATATAATATTTCCATAATTAAGGTGTCAATAGACGTGTGTTAACATTTTTGTGATGTGTTTAACATTATAAAAAAAATTGTTTCAGGCATTTTATAATTTAATAAAAGGAAATGCGAAAAATTAGGATGTTTTCATAAAATTTTTTTTTTTAACCTGATTTGCACAGCACAGTTATACCAGTTTATAAAATTTATACATTCTTATCAGTTTTTGAAGAGAAAAGAGCAAAAAAAATCCATGATTATGAAAAAAAACCAAATTAAAAATAAAAAAATCATTCAAAGCTACCATTTAAAGAGGGTACATACGAATGAAATTACTCAATATCTTTTATTCTAAAAACGTTGTTGTAAATTTAATCAATGTGTTAAAATATTTGCATAATTTGAGCTGATTTTTAATAGATTTTACAGTGTTTTAGTTTTAACAAAAAAAATGCCTAAATTTTGAAAACCAACAAAATTTCAATCAAATTTGCATATGTGAAATGTTTTGTAGTCAATACAATCAATCTACCTCCATTCACCAAAAACCTTATGTAATCAATGGACGCTGCCGTAGATGATATGATTAATATTAATTCATTACAATTACTGTTATGAGTACTATCATTATTATTATTCAAAGTAATATTATTTTCATAATTATTATTGCGTTTAATATTTTTAATATTTATGTTAATATTACTGGGAAGTTGACCGTGTGGACCTCAAGGGTTGCACTTCACGGCTTGTTCTATAATGTTTTTCGCTTTTGATAAAGAAATTTCTAATCGCAGTTTCAACTCATTCGCATAGTTTTCTATGTCATATATTTTGTCTGTGTTTTCAAAAGTGTCAGTTGGTAAGTATGAAAGTTTTCCGAAAACTAGTTCGTATGGTGTGTAGTTAGTGTCCACGTGTGGGGTTGTATTATACGAGAATGTATAATATGGTATCCATTCGTCCCAGTTATTGTCATCAACGAATGCTAACAGGTATTTATTGAGGACACGGTGGTTTCTTTCTACTACACTTAACGTCTCGTGGTGGTAAGGAGTTGAAAAGATTTGTTTGATTTGTAATATATTGCAAATATTCTTTAGGAGATTATTAGTAAATTCTGTTCCTAAATCGGTTTTCAGAATTTTAAAATGACCGTACTGCAGTATGAATTTATTTACTAAGGCCTTGGCTTCCTTATTCTCTATGGGTATATCTATGACATATTTTGTTAATTCGCATTGTATGGTTAATATATATCGATAGTTGTTTGAGAGTCTTAAGGGACCAATAATTTCCGCACTCACTATTTCAAAACTAGTAGAGGGTGTATCGGTTTTGATCATTCTTTCCCTTGTGTGCTTAGTTATTTTATTGAATTTGCATTTATCGCAATTGTTGATGTAATGCTTAATCATCCTATTCATGTTCTTCCAACAGTATCTTTGTTTTAATTTAAGAAGCGTTCTGCGTATTCCTGTACATATGTCCACCATGTGGTGATTCATGGAATTCTTTAATAAGATTGTTCTGTTCAGCGATGTTATTAATTCTTTTAGGGGCTTTATATATCATTATTTTTAATTGGATATTCATTTTTCGTTGCAACATATTATATAACTTTTTAAATTCATCTTTGGGTACGTACCTAAATATCATATCTTCGTTGGATAGAGCTAGCTCATTTATATTATTATTCTGCGAATAATTCATTAACTTCCTCAATACAGAAACTAGTTTCGTGTTCGATTTATCGTTAAGGTTATCGCGAATTTTCATACTTTGCTTATCGCTGGCGGAAACGTATTTCTCGCGAGCTTTATCACTAAAGTGGACCATTAAATAATCTTTCTCCTTTGAGATTATAATGTTTTCATTATTGTTGCGCAACATATCAAATTTTAGTTTTAATACCCCTGTTATATCGGATAGCGAAGTGCAATCGAATATGTAGAGGTGACCAGTCTCTCGTTTTCGGTTGTCGTTATCGATTTTAGTACTTGTTCTATTATTTTGTTGTTTTATCGCTTTGCTTCTTGTTATCACCATACGTTTTTTACTGATGCTTCCATCGTTCGTTGGAGGTATCATAGATTCTAGTGTATCTCTTCCTAATATGCCATCAGTTTCAATTGGAGAGTCCTCATCTACTATGTGAAAAGTATTTGTTATCATCTCATTCTCGATGATAAATTGTTATTGGGTTGTTCCCAGAGACATTGTAGTCTCTTCTGTTATGCCCGTTAGTTTGCATTTACTTTCGGGCTGGATATCGATATTTTTGCGAATTAAGCTATTACTTTTTAGTATTGATATGTCTGCACCTGTATCTATTAGTAGCTTCAGGAGTCTATTCTCATTATTATTATAAATATTTACATAATTTGTGCTAATACCCGTAATCCTATATATTTTGTTAATTTTATTATCTATATTATTTTTGGCTTTATTTACTAATGCTCTACCGGGAAGTTGCCTAGTTCCTCTCGGGAGCTTGTCAACTTTTCCTGGTCTGCTATTACGCGAACTCTCCTAGTATTATTATTATTATTCGAATTATTTCTATTATTGTGGTTATTGCTATTTCTATAGTTGTTAAAATTCCTATTTGTTTGAAAGTTTCTACCCCGGGTAAAATTTCTATTGTCGTCGTCTGTTATCGTCGAAATTTCGATTGTTTACATATTGATTATTTCGAAAGAAATCACGTGGTCTGTCTGAAATTCTGGGTGTTACGACCATTTATGCTAGTATCATTCATAATTCTATTGTTTGGATACCTATTGTATTTATTTATATATAAAACGCTATTTTGCTGCGTTTCGGCACCTTCAAGTTCTGTGGCAAGAGAAATTGCTTCACTTAAATTCTTAGGCCTTGCAGCGAATATGGTCTCCCTTATTTGGTCGTTCAGACCGTTTTTGAACACTGTTAATGCGTATGTATCATTTACGCTTTGTATGGCTTGTTTTGCAGCCTGTATTGGGTTTGGACCTAGTTCACATATCTGGAGCTGATTTAACTCATTGACTAAATTCAATATTTTGTCTTTGTATACTGAAATAGGTAGTCGCTTTTGTGTGACTGTGGATAATTGAGTGTGGATTTGTGGAATAGTTTTTGGGTTTTTGTATTTAAATCTTAACTCAGTTTCAAAATTGTCCAAGTTTGTAATGTCTGAGGTGTTCAATGACGTCCTAACATTAGGGCTAAGTTTCACATGTAAGGCAACGTTTAATAGTTCTGTTTTCCCTTCTGGTGAAAGTTTTTTACCGATGAGTTTCACTACTATTAGAAAAGTCTTCAGCTCAGAAAATTTACCGTCGAAGTTTGGTATTGTTTTGATGGCAGTCTCAATATTAAACTCTGCCATTGCAATATAAGTTATTTTCTCTTCTATTTTTACTATTATATTTTCCGCGTTCAACCGTTTGATTAGTGCCGAAATAAGTGCCTTGCAAACATTGGATATAGTTGATTTAAGCTCAAGTTCCGCACCTTCTTCTATTTGGCTGAATAGATCAAGATATTCACTTTCAATTTTTACTACTAATTCTAATTTTTCTTTTAGAATTCTGACCGTGTAGGTCGTAGATTTTTTCAAATTTGACAAAATAGTCTGTAATTCGGTTAATAGTTATTTTATCTTGTTTGCAGGCATTAATTTTATGTTCTCCTGTCGAGATATGTATTAATCGATGTAAAATCGCCTTTTCGCGCCTTTGATTGTAAGCTTTGCCTCCTCGTCGACGTCGCTTCAGCTTGGTAATCTTTGGTGGTTTTGCTCTCGGCTTTCTTACAAATTCTTCAATATTAACAGGTCGTGGTGTTGGATCGTACTTAGGTTGTTACTGCAATATTTTTCGTAACGTTCCACACTACACCGTAGCCGACCCTGGCCACGGTTTGGGCAATCCTACCCGGCTTCACCCGCGAAGAGGGGTGTGGATTCCCACACCCTACTTATTCAAGTATTTTAAGAAAAGGGCGCCACCCGTTTCTGCGCCGGGACTGCCCTGTCCGCGAACCCTGAAACGGGAATAGGGTCCGCGACGACCCGAAACCACCAACAAGGATAAAGATTTTCCGCACGAAAACAAAAGGGTCGAAAGCGAGAAACCGTCGCGATGGTTCACTCTGCCACTTCGCCGAGCCAAGCCAAATTTAATTCACACTTACTCTGATTTAATTTCAATGCACTCTATTATTTCAACAACCTGACTCGCCCTAACTATACTTAACGCTACTTACAATTTTGTGTCTGTCCTTAGTCCTAATTCAACTGCTCGAAGACTTTGTTGAATACGGAAACGGTCTCCAACGACGCTCCAACTGTGAACGTCCGCGCTTCGTCGCCTGACTAGATCCGCACCCCAAAAGTAAGAAGTCACACCTCGATCAATAATCCAACGGCCTTCACAGCACCCCAAAGGCAAGAAGTCAAACCTCGATCAATAATCCAACGGCCTCCACAGCACCCCGAAAGCAAGAAGTCAGACTTCGAAGAACCATCAAACGGCCTGCACTCGACGCTCCCACTGTCCACGACCGCACTTCGTCACCTGACTCGATCCGCTCCAACAAGCAAAAGTCCCCGTCAGCTGTACCTTCGGTCCTATATATAGGGGATCTCCCAGTCCCGTTTTTTTTACCGCGTCCGATGGTCAATGCCCACTCAGCTGGGTAGCTGACCTCATCGCAGCTTTCAAAAGCTTGAGAACTGGTTGGTCAGCGTCAGACGTTGTGTCTCGATGCGAGGGGAAATGCTGTGATTGCCTCCTGTCCGGCGAAACACTCGCGGCAGCCGCCAGCCATGGCGAATTGCCAGTGCCAATGGTTGTGGGTATCATTGGCGTATAGGGGACTCCATTGGGCGCATCGTAGACCGGGCGGGGCCTGGACTTGGATCCGCTGCGCGATTGGGTGATCGGTGTTTGTTGCCGTCATTGCTGGCAACTTATCTGCAAGGTCTGTGACGGTGTCCGGAACACTCTCCATAACAAACTTACTACCTACTTAGTTATCTAATCTAATATCTTTACATCCTACACCTCCTCTACATTTATATAATTCAACTTCTACTCCTTACCATATAATGCAAACCTCTACTTCCTACAATATAATTCGTTAATAATTATATAATTCAATAAAAGCAATATAATTCAATACTAACGCTATAATTCATTAATTGGCTGGCTTGGGTGAATTGGCGAACGTAACATCATCGATTTTCTTTAAGAACGGCGTTTACCCGCACGGTGGTTTGGGATCTTCCAGGACAGGGCAGACCCCCATTTTGCCCTTATGGGTTGTGGGTCGACCACTTTGTGTGGCGAACGTAACAAGGTGCCTGGGATATTGGCATAGGCGTTTACTCCTCGTGTTTATGCTGCGTTGATTCGCAGTATTTCGCGCCCTGTATTAAGCATCTTTCGCGGGTCGCAGGATCGTCATGTAATGTGATTATCGTAGGATCGTCATGTAATGTGTTTATTGCATGTGGAGCGCGTGGTACACCAAGTGATGGACGTCTTCTACGATATTCTTCTAGAGATATAATCTTCTTCCCACTGTGAAAGAAGTTATTTTCAGAAAAGAAAACAATGAGGATTTTTAGGGGACCTACCGGCTACTGACTAATTGCCACATGTTTGGCGCAGCCGATATTTCTAAGTTTTCAAATTGCCGAATTAAAAAGGCAACTTGTAGTCTGCCGAATAAGGCAGACTTTACTCAAGTATTCCTATTGAACGTTTTGCCGATGTTAAGGCAAAAGTTGCAGTATAAAACAAACAGCTTCGTTCAACTAAGGAACAATTCTGTGCCCAGTGCCAGCTTCGTTCCTTCTTTTTATTCACAAATTTCTCTTAGTTTCTATGCACATTAAATTTGCTTACCCTATAAAAATGCCTACTCTAGTTTTAAATCTACTTACCATAGCCAATCGAACGCGATTCAAATTAGTTCCCACGGACTTCGTCGCATCCAATACAGCTTACTTTGCATTGACCCAATTAACGTCGCATAAGTTATATTTTTGCTTACTCTGGGTTCAATGCTCTACTAAGAGTTTCACACGGTATCATGCCATATCGATGTAGGTTTGAGGATGTGCTTACTATAGAGAGCGTACCGAAGCTTAGAGAAGTGTGGCATCCCTACGAAATGCTGAACTACTAATTGTAGCAACTTGGCGCTGCTATCGTTAAGTTAAGTTTATAGTATATGCATGTGTTTGTATTAGTGTTAAATAAAGAAAAAGGACTCACTTAGAGTCGAACCTCAGCAATAGCCACACGCGTTTGGATTTAGCACAAATACAGTTTCCAGCCCACGCTAACACAAGCAGCTACCTCAGCGGTTTCCAGCTATACGAAGCAAGCAGCCATATTGGTGACACAACAACTTTGCACCAACGCCAAAGTCAACAAGTTGTAGAAATTAAACAATGTCGGAGACCGAAGAGCAATACGTGGACGCAGAAAGTGGCAAAATGGCGGACAACGCGCATCACAGCGCAGAGAATGCTGCTATAAGCGACATCGCGCATGTAAAAGTTCCACCATTTTGGAAGTCAAGACCTTCTGTTTGGTTTGCGCGCGTAGAGGCACAATTTCGTCTGTGCAAAACACGCTCTGACGCGGCAAAGTTCGACAAAGTCGTTGCCTAACTGGATTGTGCGATACCAGAAGTCGTGGCGGATTTAGTGGAGAATCCGCCCAGTGAAAATAAATACGACTCCCTAAAATCACGGCTCATCGCGGTATTTTCGCTGTCAGAAGAGGCCCAGATTAGAAATCTGTTAACCGGTCTGGAGCTCGGCGACAACAAGCTGTCACAACTACTGCGTAGCATGGCGCAGGCAGCAGGAAGTAGAGTTAGTGATAATTTTTTAAAGACGCTATGGCTGCAACTCCTCCCGACACGCATGCAATCCATTATTGCGATGTCAGACACGTCAAATCTCACACATTTGGCAGAAATGGCGGATCGCATAGCCGAGATTAAAGACCCTAGTGAAATAGCTGAAACGTACACTCAGCCCACCGTAAGTGCAGTGACTCCCACAGCTTACTTAGAAAAACAAATAAAGGAGTTGAAAATGGAAGTGCTTCAAATGAAACGGGACACGTCACGACCATACAGGCCACAAAGAAGTCGTGCCAAAACGCCAACAACTCGTATTTGTTTTTTCCACAAAAAAGTTTGGAGCATCTGCTCGGAAGTGCACACCTCCCTGCGATTTTAATCTTACCCAAATCCAGGGAAACGAATAAAATCACTGTTTGATAAGACGCCAAACAGTGATACAAATCAAAGCCGCCTTTTTATCCGGGACAAAACAACAAACCTACGATTCCTCGTTGACACTGGCGCCGATATTTCTTTGATCCCTCGACCTCCATCTTGTAAAATACGCCCGTCAAATTTTAAGTTTTTTGCTGCCAACCATTCGAAAATCAGTACTTATGGCGAAAAACTGATAACTTTGAATTTAGGTCCACGCAGATCATTTACGTGGAGATTTCGTGTAGCGCCGTCGCACAACCAATTATTGGTGCTGACTTTCTAACGAAGTTTAAACTGTTACTGACCTTACTAACAAAAAACTCATAGATTTGAGCACCAGGCTTACGGCACAAGGAGACGTAGCGAAACTTTCAAATCCGTCCATTTCAACCATAAAAAATGACTCTAAATATCATGCGCTCTTGAAGGAATTTCCAGGAGTTACAAATCCGGCGGTAGCAACTAGCGCGCCTCATTCTGTTCGTCATTTCATACACACCAATGGACCAGCTGTATATGATCGTCCAAGGCGATTGGCCCCGGAAAAACTTGCTATTGCAAAAAAAGAATTTCAGTATCTCCTTGATAAAGGTTATTGCCGTCCATCATCAAGCTGTTGGGCCAGCCCTTTGCATCTTGCGCCCAAGAAAGACAGTTCTTGGCGACCATGCGGCGACTATCGAAGGCTTAACCAAATAACAAAGCCAGATAGATATCCGATCAAACACATCGAAGACATAGTCACAGGTCTTGAAGGAAAACAATTTTTTTCCAAAATAGACTTACTAGGAGAGGCTCAGGTTATGGAATCACAGATTTGGACGAAATTTGGCACATAAGTAGAAGACGTCAAGGATATTCGATCCTTAAAATATTAGAGCGCAACACTCTTCCGTTTTTGAGAAAAACGTCCTTAAAGTTTTTAGCGTTGCTAATGTATTATTAAGTTTTCACAACTGACAGAAGCGGTCAGGTGTAGGTAGCAAAGGTACTAGCACGCGATCAAGGGGTCGTGAAAACTCATTGTTGAACGGATAGTCTTAAAAACTGTTGTAATCGACGCAAAATCATAGCTAATGGTAAGATCATCCCTTGTTCCTAGAATCAATCCTGCGTCCTCTTCGTGTCTCATAGCCAACTCGGCAAAAAGCAATAAACCAGGGTGGCGCCCAACGTGGCCATGAATGCTATGGTGTTGAATAATTGACCACCATAACATTTATGACTCGATACAATGGGCGTCACCGTGGTTTATTGGCTTTTGCCGACTTGGCTTTGAAGCACGAAGAGGAAGCAGGATTGATTCTAGGAACAAGGGATGATCTTACCATTAGCTATGATTTTGCGTCGATTACAACAGTTTTTAAGACTCTATCCGTTCAACAATGAGTTTTCAGTATAATTTACATATCTAAATGAACGAACAGTTTGCTGTTTTGGAAAAATAAATGTATTTGTAAGTGAACATTGCTGATTCACCATAAAAAAATTACATTCACAATTATTCAAAAAAACAATACTCACCCCGGTAATCGAACACACGACGACGACAATAATTCAAAAAGAAAAGCAATACCCCGACCGGGGATCGAACACACGACCCCTTGATCGCGTGCTAGTACCTTTGCTACCTACACCGGACCGCTTCTGTCAGTTGTGAAAACTTAATAATACATTAGCAACGCTAAAAACTTTAAGGACGTTTTTCTCAAAAAACGGAGGAGTGTTGCGCTCTAATATTTTAAGGATCGAATATCCTTGACGTCTTCTACTTATGTGCCAAATTTCGTCCAAATCTGTGATTCCATAACCTGAGCCTCTCCTAGTTAGTTAGAGCATTTCATCAAATCCCTATCGCTGACTGTGATATTCCAAAGACAGCCATTACAACTCCATTTGGTCTATACGAGTTCACAGTCATGACATTCGGACTCCGAAACGCTGCACAAACGTTTCAACGTTTTATGGATCAAGTCCTTCGGGAATTCAATTTCTGCGTATCTTATATTTACGACATACTAGTCGCTTCCGCAACCGCAGAAGAGCATATGCAGCACCTCCGACTCCTCTTCCAGCAACTTAGCAAATTTGGCGTCGAATTAAACGTCGATAAATGTGCTTTTGGTGTCGAAGAAACCGAGTACTTGGGACACAAAATTTCAAGCAAGGGAATTCAACCACCCGAATCAAGAGTCGCAGCCATCAAAAATTTTAAGAAACCGGAACGAGTCAAAGATCTCCAGCGATTGCTTGGAATAATTAATTATTATCGTCGGTTCATCAAAAATGCCGCTAACCTGCAAGCTCCCTTTCACGAACTTATAAAATGTGATGGAAAAAAGAACACCATAATCAGTTGGACACCTGAAAGCGAACAAGCCTTCAACAATTGTCGTGAAAGCATTGCAAACGCAACTCTGCTTGTTCATTTTCATCAAGGAAAGCCACTAAGGTTAGTCACAGACGCCTCAGATAAAGCTGTAGGTGCAGTCCTCGAGCAACTGCAATCACAATGGCTCCCACTGGCGTACTTTCAGCGAAAATTGACAACAGTAGAAACACGCTACAGCACTTATGATAAAGAGCAGTTAGAAATTTATTCAAGTATCCAACATTTTCGCCACTGGCTAGAAGGTTCTGAGTTCACGATCCTCACTGACGATAAACCTCTGGTCTACGCATTTCAGCAAAAGTCCGACAAAGCGTCACCTCGACAACTTAGGCAACTAAATTATATTTCGGAATTTTCGACGAATATCACTCACATACGAGGTGAAGCAAATATAATTGCCGATGCTCTTTCACGAGCCGAGGAAATTAGCCTGCCAACGGAAATCTCTACAAAAGACCTTATGTTAGAACAAAATAAGGACTCGGAATTGGCTCAATTGTTAAAAACCAACACCACATCACTAACGCTACAGCCGGTGAAGTTTGGTGATGTGGTACTACAATGCGACGTTTCAACAACGTCCATTCATCCCTAAGTCATTGCGAACTCGGATTTTTACCATTTTTCATCGCCTATCACATCCTAGTGCGCGAGCAACCAGTCGCGCGATTAGAAGAAAATATGCGTGGCCAAACATGAATCGAGACATTACGCAAATGGCTCGAACGTGCATCCCGTGTCAGAAATCGAAAGTCAATGGGCATACTAGAAACCCTGTAAAAGCCTTTCCAATCGTGGACAAACGATTTCAGCATGTCCATATAGATATTATCGGACCAATGAAATTGACACAAGGATACAGGTATTGCCTAACTGCCATTGCCCGTTTCTCTCGCTGGCCCGAAGCAATTCCGATGAGTGACCAAACCGCCGAGTCGGTAGCGAAGATGTTTTACTCGAATTGGGTTTGCAGATTCGGAACTCCACAAACCATCACGACCGATCAAGGAACCCAGTTCAAGTCAGCTTTATTCAAATCATTAAGTAGACTACTGGGAATAGAGCGCGTCAGGACATCCCCTTTTCATCCGGCATCTAACGGGATGGTTGAGCGGTGGCACCGCACTCTTAAATCTGCGATAATGTGCCACGAAAACAGCAGTAACTGGCCGGACGTCCTCCCTACAGTGCTTCTCGGACTTCGCACTAGCTTCAAAGAGGATCTGCAAAGTTCATGCGCTGAAATGTTGTATGGCACAACATTACACATTCCCGGCGACTTATTCAGCAACAGCCAGCCGGACTGCAACGCACCGCTTTTTGTACAACATTTAAAAGACGAGATGAATCTATTGCAACCACAGTCTGCAATCCATCACGATACCACCATTGGCTTCGTGCACAAAGATTTGAAGTCTTGCTCACACGTCTTCCTGAGGAGAGATTTAATTAAAAAATCTTTGACACAGCCATACTCCGGCCCACAACTGATCCTGCAACGAATTTCCGACTGCCTCTACACGATTGACATCAACGGGAAACGATCGAGCGTATCAACAAACCGACTGAAGCCAGCGTGTGGGATTTCAACACCGAAGAATATCCGCACAGTGCCGTCGAAACATCGTTTGATTCCCAGACAACCAGTCAATCCCCCACCGACACACATAACGAAAGTTTATCCACCAGCTAGACGACATCAAAAATTAAATTCAGCAGCGAACGTCATTACTGGACGTTATTGAGGAGGGAGTAATGTGGCATCTCTACGAAATGCTGAACTACTAATTGTAGCAACTTGGCGCTGCCATCGTTAAGTTTATAGTATATGTATAGTGTTAAATAAAGAAAAAGGACTCACTTAGAGTCGAACCTCAGCAATAGCCACACGCGTTTGGATTTAGCACAAATACAGTTTCCAGCCCACGCTAACACAAGCAGCTACCTCAGCGGTTTCCAGCTATACGAAGCAAGCAGCCATAGAAGCTTATGTGGGAAATTAGTTGTGTATTGGCTAGTTCCAGGTTTGGAACTAGGAATACACTACAAGCCAAATGGTATCAAACATAGCAATATGTTTATGGTGGGCGTTGAACTTCATGATAATGTCATTGTTAATTACAGGATCAAAATCATAAACACAATTGGCAAAGTTATTATAAATGTCTGGAAAATTTACTAAATCGCAAATCAGAAAAAAATCCAAATAGAATGCAACTCGTACATTGAGAGGGTTCTTATAAAATCCCATATATCTCCAAATATGGAAAACCCATCAGTAAGCATGTCGAAGTCACAGAGCCAAACAATTTTTTTTCAATTGGACGAGGTTCGGTTCGACAATGTTGGACACGTTATTGTGTGACACCCCGGAAATGTAAGAAGGTGCAAACATTGTATCACATTCTCTATATTGTTGTAGAAAATTTCATATTTGATAAGAATAACAAAAAAACATGATTTTGAAACTATGTTCATCTTAACATTGTTATTTACTTAACGATATGTGTAGATTTAAAATAAATACATATGTAAATAGAAAAAAACGTTTTCTTAGAATATCGTAATGAGTAGTAGTTTTTAAAATATAAACGAAAAATATGTCGTTTCAATATATGAACCGGTTATTTGAGAAACCCCATAAGTCACATTTTTAACAAAATCGATTTATTGTTAGAAATCGATATTAGGCCACCCCCAGCTAGCTGGCGAGGTACAAATTTGTAGTGTATTTGAGAAACATCGTAAGTCACTGGTTTATGTTTCCCCTCTGCTACGCTAGTGGAGCCTTTAGTAAAGGTTGATGCAATCTATATGGTGATTTCGTTATCAGAAATCAATAGCGCTAGTACTAATTTCAATCATTTAATCAATAGCTTTCTTTTTAACTTATTTGTTTAGTATTCTGTTTCTGGTTTTTGGTAATTTTTTAATATGTTGTTTATTGTTTTCAACATATTAATAATTATTAAAAATTAGCGCAGGTGAGATTGACAGTCAGCGTGTCCTTAGACGGAAAAAGAAAGGCATTAAAAGACCTAATCAATGCAAGGGGGAAGTTATAAAAAAAGCAAAAGTATAGGAAGTACAATGTATATAAATATATTATATATGTGAATAAGAATTTCACCGTCAATCTTACGACAGGCGTTTCTTAATTTTTGGGCCAGTGCAATGTACCATCAGATGTAATAATAATCGGTGGAAAACCAGTCCAAATTGTGCCAGGGGTTCTAGGTAATGTTAGAGTTATCGCATGTACACCAGCGGGACAAAATAAGATGAAGTGATCAGCAGCACGCTTAGCCGTGATCATTGCCCTTATTCGACTCAGGTACTCAATTACAGCTGAGTAGACTAATAGTTCGACAGCAACTCTGATTTCTAAAAACTTCGCGTCGCCAAGACATGTCAAATCTAGGACTCGTTGCATAGGAATCCAGCGTTCTAACCACAAAGCCATCATATGTAGAGCATGAGAAATTCAAAGTAAAAAATACGTATTGTAGCACACGAGCAAAATTGTGTACAGATAAATAGTATCGAGCCAACAACACCGCCGATATTTTGGAATGTGTGCTCTAAATTGTCACCGCGAAAAATATTCACTAACTTACAAATAGGAACAATCTGTTTAGAAATGCCATTTTACAGAAATAGGAAATTAATGCAATTCAATAAGAGAGATTTGAAAAGAAGAAATTGTTTTCATCTTATTATCACGTGTTGATACGGCATTACGTCGAGATTATGCACCACTTGGCAATCGATGGTCATGAGTGGCAATTCGAAGTAACCAAAAATGCAATCAGAAGCCGAAATTAACCTACGGGGGGGGGGGGGGGGGGGGAACTACAGTTTGATAAGTGATCAACAATATTAACTCTAGGTGTAAGACACCAAAAGTCACATCGCGCCAAAACGGTTGACTATTAAATATTATAGAACCCGGGCAGAAACGACATAACGGCTAGAACAGAAAAGACAGAAGCATAATTGAGACAAATATAAACATGAAAACGGACGCATTAATTCAAAAGCACATCAAGTTTCTAAAATAAACATGGATTCGGGCCATTATAAATAAGAGGTGGATACATGTATAGCTCCGCCAATGCTAGTATATTCATAAGCACGCGATATCAAAATAAATATTCGTAGCATTTTTAGTAACATATCATAAGAAATATATAAGGCAATATTTCGGTCAAAATTATAAATTTATCAACTCTACTTATTACTATGTATTTTTTAAGTTCATCCTTAACACGTACCGTGCGATATAGTGCGTGAATGTCATGTGTATTGACGCAGATTCCGACACCAATTCTCTTACGGAGAACCGCAGCCAAATTGTTTTATATGCGGTCGTTCGGCTCGAATATTAGTGCTAGTTATTAAATGTGCTATTCACCCGACAGAGGTGACTGTAAGGTTGATTTTACAGTCAGGCGTCGGTTAATTGCCGCCAATAGAATCTGCCAGACATTTCATGCCATTGTAGCACGGCTGGGGGGCGCGCCGTTTTTGTATTAATCGAAACCAATCATCTGCACCTAAAAGAACGTCGCCGACGTTCCGCCTGACTCTGAAATCAACCTAAGGTAAATGTATTGGTAGTATATGACGTAGTTGAAAGTCGGAGGATAATATAGAATAACAGAAGTGTTGTAGAGAGTTGGCTCGGTAGCTATTAATAAGATGGCTACTATAGTTATCAAGGTATATAGACAACCAGTTAGTCTTTTCTGAAGCTGCGGTGACGTCATGTGCTGTGGAAAGTAGGACATGTTGCCCAGTAGAAATTTTAGCAACATTTTGCGAAAAACAAGACGTAGTCGACAAAGCGTTATAATTATCGAGTTTATTAAAACACCTACATGCATGTTTCCTGCACTGAGGACAGGAATTTTCCGGAATAAGCTGGAGACGTCTTCTTTAACTGAATTGTCTATTTCAAAATCGTGTTTGTAGATTCAAAGTACAATTTGTTACTGAGTCGTTGGGCTTTTTTACGATATACATACTTTCAAGTGCAAATATCTTCTACTGTTTAACGTTTTTCATTCAATTTCTTCTTTTGTTTTCCCACGATGTAATGATTATGTCCCGTTAATTTCGTTTGTTTCCTTTGTTCCGTTTCGTCTCGATTCTCATTTAATTGCAAGTGGTACGTGATCTAGCTGGACACGAGTTTAGCACAACTTGAAATATCGCTAATTACGGTGTTTAGTTTCTGGTAAATAAAATTGATTGGTAAGATTTGCAATTTTTTAGTTCATTCATGATTCTTGTTTAAATAAAATGTGTGTTTAGAAATGGCAAAAGGTACATAGTGCACAGAGGTTCAGCGGCAGGTAACTCATCAAATGAAGAGCAGTGGAAGCACCGTTATGCAAATTGCAAGTGCTTTAAGATGTTCCCGAAAAATGGTTTACAACGCATTAAACCATATGCAACAATATGGGAGCTCCAAAAATATAAAACAGCGACCAAGAAACCCACAATTAAAGAGGACTGTTTGATTTATAGAGCCTCAATCAAGAACCCTTCTAACAGTTCAACCGTCAAAATAAGGGATATTTCGTCGGAATTTGGCATTGAATTATCCTCAAGGACAATAAGAAGATGCAAAGCACAGCACAAGTCGCTTGTGTCAAAAAAAAAAAAATTTAAAATCTCGGATTGCGTTTGTCCGTGAGCACTTGTAAAAACCGTTGATTTTTTGGAAAAATGTACTTTGGAGTGACGAGTCAAAGTTTTGTCGGTTCGGATCTGACGGTAAGCGGCACGTATGGCGTCCTTCAAACATGCAGCAACATCCAAAGTACACTTTGAAGACTGTTAAGCACGGCGGTGGGAGTGTGATGATGTGGGCTGCCTTCTCTTGGTACGGCGTTGGCCCCATACAGAAAATTGACACAAGAATGGATCAGCACGTTTACAAACACATCATTGTTAAGGGGTTATTCTACTGTTAAAATTGTTTACTTTCTATTTTTTGTTTTTTGCTTATTTCGATAGATTACCATCTCAAGAATGCATGTACAAAATTTCAAACCGATTCATCGCTTCGTTTTCATTCTATGACTATATTTCGGTGCGCGCGTCGAACGTTATTTTTCTCCCTCATACGCTCTCACCCCGCGAGCAATAACTGCTTTGTATAACAATGGTCTCTCTCTCTGAAAAAGAGAAGTTGGAGATAGCAGAAGGGACCTATTATATGCCTGGATTCGCCGATTGAGGGTAAGATTATTTATTTTCACGATATAAAAAAAAATCTATCAAAAAACTTTAAACGCGATTTACTCAAAACGTATGTTTTCGGTGCGCGGCACATCGTAGAGAAAAAAACTAATTAAGCGATTTAGCTAAAAAAAAAATTGCATACTTATATATCAATTTTACACAAAGTGAACCTAAATTGAGCCATAAAAATTGAAATTTGGTTATTTGGGACCACTTTTTTCATGGAAAAAAACGTCCAAACTCGAGCATGCTATTTTCCAACACTTGTCAAATCACGAAAATTTAATATTTATGGCTCAATTTAGGTTCACTTTGTGTGTTTTTAGCTAAACTAATAGAATTTCATCGTTAAATTGATTGCGGATCACCTGGACGACCTGGGCAATGTGCCGCGCAATCGACTCTGGCCGTCAGCGCGCGCTCCATCAATTGCATACAGAAGCCGCCATTTTATTTTTTTGAAAAATTCAACTATGTGATTTTATACTTTTTTTGTTAATAAAGATGCATGCAAAATTTCAAATTTATATCTTTAATAGTTATTTTTTTACAACCCTTTTAAAATGATACTGCTTTTTACCCGTTTAACAGTAGAATAACCCCTTAACACAATGATACCATTTGCTGATGATAACATGCCCCTTAGATGGTGTTTCATGCATGACAATGAACCAAAACACACTTCGCGCACAGTGAAGGGATGCTTGGAAGAGAACCGAATTGATGTTCTAAAGTGGCCAATCACCTGATCTCAATCCCATTGAGAATTTGTGGAACGATGTCAAGGAGCATATTCGCATAGTAAAACCTCAAAATATGGCCGATTTGTGGACCGAAATTCAAAAAGCTTGGCACGCAATTCCGAGGGAACGTTGTTTGACCTTGGTCGAGAGTCTACCAAGAAGATGCGTTGCTGCCATCAAAAATCAAGGATATCCGACAAAGTTTTAAATTATTGCATTTAAATTTGTTCTTCGTTATTTTTTGGCATTATAATAAACAGTTTTTATTTAGTGCTAAATTCGTGTCCAGCTTTTTTTCATCTTATTCACAACTAAACTCAAATAAGAAAGAATGCGAAGACAATAACCACATGAAACCAACATGACATAATCATCACATCGTGGGAAAAACTCAGGAAAAAAATTGGAATGAATAACATACAGTAGCGGACAAAAGTCTACATACAGCATCTTATACTAGGTTTTTGAGTGATTGGAAGCTTTAATCAAAAAACCATTGATGCAGTTTTTTGCATTATCAAATATATATTTATAAAAAACAAAAACAAAATCTTTTCATAACAAACTTACAAAGAAATTCTTAAAATCGAACAAAATGACGTGACAAAAGTCTACGTACAGTCAATGCTTGCTTACTACTACACAAAATGTTCTGGGAAACATAACAGCACTTTTCTAAGAACCGATTCGTTTATTTGTTGTGCAAGTGCAGCTGCTACGCTATTATAGTATTATTGCTAGTTTCGAAGTGTAAGGTCGAAAAAATGTCGTCAGGGAAAGAAATTTTCAGTGATTTGCGGAAGTTGGTCGTTCAATACAGAAAAGACAATACGTCGTATGGTGAAATAGCGAAACTATTGAAGTTAAAACGAAGTTCAGTGAAAATAATAACAAAAAACTTTGAAAACACCGGTTCTATTAAGAACAAACCACGATCTGGTCGACCGAAAAAACTTTCGCGGAGTTCGCAGTCCCGCATGGCGGAGTTCGCAGTCAAGCATGGCGGAGGCAATGTTATGGTTTGGGGAGCCATAGCAGCATCTGGAGTGGGAAGATTAGCATTTATTGAATGCACCATGGATCGTTTTGTATATAAAAGTCTGTTGGAACAACATTTGCAGCCATCGGTGGAGAAGTTGTGAATTGGAAGGAGTTAGATTGACAGCTTAATCATCCTCCCCAAAGCCCGGATTTAAATCCGATAGAGCATGTATGGGAGCTACTTGAGCGAAAAATTCGAAAGAACTTCTTAAAAAATAAGAATTCGCTAAAGGATGCACTCATAGCAGAACAGGAGAAAATAACGACGCCCCCAAAACTGCAAGCAGTATTTGATGCTGCAGGGGGCTCAACAAAGTACTAAAACTAAAAATATTTGTAAAAATTCTGTTAACATTTTGTGTAGTAGTAAGCAAGCAGTGACTGTACGTAGACTTTTGTCACGTCATTTTTTTCGATTTTAAGAATTTCTTTGTAAGTTTGTTATGAAAAGATTTTGTTTTTGTTTTTTATAAATATATATTTGATAATGCAAAAAACTGCGTCCATGTTTTTTGATTAAAGTTTCCAATCACTCAGAAACCTAGTATAAGATGCTGTATGTAGACTTTTGTCCGCCACTGTATAACAGTAGAAAATATTTGCACTTGAAAGTCACAGATACCAAGTGTGCTAAACTCGTGGCCACCACTGTATGTACGTCGAAATTCGTCAATACTACCAAAAATCACGTATGCTCGCTTTTTAAACCGACGCTACGACCTTTCGAATATTTTTTAAAGAATATTTGTGTGTTCCCTTAGCTTAAATATTGACTAGAGTCAACATTCGTTTTTGTTACCTGACAATTTTCTACATTTTAACATGTGGCAATTTCGGAATGACTGATTCAAATGTGACATTTCGTAATATTTTGCCTTGCCATATGCGCCGTCTCCGATTTGTTATTTTGGCATCCCTAATTTCATTGAATCCATGACGTAGCGTGAGTAAAATGTGCGAGCGAAATAGGAGGACGATTTTCTAATGGGTTTATCATCTCTAGTCTATATACCTTGTTAGTTATGCATCTAAAATGGTCTTAGCAAAATGGTTTTTCGCACAGCGAAAGTGATGTGGAGAATTAACGTGTCAGTAGCTGTTGGTAATCAAATTATGTCATGAAACTAATTTTTATAGTTAATATATTGCGATAGCATGGACAAAATGTTTAATTTGAATGTAGATTACTTCAGATATGCTATCAAAAATTTTTCACAATATTAGATTGTGAAATTATCTACTAAAGTCACTGAAAGTATTTTAATGATAGATAGTTTCCGATTAAGAGTGCACGAAAAGTTGCCCATCGATACAGCGCCATATATTTTCAAATTTATTTCCATCCGTATTTTGAAAAAACTAAATCGCATGTACTGATCGGCGACATTTGGCGCACTGTAAATCGAAAACTATCAATCTGGTAATAAGAAACTTGAAACAAATTTGGAAGATGATGTAGAATTGTGCAATTTTTCCTGTAAAGGAAATGGTTTTTTTTACAATGAAATCTCAATTAACGGACACCTTATTTGATTTACACAGTATTTTATGTAAATATGTGCTCTCAGTACTTTTTGAACGGACACGGCCAGTATTTTTCCAATAAATTATCTGAAAAACTCGCTTTTGCACGAATACTAGGGCGATGATGAAAACAATAGTTAACGCGACGCTGAAAATTGGAGTGTAGAGCCACTTCGTTCTCTTATTATTACGCCTCCGTGCGCATAGCTTCTTCGTTGCCAGTCACACTGACTTTTCATTCTATATTCTCCAAAGAATATTAATAATGTAACCTTCCACCAATCCATCTACTTTGTAGTTACCTTATCGAGCGGATGGTCATTGCGATGACATTACGCTTGCAGTCAGGCGGTTCACCGTAAATTTGTTTATAATCAAATCAAGAGGCGTTTACAACTATTTGCCTGGATGAATAGTCAGTGCAATAAGTTTTCGGGCAATACATCGCTTGAATTGTATTCAAGAATGCATTTATTCGATTGACATCAATTCGATATTTATCACTTCGTAATTTTGAAAAGGTTTCACCTATTGGTGCGGTGCAAAAAAAACATATCAACTTGGCAACGAATGCAACACATTCAATATTTATCAACTCTGTAATATTTCTTAATGCAATAATTTCTTTACCTCTGGGCATCTTGATCACTTAAAAATTCACCTAACCATACAATTAGTGTAATCGTATCAATGAAAAAGGAAACTCAGGAATGGAATATAGCGCGCAAACCTTATACATGTCACGATAAAAGACATTATGGATCAGAAACTTCAAATTAATGTCAATTGTATATGAAACTTCGCACATTGGTGAAGCACAACTGTAGACAAAATTGAACCCCGAGTGAAATTTTGGAATACTGAATAATTCTTTCCTTTGATTTAAAGTATTTTGTGGGAAATGACATCAAAAGTAAGTGAATTTCATAGCAAAAACTAACTGAAATTGCTTTAATACAATGAAAGGCACAGCTGGAGAAAATTGCCAAAAAATCCACTGTTAAGTCGCATTCTCATGCCATGTGAGCTCCTTATTACATTTTATGACAATATAGTCATCTTTCATAATTCTTCGGATAACTTGTAAGTCAAAATTAGTGTAAAGGTGAATATATTAGAAACGACTAATTGTGTTGTCATCTTATGACAAATCTTTGTCATGTTCTCATTCAGGTAGTCAGCGATGCTGCTGAAAGTAATGAAGCGGGAGCAAGAAGTTATAATTTGGTGTTAATGTATATATATATGGGATCGGACCTTTATTCGATGGCTATGCGCATGACCACCCAATGCGCTCCTACGTGTCCGACAATCATCGGAAATGGGATAACGATCTGGCACAGATCGGGTGCGCTTTACGGACGTACACACATGAAGCCATGGGGGTAACTCCATACTTCATGAACTTCGGGAGGGACATGGTTGCCTTCCGAGGGGAACCGCACCCACCTGGGGGAAATCCATGCGAGCTCGATCCCAAGGAGCGAGCGGCCGCACTGAATCGGGTAAGGGGCGAGGTAGTCGCGAGACTGCGTGACACGGCCAGGCTTACCGTGGCTCGGTACAATCTTCGTCAGCGCGCCCAGCCTTTCTATGCCAACGACAAAGTGTGGAGGAGGAATTTCGTCCTGTCAGATGCAAAGAAGTATTTTTCGGCAAAATTGGCCCCGGAATATGTGGGACCGTTCGTGGTCAAAGAGAAATTGTCCTCGTCTACATACCGCTTAACGGAAAACAAGGGCAGAGACGCTGGGGTGTGGCACGCCAAAGATCTAAAACCCTACGCCGCGTAAACAACGAATTAGAGCTACCCAACAAACATGAACATGCATAAAATTTTAAATCTAACTGGGACAGACACGATAAGTGAAATATGAACTTAATACCAATCATTGGCTGGTTCCAAGGGCTCTTCTTCGTTTTGAGACCCTTCCTGCTGCCCTTTCCTCAAATCCTTACTTTTCCATTATTATTTTTCCTTTCGGTTCTTCTTTTCCTTTCGTGTCACGCTATCTTTTCTTTTGGGGGTTGAAGTTTGGGGCTAAAATAAAATGTTAAAAAAGTAATTAGTAGTAGAAATAATAATCAGGGGGAGGATAGATAGGATATGGAGTAGGCAGTAGTAGTTGCGGCGGAGAGGTATCAATTGGTTAGTACAGTAAGAGTAGTGAGGGAATTAGTTCGGGGAAGCTAAGAGCATGGGGATTAACTAAAGAGCTCAGTGGGGGGATATCCAGAGAACAAGTTTGGTAGGTGGATAGCATAGAAAAGGCAAGGAGTAAATGGGTTGTTTAGGTTAAATAAGGGACAGTTGGGTAGACAGTAGAGATGAGACGGTATTTCTGTAACAGTTACATTGGAACGGTATTTTTCAATACCATCGCGTCGCGCTACAAGTTAATCAAGTAACCAGTTCCTCGGAACTGCATATAAAAGTTCGGGGTATGGTATCAGCAAACACTCCGAAAGCCATAGGACTCAGCAATATCACCGTAGCGCAACGAACTAATTGCGACGGTATGCGTTTGTTCACGAATGGATCATGTTCAGTATTGGGATGTTTTGTGACCATAGATTTGTTTTAGGCATACATACATTTAGTATGTGGAAAACATATTTGAAAAAGAAAAATGTTGCTCAAGCAAGCCACGTACGCTCAGACAAAGCTGTGTTTAATACATAGTAAATGTTACAAGGTATTTGATTTTATTTCCTACTAGTTACGTTATATAGTGAAAAACAAATAAATTTTTTGATACGGTATTTAATTTAAAAAAAAAACGGTTATAAAATTCAATGTAATTTTCATAAAGATTATAATATAGTACAAACGATTTAAGAATTCAAAATGGAACATTTTCTTCATAACAGTTTAAAAATAATAGCTTTTGATTTTATTGGATGTCAATCTACTTCTTCTTTCTGAAAGCAGTTGACCTGACTTGAAAAAAAATATCCTTTCACAAGGTACTGACGTCGCGACTGTTACCATCTTGGATGTGACGAACTTTGCTAAGTTGGGAAAATTATATGAATTCACTTGCCACCACTTCAAAGGATCCATATCAGTTGAAATCAGTTGCTCGTCCAAATAGCGTTCTACTTCAACGATTGCTTTTGATTGTACTGTTGTGTTCGGTCGAAATGTAAATTTCCTCTGTTCCAATTTCTCCCACAAACAAAACTCTGCTGAAGATTTATTTACCTGCTGTTCAGTCTGATTTTCTGCCCCAAAATTAATGTTTTCCTTTGAAAGTCTTTCTACCATTTCAGCTATCACTTTTTGCTTGACTCGATCTAGGGCGAAGCTATCAGGAAATCCAGCAGTTTTATATCGGGGATCTAAAAACGTTGCCATCGATAATTCATCCCGGCTGGCTAAATTGTTCAGTCGAGATTCAATTCCTTCAATTATGGAATCGATCAATCTATAAGATTGCTGTTGAAAATTCTGTTGTTTCAGGTTCTTGTAAACACCCAAAATCCCGTCAGTTAAAACAATCACAGATGAAGCTGTGAGCTATTTTTGTCCACTGATGATATTAGTAAGCGTTTCCATTGGTTTCAAAATTTTGACTACTTCTTTTAATTCGGTCCACTCTTCAGTACTTACCTGTGGTAAATTTTTATTTAAAAGAGCAATTGTAGTCCTTATAGGCTGTTCGAGGTCAATGAATCGTTCGACCATATAAAATGTGGAATTCCACCTTGTATTCACATCCTGAATAAGTTTTTTTGAATCACTGCTTCCATTTAAAGCTCTCTGTTGCTCCATAAGCTTGCTGGTCGCAGAATAACTTCTTTTGAAATGTGCGATAATTGCCTTGATTTTTTCAAGAATCGTGGATATATTTTTCAAAGACCCTTGAACGATAAGGTTGATTGTATGAGCATAGCAACCAAAATGATTAATGCTTAACTTCTCCTTAACTGCTTTCCGTATATTAGCAGCATTGTCAGAAATAATCATCAAAACTTTCGCCTCAATATCCCATTCCACAAAAGTTTTTTTCAGTTGTTCTGCCAGATTGTCACTCGAGTGATTTTCTGAAAATGAAGAACAATCTAGTAGGACACTTTTTAGCTCAAATTTGGCGTTAACAAAGTGTGCAGTAATAGCTAAAAAGCTTTCCATGTTCCTCGATGTCCAACAATCTGTAGTTAAAGTTACTGCTTCAATTTTTCTTAGCTCTTGCTTCATCAGATTGTTTGCCTCTTCAAATCTCGCGTGAAGCATTGAGTTCGAAATAAATTTTCTTGAAGGAAGACTGTAAGACGAATTTAAGGAACTTACAAATCGCTTGAATCCAAAATCTTCAACTACCGAAAATGGCTGGAAGTCCCTTATAAAAAGGAGCATTAAATTGTCGTCTATTTTCTTTTTGTTCACTCCGTTCATTTTTCGTTTTAGAAATGAATCCATGCTTGCTTGGGACCTAACAGTTGATGAAGTTGCCTCTGTTGGCTCAATTTCGAGTTGAATATTTGCTGGCAAATGGGATGGAGGAAGCTCTTCACTTTCGAAAGACGTGATTGTTTTTGAATTTCGTTCTTTATGCTTAATCGGAAAGTCATCTTTCATCTTCACCAGCGGATGTTTTCTTTCAATGTGTTTCCTTAAATTGTTGGAACTTGACTTGAAACTAAGCTCACTTTTGCATATGTTGCACACAGCGATTGCAACTGCATCTTGTTTTTCGGTAAAATAATTCCAAACATCAGACGTTTTTGTTCTTTTTTGAAACATATTGTCAGCTGAAATCTAAATCGGGAAAAACCAAAACAAATAACCTCATATTTTCCAAAAGCAAAAACTTATTTAGGTTCTATCTGAGTATATGTACATTGCATACCTTCCCTTGTTTTGGGTTAGAATCTTTGTCTTCAAATAAACCTTGGAGCTTCAAATGTAGAATTATTTCTTCACTAAATGTATGCTTTCAGCAAAACAGTCTAATAAACCAAACCTCCTCGCGATAAAATTCAACAGAACGCAAATTTTACAACATGCTGCACGGTATAACGACATGAGTTTTCGGAATAGTCTATTTTTAGAAACACCCAAATGCATG
The DNA here is from genome assembly GCA_963942545.1 of Oxycera nigricornis. Classification (NCBI taxonomy): domain Eukaryota; kingdom Metazoa; phylum Arthropoda; class Insecta; order Diptera; family Stratiomyidae; genus Oxycera; species Oxycera nigricornis. The sequence continues at coordinate 72,639,789 of OZ012662.1, forward strand.
CTGCTGATTGAACGCGACCAAACGCATGTATACATGAGTAGCATGAACTCAACGCATGAGGAACCGTTCCAAAGTAGCAGTTACTTTGTCGCGGTATTTTCTAGTCGCGTGACGGTATTAACCGCGACTGAAAATAGACGGTATCTCTAATCTCTAGTAGACAGAGAAAATTAAGTCAGGGTTAGTTTGGGCAGGTTAGATAGGAGACGGTTGGGTAGGGAGAATGGGGAAACGTAGTTAATGGCATAGATTAGAGAACTTAGTTAGGTATTAAAAGAAGCAGAGTAAGGACTGGTGAAAATTGGTGAAGGGATAGCAGTTGGCTAGGTTAATAAGGTTTGCGAGTATAAAGTTTAGTTCGGGGATTTAGGGGTATTTACCTAAGTGACTGAAACAAGTAATCGTGTGGGTTCCGTATGGAACCATTGTTTTGTTTGGCCCGCGCGAATTCGCCGAAGGAACAATGCTCTGCGAGCACTCGGCAATGGCCATGGCACGCAAAACCACTCTTGGTCGTGCGACGTCACCGCGCGCGTCGAATGCTGCTGCCCAAATATTACTCGTTACCGCTTTTGTTCATCGCTCGTTTTTTTAACCGTTCGTTCTCTATTTTTTTTGTTGAGTGGATTTTGGGAAAATCCACTTGAAGAAGGGGGGGGGGGGGTAATGTCACGGTCGCATTTCGCTGCGACCGAATAGTTTATATATTTAAAAAAAATAGTCCTGATTGACTTTGACTAGAGTCAAAAGCCAATCAGGACTCTGGTCAAAGGGCCTGCAGGTCTAACCCAAGCCACCCGCCAATCGTAAATAGCGCAAACACCACTCCACTGAGGCTCGTAGAGTAGTTTAAGAAATTGAAGTGAATAGAAATTTTAATTTAAGAATTGGATTATATAAACTCATCATTGAATGCAAGAATGGTCGAATTAAGTAGAGAATAGGAATTGGTTCAATAGTGGTAAGTAAAAGATAAATGGTCACTAGGTTAAGGAGAACATCACCGAGCCATTCCTGAGGAAATCATTGACGTCAAGCATCGCAAGAAGTCCGAGCGTCCGCGAATCGCAACTATCAACACAACAGCAACACACGACTAAAACACATCCCGAGTATAGGATCAAATACTAAATACAAAATTCTTACCGACAGTCCAGCAGCAGCTGTAGACACAGCGAACGGGAATGCTATCGTTGCTGTTGGAGATCCGCGAGGGTACCACTGCCATTCCCGAACCATATTGGAACTTATTCCCATGCTTGTTAGCACCTGCACTTTGGGATCGACCTGGAAATGTTACGCCTCTAATACGTTTAATCACTGCTTTTATTCGGCAAGGTTCATCACAGATATCGGCTCAAGGACGACAGGACCCATCTGCGGCAAGACTCCCTGCTCAGGCCATTATTTCGCGCGGAACGGCCAAAGCAACAGCGCCTGGGGACACAAACACTCGCGACAGAACCAATGTAAACAATAACAACATACGCGAGCTGTCACTGGGAAATGTCGTAGTGACATCATTGGTGGCGAAAAAGCCAAGATGGCCGTGCGCAGACAGCTGATTCGACCAAATCCAGTGAGTCCAACACCAGTGGTTCTAAAACCAGAATTGGGATTGGAATTGTTCCGCAAACCAGCTGATCCGTTAGACCGAACCAATATATAGAGCTGGGAACAAAGAAAATCCGGGCAGAATTGGACGCACGTAACGAGGAGGAAACGAAAAGCAGAATTGGAGACGGACACGAAAAAGCAGGCTACGGTTCCCAAAAAGCAGGAGGCGACGTTGAAGGCGAAATTCGAGTTGACTCATTTGGATCGAGGAGGCGAATTGAAAAAAAGTAAATAGTAAGTAATTTAAGCTTATCTTTAAGTTTTCCGTGTGTGATTTGATAGAATATAGAAGAGTGTGAAGCCTAAGTGGAGCGAGTTTCCTTTGTGTGCCTGAGCAAACTTTGGGTATTTTTCTTCCGTTTCCCTTCAGGCTTGTGGTTTTGTGTTGGCCTCGCGCGGGCCAAGTTTTCATCACGGTTTTGATTGGTTTCGGGTTCGAGCTCAGATTTCAGTGTCGCGACCCAAACCAAATCCCAGTCAGGGTTTAGGTCGCTGGACGATTGTCGGCGCACGACTGGGTGGCGCCCAAAAATTTCCAAAAAATTACCCCGCCCCTCTTCGCGGGCAAGTGCCGGGCACAATCGTCTACCCCGCAGCCATTAGAGGCTTCGGGGGCAAAAGCGCACGTAACACGGTTGAAGAGTCAACAAAATATCTTCGAAAATCCGCAACGAATCGTTAGTGATCGCGGCTCAGCGTATACATCGAACGATTTCCTTGACTACTGCGCAAAGGAAAATGTCGAACACGTGCTGATAACGACAGGAGTTCCAAGGCAAAACGGACAAGTCGAGCGGGTAAACCGCATCATCATCCCAATCCTGACGAAATTGGCTCACGAATGTCCCGATAAATGGTATCGGTATGTAGAAAAGGTGCAATGGGCAATCAACAGCACTTATCAGAGGAGCATAGGAACCAGCCCTTTCGAGGTGCTCTTCGGAGTAAAGATACGACAAAAAGAAGACGTCGAATTGCTGACATTGGTCGTGCAAGAGACAATAACTCTATTCGACAAACAACGTGAAGAGCTATGTGCTATTGCGAAGGAGAACATCGCAAAAATTCAGCAAGAGAATAAGAAGAATCACGAATCACTTTACTTCGGCTGTAACGCACCGGTTTATAACGAACCCTCGCATATAACGAACCAACGTAACAGGTCCCATCTAATTTTCACTATTTCGCTTCGAAATAGTACTGGTTATAATGAACTTGGCTATAAGTAACATTCGTTCATCATCCTTATCAGATATAACAAACTTCTAGTCAAACAATTAGGGCAATACCCACATATCAATAATTCAACGCTAGTTCATATGCTTGCGTAATTTGGGATTTCCCATTATGCATAGTTGGACTTCAGATTTCAGATGGCTATTGCTAACTTTCACATTCCTGAATTAATCTGGCAGCTCAAAGTTGATGCCGCCGTTGCGGTAGTGTTTTCTCTTCGCGATCGCCTGTTTTTTTAAAAATACATACATAGTATGAGTGAAAAGCGAAAGGTCTTTTCCCTAAAAGAAAAATTTAACATAATCCGCGAAATTCAAAGTGAAAAAAACAAAACGATATGTGTCGTGAAAAAAATATAAGCAAGTCAACAATTGCGACAATGTGGAAAAAGAAGGACGAGTTGCTTCTTGCCTTTGAAAGTGTGAATGGTGGGACAAAAAAAAATGCGTTGAAATCCTTGCATGATGATGTGGATATATTACTCCTAAAATGGTTCATACAACAAAGATTGTGTAATGTAACAATTAGTGGGGCTGTCTTAAGGGCAACAGCAGAAGAATTTGGTCGAAAAATTATGAACGAATTTGGCTGTAGTGAAGGCTGGATTGATAGGTGGAAGACACGCCATAATGTTTGTAGCAGTGAAATTGTTGGTGAATCCGGATCCGTAGAAACAAATGTTGTGAACAATGGGATAATGACTGTTTGGTCTACAATTAAAGAGAGGATTGTCGATGTTGAAATTTTGAACGCTGACGGAACCGGTATTTTCTACGAGTTGACTTCCGATAAAACTTTAAAATTTGAAGGCGAACAGTGCCAAGGTGGCAAATTGGTGAAGAAAAGGGTTACTGTTTTAGTATGTGCCAACATGTCCGGCACGGAAAAACGAAAACAACTCGTTAACGGGAAGTCACAAAGGCCCCGGTGTTTCAAAAACATTAAAAGGTTGCCTGTTGATTATAGTGCTTAAAATCGAGCTTGAATGACATCCGCAATTTCCATCAATTATGTACGTGAATGGTACCAAGTGCTAACATAAAATCGCACTAATAGTTGATAACTGTATTGCGCATCCAAAAGTGGGCAGCTGAATTCCTTGAATCTGGTGTTTATGCCACCGAACACCAGTTCAAAATTACAACCCATAGATCAGGGTGTCATCCGTTCGTTGAAAAGTCATTATCGAAGCGTACTTTTGTTGAGCATTGATGCTGGTACACGCCTTAATGTCACATTACTAGATTCGATCAATCTTTCGCACAAATCTTGGCACAAAGTATCTACTGAAACAATTAAAAATTCATTTAAACATGCAGGACTTTTGACAACCAACAGTAACGATCAATTTGATGAGGAGGATTTGTTACCACTTAATGAATGGCTATTAAGAAGCATTCAAAGCAGCAGCACAAATGAACAACCTCAAGATTTCCATGTCCCATTGAATTACCTCACTGCGGTTGACAGTCTTTTAACCTCGACATTTCTAACGGATGACGAGTAAGTTGCTGATATTCAAGCCATGGAAAATAATGGAAGCTCTGATAATGAAACTGAGGACGAGTTAACTGAAGGTCCAGTTGCAATAATGCAAAAACTAACACAAGTTCGTCGATTTTTCCAGTCTCGTGGAGTACCACAAAAGATTTTAAATAATTTGGTAGAAATTTAAGCTGAAAAGACACGCTGAAAATTCAAGAGCTACAAACAAAAATAACAGACCATTTTAACCCTTAAGCGGAATCGTGGCTCCATTTGGACCCGACAAGAAAACAAAAACTGTATAATTTCGAAACGCGCGCAGTTACATTCTAGCGCGTCAATCTAATCTCATAACGTCACAAGGTGCGGTGGGTACTGGACACTCGGCGCTTGAAGTTTACTGGAAGCAATTGTATCGAGCCTTTACGGTCCAATTGGACCCACGATTCCAAGCACGTAACTTTTTTTCAAGTGTATTTTTATTTATTTTATTTTGTATTGTTTTAGATATTTTTTGGAAAACATGGCGCGTAATTTGTCAGTGAAGGACATTGAAAAACTTTTTTTAGATGAAAATGACGCAAACCCAGAACCTTTGAGTGATTTTGAGCCTTGTGACGAAGAAGACATGATTGAAGCTGAATTTCCGGAACATGAATCCCCTTATCACTCCAGTGACTCTTCACCAGACCACGATATCGAAGCAGAAAGTGGCAAAGAAGACACTTCATCTATCTCTTATAGAGGTAAAAATAGGTTTATATGGTCTAAAACACCACCAAGCAGCTCCAGAATCAGAAGTCACAATATAATAACTCATTTACCTGGTATAGTCGGCCCAGCACGTGATAAACAGCACATGTCACCGATCGAGTCGTGGCATTTGCTGATTCTAAATGACATGATTGAGAGAATTTGGACTCACACTAACCAAAAAAAAAACAGAATACTTAAATGAATATAAAACGGCGTCCTTTACTAATCACGTCAGTACTTCTGAAATGAAAGCATTCTTTGGATTGTTTCTGTTGTCTGTTGTTTTCAAATCTGGTCATGAAGATATATGGAAGGCATCTAATATTGGAAAACGTATGAAACGGAATCACTACATTTAACAAATAGGACAAGATTTGATAAGGCCCTTCATTATAGAAAGAAGAGCACTTTATTCTAACTTTTCAATTGATTTGAAGAATAGAATTGATAAATTCCTAGCGCCAGCTTTAGATGAACCACAAAATAACTAACAGCAACAAAATGAAAATTCGACTCAAAGTAACACAAGAAAAAGAGGACGATGTTATTTATGTAGTCCTAACACTAAAAATAAGCAATCGCAAAAATGTGACATATGCTGCAATTATATATGTAAGTTACATGTACAAAAAACCTAATGTGTAGCAAGTGCCTTACGTAAAATGTATAAGACTGATAGCGGTACTTAACAATTTTAGAATAGATTATTTTTTGTTTTTGTTTTCAATTGATCTCGTAAAGAACCTTTATTTTTGTTAATGGGAAGATACGTGAGATCCTAAAGTCTGATTAGATTTCTTAATTTTGTTTTTTAATATCATAATTTAGCATGTCAAATATAAGACTAAAAAAATGTACCAAATTTGGAATAAGGTAAAGAAAATATTTAATTTTAAGATATTGACTAATAAAACTTAATGTATACATTACATTACACTTGTTTTAATACAACCATAACCCATTAAAATAATAATTGTATCTATATTACAAAATAACATGCATTTAAATTAAACGGTCCATTTGGACCCACGATTCCAGTTGTGTTGAACAAAATATTGATTCCGGTTACGGGTTAAGTAACGAATTTACGTATTCATAGATATTTCATAATATATTTCAAATTAATTGGATATTGAGTTTGCGTTTTGGTATTATCTTCAAGTACATACATACATATATATTTTGTTTATTAATGAAAATATTATTACTTTGCTTTAAATAAACTTACGGAAAAAATGTTTCATGGTTTTTAGTTATTTGGATATAACGAACTTCGGTTATAGCGAACCAATTCTTACGGTCTCTAGAGGTTCGTCATAACCGAGGTTGACTGTATATATGAGGATATTACATCTGAGAGTGGCATGCTTTTTCTTCATTAGTTTTAAAGTTTTCGGTACTTTGTGCGAAAGCGGAAATATTTTTTCTTTGATATACTTCTAAAACACTTGAATTTCAAGCTTTAAGTCGGAATTATGTATACAGGAATGTTTAGAAACTCAAAATGTTGCAAACTTGGTTCCACAATTAAGGCTCCTTTCATTTCCCATTTCCTATAACTGATAACCACATAAAATGTGTCGCTACCATGTGGATGAAACCTCTGCCGAAAATTGTGGTGAGGCTCTATTTTATGATTTGTATATTGCATTGAAAATCTGACCTTTAAATAAAAAACTAATGCAGGAAATGAAATATCGCTTTTAAGTCGGAAATAATGCAAGAACAGTGAAATCAGCGAGAACGCATGCATTTGTGTGTCATCTGAAATTTATATCTTTTTTATTGAACAGCTGCTGGAGCATCTAATGTCGAATAGCGGAACAAAAATTTCACCTTTGGGGATACCTAAGCAAATAAATATTGAGTGGATATATATATATATATATATATATATATATATATATATATATATATATATATATATATATTCACGTAGAAATGTTAGCATATGTTTGTGCTGCAAAATTTCTAAAAAAAAAGAAGTTTGGTAAGATTTGTTAGCAAAAAAGTATCCGTTGAAGGTGATACTCTTATGCTAACGAATCTTTTGAACTTGTGCGCTAATTCTTGGCACATTAAATCTCAGCAAAATGGATGCCATTTCAAGCTGCTGCTTCAAATTTTATCGACCGTGACGGTGGTGTTTATGAAACAAAAATGTTGTAGATTTTTTCCCCTTAGCTCATTCCCCATTGTGATATCTTTAAAATAAACAAATTTTACCTGGGTGTATTGTGACAAGCGTAAACAAAGTCAACGGGAAAAAAATTTGTAAACCCTATCTATCTATATCTAATGACTTATTTTTTTATTATACATTTGAAGTTGATATTTTCAGCAATAACGTAGCAAAGACAAAAAAGATATGTTAAACCACTTAACCCGGAAGAGAAGGAGACGAAGGTGATGCGTCCTTCTGGTGGGAAGAAGACCGTGATGTTCAATCGGACAACAACCAGTCTACCCCCCACTTCTTCGAGGGGTGCATGCACCCAGGCAGCTACGCTAGGGGCAAGTACCGCCTCAGATGAACCAATTGGCGTAAATGAGAGGCCCTCATAATCCTCAACGAGGAGTTTCTAGCTCCATTAGAGTCGAAGGATGGGGTGATAAGCTACGGTTTCTCAGCTATCACCCTAAGAGTATATCGCAACGACCGTGCTGAGAAGGCAATACAGGAACCAAGTAAGTAGAGTGGGAGTGAGGTGACTGTGGAAGCATCTGTAGACCTGTCCGTGGACCTCCCTGAGTCAGATATTCTCTCCAGCGACGAAAGAAGTACAATCTCGACTACGAGGTTGGCTGGGGACCTTCTCCAATCGCTTGAACTGGTTGACGAGAAAGAAATGTCCTTATCTGACGAGAAGATGGACAAAACCTTGTGTCGTGATGCTGAGGTTTCTCCAAATAAACCTCCATCATTCTTAGGTGGTATCCGCCGCACTGCTCCTCCACCTGGTCTAAAAAGGAGAGGGACTAATGCTGGCCTAGGAACTTTGGGTTGTAAGCAACGAAGTTTGCGGGTTCAATGTGAAGGGATACAAAACAGTATCTCTCTACACACCAAGTAAACCGAGAGCTTGTATAGTAATAAAGGAAGACTTGAAGTTTCTAACCTTGTACAATTTCAGTGACCGGGACACCATTGCCATGCAGTGGAAAGGCAGTTCAAACTCCTTTAGGCTGTCTCCTGCTACATTGCAGCAACCTGCAGAGGATCGTCACGGACGCCACTGCCCGGGGCATCAAACTAAAAATCGGAGCAGCCGCCAATGAGCATCATCGCATTTGGGGAAGCACCGATACGAACAAAAGCGGTGAGTCATTCTTTGAATTTATTTTAACGCATGACTTAGTCCTACTTTCATTACGGCAAGCCAATGGGAAGTTTTAGATGTCACTCTAACGAACGAGCACTTGCACCACGCTATCAAAGGATGGCATGTATCACAAGAGTGCTCGTGCTCCGATCATTTACATATAATGTTCAATGTGGTTTCTGACCCTCCAGTAAATCCAACCTTCACTAACAAAAGGAGGATGGATTGGGTCAAATACTGTAATGTATGTATGAGTTGGTAAGCGCGGTGCCCAGCAACATCGCTACTAGCGGTCAGTTCGCAGCCACGCGTCGAATGGCGAGCACAGTTGGAATTGACAATATAACATGTTTTAGCTCATTTTTTATTTTTATTCAAACATGAAATGTAACAACTAAATGTAGAAATGAAACATCAAATATAACATTGGCGACGAGTGTAAATGTGTGATGCGTGTAGATGAAAATATTCTGAGGAATTTTCAACTTCAGTTTTGGCGCGAACGGAAGGGTTCGAAGTGGAAATATTAAAGATTTGACCGTCAAGAGAGAAAAATTAGCTGGAGAAAAAGCTAAATTAGTGCGTGAAAAAGAATTCGCCAGACAATTAGAATCTTTGGGGGGGGGGGGTGCAACTGAAACAAAGACAATGTCAGCGGAAAAGTGGGGAACCATTGAACTGTTCGAAGAAGGCGATTAGGGGCCAGGGCAAGACCGTTTGGAACTATACATCAAAATGAACGATATTAAGAAGAAAAAGAAGTGTTGTTATTATTAACGTCAATTGGGAAACATTCGTACCCGCTTTTGAGTAATTTGTGTGTCCCAGCTAAACCATCGGAAGAAGATTTTAACGGACTTGATAAAAAATCACTTCCAGCCCGCCCCAAGTGAAATAAGTGAACGCTATAAGTTTAAAAAGTGCACGCAAACGGACAGTGAAAATGTACAAAACTTCTGTGCAAAATTGAAAAGTTTGGCGTTGAATTGTGGTTTTGGTACGGACTTGGACAATAATTTGCGCCACCAATTTGTGTGCGGAATCCGAAATGATTCGATAAAAAAACTATTAGGCGAGAAAAATCTAACATTCGACAAAGCACTGGAGATTGCCTCAGTTATGGAATTGGCGGCGACAGACGTTGCCAATATGAGCTCAACGGGGAATTCCGGGAACGGCATCATGTACGTCCAGCAAATCAGAAACAAAGGACTGGCGAATGGCAACAGAGCGTTTTCCGAGAAGAATTCAAAGCAGCGTTCGGCAAGTACGAAAAATACGAAGTGTTATTGCTGTGGAAAGGCGATACATGTAATGTCACAATGCAGGTTTAAAAATTGCAGTCGTAATATTTGTAATAGGAAGAGACATTTAGCGGTAGTTTGCGCCGAAAGAAACAGTAATCATAATAATAATTTTAGAGAGTCAAAGTCGCATCAAAATAAAAAGAAAGTTAGGGTTCAAAGAGACAATGTCAATAAAAAACTCGAAATGTTTGTGCTCCCAGGGAGCAGTCCTCCGATTTTAGGGAGAGGCTGGCTAAGATTACTGAATTTAGTCAATAACAATAAAGTGGATAGTGGTATGTCGTTCAATAAAACTTCAGATGTAGCAGCAAATAGATGGTTAACCAAATTTCCGGTGGTTTTTGCTCCAAAATTAGAGCTTTATAATAGGAAAGAGTTTCAAATCCACTTGAAAGAAAATGTGGCACCTGTTTTCAAAAAACCGCACCCAGTGCCATATCCTTTGTGGGGGAAACTGGAAACCGAGTTGAAAGAAATGCAAAAAGAAGGAGTCTTAACTCCAATTGAAAATAGCGAATGGGCTACACCGATAGTATGTGTTTTGAAGAAAAATGGCAAGTTAGGAGTTTGCGGAGATTATAAAGTCACCTTGAATCCTTGTATTAAGGTGGATAAATGCCCTATTGCAAGAGTACAAGATTTAATGACCAAGGCAGGAGGTAATGTGATGTAAACCAAGTTAGATTTATCGCGAGCGTATTTGCAAGTAAAATTGCATTCTGACTCTCGTCGATTAACTTTCTTGTCGACACATTTACGATTATTCGAGTTAAATAGGGCTTATTTTGGTAATTCCTATGTGCCTGGATGGTTTCAGAGGGAAATGGAAAATCTTTTTGTGGACATGGATGGGGTGTTAGTGTTTTTCGACGACATTCACATAGGCGGGCGTGACCAAGTACAGCATGACAGTCGCGTACGTGAAGTTCTGAGGTGACTAAAAGAAACAGATCTTACACTGTCGTCGGAGAAATGTGAATTCGGAAAAAAATCTGTTGATTTTTTGGGCTACAGATTAGATGAAAATGGTATGCATGTTTTTGATAGCAAAGTAGAGGCCATTAGAAGAATGCAGCCACCAACACCAGTTAAAGATTTGCAGACCTTTTTGGGCATTATAAATTATTACTCCAAATTTATCAAAAATTACGCTAATATTGTGAACCCCTTGTATACAGTGTTTGTTGCGATCTCAGCGTATGGACACTGCGGTCACGGAAAATTTATTTGAACCTAGCCTTCCACCCCCCTGTATAGCGCAACAATGCCGGCTAAAGCTCAGCGCGTGGGTGTGGTTCTTTAGGAGGTTAGGCTAGGCTCGTGTCGATCCAAATAACATGGACAAGGGATGGGAATCAGGATTGGGTGTTGGTACTGAGCCTGAAGAAAAAAAAAACTTAGCCCATAATGTGGTTAAACAGAATATATATATTCAAAATAATCCGAATAAAATATGACATTATAATAAACTTATAATAATACAAAAATATAATTCAAAATAATAAAAAAAATTAAGGTTTGCAAGAAAACTATAATAAAGAAAATATCAAAAAAAAATGATTAAAAAAAAAGAAATTATGATAACTAAATAATAATAATAATAAAAATATAATTATAATAAAAAAAAAAATTATGACAACAACATAATAATCAAAAAAAAATATATATAATGATGATAAAAAGGAAACTATAATAACCAAAGCAGAAGAAGAAACGGAGGAGTGAAGTGAAGTCTACAGAAAATTTCAATTTTTCTCTGAATAACAAACGGAACTGAACTTACTCTGGCTGATGACGAGCGCTCTTCACCGCTGAAAATTGTCCTGAAAACTCACAAAAAAAAATTACACGAGGGCCTCACTACACTCACTAGGCTTTCTTTTCTTTTTCTGACTACGCATTTTCCCCTCAACTCAAAATTTCACATTAGGTGTACGTAATTTATTATAATTATTTTTCTGTGTTTCCTACTTAGGATTTATTTGTTCTAAATTTTTTTAATTCATCTAATTTTCATGTGTTCACCTTTTTACAAAAAAAAACTAATAATTTATAAAAGAATCTTATCGTACAATTGCAATTATAGTTTCGTGATCTGAATATCTATTTCTGTAAGAGTTTATTGAAATTTCGTTTAATTATTCTCAATATAAACTGGAAAATAAACCAATGGAAAGAATGTAAGTGGATCAGGAGCTACTTATAAAAACTTCATCTAGTCCAAGTTAAATGGCGCAAGGAACTCGCTTCACATTTGAATGGTCGATAAAAACTAATCACAAGAACCTACTACTGCTCAACGCGCTGGTTCCGCACTAGACTGTAATTCATGTTTCGCTTATTCAAAAGTTCTTATCAACACGCCGCGCACCAACGGTGTTGAACATAGCCTTCCATGGTGCCGAACACATCTCGTTGAGCCACTTTTTGTAAATCCATACAGCTTCCCGTCTTTTTTTCCCGCTCAAATCGCATGATCATCACTCCTTTTTATTTTTTTCACTGTTTCAATCGATCTCTTTTGTGGAATTTATTTTTTCTTTTTCAACACTTCGGCACCTTTTCTATTCTAGTTCACGCGATCTCTTTTGTGGTATTTTTTTTTCTTTTTCAACACTTCGGCACCTTTTCTATTCTCGTTCACGCGATCTCTTTGTTGAAAATCCAAACCCGACTTACTTCACCTTCTCATTCCCCCACAAAACTCCTCTTTTTCCTGATATTTCCTTTCTTAACCAAAATTCAACTCCACGCCTTATCATTCCACAACCAACTGTCTTATTTTCTCGATCCTCCTTTTCAAAAATCAAAACCCGCCTTCCTCCGTCTTCCTTCCAAAATCAACCTTTCTCACTCCCGTTGTTTTTTCCACTCCCTTCCCATCTTTTTGGGGCTGGCTTCCAGTTGGATGCAGATTTCAGATCTTTCCTAGTTGCTAGGTCGCATCAGCCCGCTACTTGGCATTGACCTTTCATCCGCATTCCAACTGAAAGCTGCAGATCAAGCCGGAAAAAAAATGCAAGAAACAAAATTACAGGCAGCTCTGGGGATCGAACCGACATCCTCATGGTTCTGAGGCATCGACGCTCCCAGAAGGCTACTGTCTAGAGATGACAACGGGTGTGACATTATTCAACTAAATAAAAAAAAACATGTTGCAATTTATTCGCAACATTCGTGGGGACGACCTCGACCCAGGAGATAAGTCTCATTGCCGGGCTGAGATTAAATGTTAAGCACGAATATCTTGTGCGTGGTAAATGCCTAGTGAACGTCCCTGGTCGTCTTCCAACTCATATGCCACTGTGCCTACCCTTCGTGTTATTTTTGCTGCCACGAATTTTGGAGCTAATTTGGCAGCAAAATGATTGACAGCGTTGCTTAGGGCATGATTTCTCACCCAGACTCTCTGACCTAGCGAGAAGTTGCGTGTTTTACAGCGTAAGTTGTACGCGCGTGCCCCCTTAGAGTGTGCCTCTGCCAGCCTTTCTTGCACCCGGTCTTGAACCAGCCGCAATCTGTCGCCATTTGAGCGGAGCATAACCTCGCCGTCCTCAAATGCGTGGAGTCTTCGGAGCAGACCATAATCCGAACCATGTTGGATAGGCTGGTATCCGAACATAAGGAAATGCGGTGAAAACCCTGTGGAGTCATGCACAACGTTTCGAAACGCAGAGCAGGACTCTGCGAGATGTTCATCCCATTTCCTATGATCTTCCCCTATATAGGCTCGGATCGCCGACAGTATGCTTTGGTTTGCCCGTTCTGAAGCGTTCGCTTGTGGGGTGTAAAGTGGAGTTCGGCAGTGTTGTACTCCAAACTCATCCAACATCCGAGTGAACACATTCGAAACGAACTGAACTCCATTGTCCGAATGCAGAACTTCTGGTATTCCAAAAGTGAGAAAAACTTCGTTTTTTATGTATTTGACGACAGCTTCTCCGGTGGCCTTCGGTAGTGCTTTCAGCCAAATAAACTTGGTGTAATGATCAAGCACTACAAGTAGTTGGGTATTCCCAGACCTTGAGCGTGGGTATGGACCAAGAAAGTCCACGAACAATCGCTGTAAAGGTCTACAGGTTTTCCTGGGTGCTCCAAGTGGTGGTCTCATGGTGAAATTAGGTGGCTTAATTTGCTTGCAGGTTTCGCAGGCTCTAATATAGTTGGTAACGTCCTGCCTTAATCGAGGCCAGTAATAATATCTTTGTAAGACTTCGATGGTCTTCTTTATTCCTGCGTGAGAGCCTCGTGGATCATCATGAGCGCGAGCTATAAGATTCCCTTTGTGGTTCTCTGGGATCCACAATTTCGTTTTGGGAATGTCATTTTGAAGGATTCCTTTCGGTCTGGTGTGAAGATAAACACGCCCGTCGGTGGTGGACACATTCTGGAAACTTGCGGGGTTCTTTTTGATTTGCGCGATCAAATCCGTATACTCAGGGTCCAAAAAAACTGAGTCAGGGATCACCTCATCGATATCGTGCTGTTTGGAGTTATCTATGCCTGGAGGCGATTCAACCGCACTAGCTTCACATGCGCGTGACAAGGCATCCGGGACAATGTTTTGTGTTCCCTTCCGGTGCTCAATAGTGAAGTCAAATCCCTGTAACTTCAAACTCCACCTAGCCAATCTGCCAGATAAATCTTGCTGGCTCATGAGCCACTTTAAACTGGCATGATCGGTGATGATGGTGAAAGGCAACCCCTCGATGTATGCTCGAAATCTTTTAACACTTTGCACAGCTGCTAAGCACTCTAATTCCGTGATGCTATAGTTGCGCTGGGCCGTGTTCAATTTCACAGACATGAATGCGATGGGATGCTCTCCACCATCATCATCCTTTTGGAACAGCACACTGCCAATGCCCGTAGTGCAAGCATCGCACTGGATATAGAAAGGCCGACCGAAATCGGGATTAGTTAGAACTGGAGCAGTTACAAGATGCTGCTTAATAGCTTGGAATGCTTTATTAGCGGCGTCTGTCCAATGGAACGCCCGCGTCGCCTTGAGTAAGTCTGTTAAAGGACTCGCCAAGGACGCAAAATTTGGGATAAACCGCCGATACCAGCCCGCCATGCCCATGAACCGCCGGATGTCCTTCACCGTTTTGGGTGCTGGGTAAGTTAGAATGCTCGCTACCTTTTCAGAATCAGTTTTCAGAGTTCCGTCACTAACCACATACCCAAGATATTTAATTTCTTTTTGCAGGAATTTACTCTTTTCCACGTTGATTGTCAAGTTTGCCTTACGCAATAATTTTGACACTGTGGAAAGTAATTCCATGTGCTCATCAAAGGTGGAACTTGTTATGAGCAAGTCATCGAGATATACAAATATCTTGTCATGTAGTTGGTGAGGGATGACCTTGTGCATCAATCTACACATTGTCTGAGGAGCATTACAAAGGCCAAAAGGCATGACCGTGAACTGGTATAACGGCCTGCCGGGAACGGTGAACGCTGTTTTCTCCCGAGAGCTTGTGTCCAAGGGTATCTGCCAAAATGCGTCCTTCAAGTCTAAACTGGTGATATATCGAGTAGCTTGAAGACGTGCCAAGAGTCCTTCGATCAATGGTAAGGGATAAGCGTCTTTAACAGTAACTTTGTTAAGTCGTCGGGCATCAAGACATAATCTCACCTTTCCAGGTTTCCGGACTATCGTCACAGGGGAACTCCATGCGCTGTGACTTTCTTCTATTACGCCTAAGGACAGCATTCGATCTAGCTCATCGTTTATCAGAGCTTGAATGACAGGAGATACGGCGTAATGTCTCTGTTTTATAGGCTGAGCAGTACCAGTGTCTATGTGATGTGACAACAAATTTGTCTTGCCCAATCCTAAGAGGTTGAAGGAAGGAAAATCTTTCTTTATTAGATCAAGTTTAGCGGATTCCTGGGGAAGCAACTTATGAAACGCACTTTTCGAGGATTCCGTCACCGCATTGATGGTAGGCAGTGATATGGGTGAAATGTTAAAGGCGTCCCAAAAGTCTACTCCTAGGTATAATGGGTTAGTTAGGGCCGGTACAACCAAGAAGCGAATCATACGCATGCGATTATTAAAGCGCACTAGGCTATTAATGTATCCTGAAACGGCAACGCCATCTCCTGATGCCGTTTTGACCGTGGCTTTTAGAGGATGCATGCGTAAGCCAAGCTCGCCAATAAGCTTCAGCCCTGTAGAACCAAAGATACTAACACTGGCCCCGCTATCTAACAGACCTAATAGTTTTCGCCCTTTTATCTCTATCTCAGCAAAAGGTCGATTGTCTCCCGCAGGGGTAATTATCGACTCAAGGCAGGATTTTTTTAAGAAACTTCGGGTTTTCAGATAATTATACGACCGCTTGAATCGTGAAGCGTGAGGTTCGGTGGTTGTACTTGTGGTTGGGACTGCGTTACTGTTCGATGTTTGGACAGCAACGTCACAGAATGAACGGTCAGCACTTACTGTCGGCGCCGTAGTTCCGGGTCGGTGTTCGAGGCGGTCTCCGTAGTGGAGGTTTGTTGAGGTCTGAGATGAGGAGGAGTGTACAGAGTCCCCATATTCTGCACACTCCGACCAGCGTTTCCCGCACACTTGGTGCATCTTGGTTTGACCACCCCCGGAGTTCCACATCCAAAGCAAAATTGTCTCTGCACTGGCTGAGAACATTCCATAAATGAATGCCCTATATCCTGGCAGTTCCAACATACCCGCAAATCCATAGTCGGGCGTGCGCGAAGTGTATTTGTTGATGTTGAGAGTGATGCCATTGCCGGATGATCTCCAGTCTGTCGGTATCTACTTGATGAGGGAGCCGGATATCGGCTCTGAGGCACGATTTCAGCCTGGTGTCTGACGATAGCATTTACTTCTTCATTGGGATCGTCATAGTCACTGCAGATTTCCGCTACTGCATGGGAGCGTTTATATTGATTACTTTCTCTGGCCTTACCGTTTGGGTACCACACTGCTTCTATTGCTACACACCGACGAACCAAAGCCTGACTTGAATGAAACTCCACCCCAGCCAAATGGTTTCTTAATCGGAGATCCATGTTCCGAAGTAGGATGCATTGCAAATCAACGTCAGGTAGCGTGTGCCTAAGCCGTAATGCTAACGCTTCCAAGGCATCGTGAAAATCTTGGAAAGGTTCACCTGGACGCTGTAAACGAGCATCCATAGCGCGTCTCACATCCACGTCTGACTGTTGAGTCGCAAAACGCTCCTTTAGGGCACTCACTAAGTGGGCCCACACCAGGATTGGCGTTTGCTCTAAATACCGCCAATACCACTCTTCGGCTTGTCCTGCCAGCAACAGATGAAAATCTACGGCGAGGGTCTCTCTTGACACGCCGTAGTTATCGGCAAGAGTAGTGGCGCGGAAAAGGAAACGGTCAACGTCTGCACCGCGAGAAGATCCGTCAAATCTTAAATTCCATTTAGATGGTGGGAGCGAAATGGACGATCTATTCACCGTAGGGGCTTGTGACGTTTCCAAACGACGATAATTCCTTCTATCACCAGCATTGTCCCCAGGGGGTGTGCTTTGAGCAGAAAATTCTTCAGGATGAACCTCCTCTCCTGGACGATCTCTAGGCGGCGGAGACGTGTGTACGCTACGTGGTTGAGTTTCAGTTTCTGTGGGTGACAATGTCATACGACCTAGCCCCCGGGTAAGACGTTCGAGCCCAGAGTCGTCTGACCTACGTACCGTATTTCGCATGGTGCCTATGATAGGTGCAACAAAGATTACTATAAAATCCAATCTACTCAGTATATGCGAGGGAACCAAGAAAAACTAGAAGTCTCTTATCAAATCCAAAAATTATGCTTTTATAGTACACCAAAAACTCCAATAGCCAAAAATTCCAAAATCCAGAAATTCAAATAATTGTAGCCTATGTATGATTAATGATTGTTTCCGACAATAATTTTTTTTACAGGCTCAGCACCAACATTTACATTGATTGGATGTAATGAAAGGGAAAGGGGTATTAAATGTTAGGAGGGAAAAAACTTGGATATTTATAAAAATTAATTGAAGACAGAGCTCTTTCCATATTAACCCGGATGAAGAGGAGCTCTCCCAGAATTGTACTTTATTCGCAAAGTCGCCTCATGGGCAGACACGGCTGTGTTGAGATCTGCTAAGGATCTAACAACACACCGGATAAAAGACACTGGGAGGTTGCCTCAACACCACGAAAGGTGGACGAGAAATCAGGAATGTCCTCTGATTCGAAGTGCTTAGTCTTTGCTAAGCTATCCCGTGAAAGGAGATACAGTAGACACATACCTGGTAATAGCACTCGCCACCCGATTATGTGCTATGGTTCACCCGTCTGATCGAGCCCTAATATCGGGGCTATTAACTCATTTCGACACAATGGGCGCCACCGCGACCGCAGTGACCAATATTATAAAAATGATTTTTGAAAGAAGAAGAAAGTGTAGCAACATTTAAATAGAAATTGACAAAATTTAATAAAAAATGAGAATAATTTAAATAACTAAGATCAAACAAATGCAAGATAAGAAGAAAAATAGAACTTACTTGAAAATCTAATGAATTAATTAATTAATTTTAATTTAACTGAATCCGTACAGTCAAATAAAATGCAGGAAAAATCAAATACTATAGATTAATTCCATCACTATTCAAAACCAAAAGCCAAAAGATTGGGCGCCATTTGTTGCGATCTCAGCGTATGGACACTGCGGTCACGGAAAATTTATTTGAACCTAGCCTTCCACCCCCCTGTATAGCGCAACAATGCCGGCTAAAGCTCAGCGCGTGGGTGTGGTTCTTTAGGAGGTTAGGCTAGGCTCGTGTCGATCCAAATAACATGGACAAGGGATGGGAATCAGGATTGGGTGTTGGTACTGAGCCTGAAGAAAAAAAAAACTTAGCCCATAATGTGGTTAAACAGAATATATATATTCAAAATAATCCGAATAAAATATGACATTATAATAAACTTATAATGATACAAAAATATAATTCAAAATAATAAAAAAAATTAAGGTTTGCAAGAAAACTATAATAAAGAAAATATCAAAAAAAATGATTAAAAAAAAAAAGAAATTATGATAACTAAATAATAATAATAATAAAAATATAATTATAATAAAAAAAAAATTATGACAACAACATAATAATCAAAAAAAAATATATATAATGATGATAAAAAGGAAACTATAATAACCAAAGCAGAAGAAGAAACGGAGGAGTGAAGTGAAGTCTACAGAAAATTTCAATTTCTCTCTGAATAACAAACGGAACTGAACTTACTCTGGCTGATGACGAGCGCTCTTCACCGCTGAAAATTGTCCTGAAAACTCACAAAAAAAAATTACACGAGGGTCTCACTACACTCACTAGGCTTTCTTTTCTTTTTCCTAACCTTGACTACGCATTTTCCCCTCAACTCAAAATTTCACATTAGGTGTACGTAATTTATTATAATTATTTTTCTGTGTTTCCTACTTAGGATTTATTTGTTCTAAATTTTTTTAATTCATCTAATTTTCATGTGTTCACCTTTTTACAAAAAAAAACTAATAATTTATAAAAGAATCTTATCGTACAATTGCAATTATAGTTTCGTGATCTGAATATCTATTTCTGTAAGAGTTTATTGAAATTTCGTTTAATTATTCTCAATATAAACTGGAAAATAAACCAATGGAAAGAATGTAAGTGGATCAGGAGCTACTTATAAAAACTTCATCTAGTCCAAGTTAAATGGCGCAAGGAACTCGCTTCACATTTGAATGGTCGATAAAAACTAATCACAAGAACCTACTACTGCTCAACGCGCTGGTTCCGCACTAGACTGTAATTCATGTTTCGCTTATTCAAAAGTTCTTATCAACACGCCGCGCACCAAAGGTGTTGAACATAGCCTTCCATGGTGCCGAACACATCTCGTTGAGCCACTTTTTGTAAATCCATACAGCTTCCCGTCTTTTTTTTCCGCTCAAATCGCATGATCATCACTCCTTTTTATTTTTTTCACTGTTTCAATCGATCTCTTTTGTGGAATTTATTTTTTCTTTTTCAATACTTCGGCACCTTTTCTATTCTAGTTCACGCGATCTCTTTTGTGGTATTTTTTTTTCTTTTTCAACACTTCGGCACCTTTTCTATTCTCGTTCACGCGATCTCTTTGTTGAAAATCCAAACCCGACTTACTTCACCTTCTCATTCCCCCACAAAACTCCTCTTTTTCCTGATATTTCCTTTCTCAACCAAAATTCAACTCCACGCCTTATCATTCCACAACCAACTGTCTTATTTTCTCGATCCTCCTTTTCAAAAATCAAAACCCGCCTTCCTCCGTCTTCCTTCCAAAATCAACCTTTCTCACTCCCGTTGTTTTTTCCACTCCCTTCCCATCTTTTTGGGGCCGGGTGAAAAAGGTCCCGCTGGCTTCCAGTTGGATGCAGATTCCAGATCTTTCCTAGTTGCTAGGTCGCATCAGCCCGCTACTTGGCATTGACCTTTCATCCGCATTCCAACTGAAAGCTGCAGATCAAGCCGGAAAAAAAAAATGCAAGAAACAAAATTACAGGCAGCTCTGGGGATCGAACCGACATCCTCATGGTTCTGAGGCATCGACGCTCCCAGAAGGCTACTGTCTAGAGATGACAACGGGTGTGACATTATTCAACTAAATAAAAAAAAACATGTTGCAATTTATTCGCAACATGTTGAGTCCAAAAAAACCCATGGTTTTGGTCACGTGACTGTGAAATAGCATTTGAAAATGCAAAGAAAAGTTTAGAATCAGCAGACGTTCTGATGTTTTACAGTAATCAATTGCCAGTAAAGATAACTTGTGACGCATCTCCAACCGGAAATGGAGCGGTTCGCATACTTTAAAAAAAGGGGGTTGGAAAACCAGTCGCTTTTGTGTCAAGAACGCTAACGGGCACAGAGAAAAATTATTCTCAATTGGATAAAGAAGCTTTTGCGCTAGTCTATGGGGTAAAGGAATTCCACCAATATGTCTTTGGCCGTAAATTTATATTAGAGACCGACCACAGACCGCTTATGTTTATTTTCGGCAACAAAAAAGAACTGCCTAAAATGGCAGCAAGTAGAGTCCAAAGATGGAGCCTTTTCTCAACAGGGTATGACTACGAAATACGTCATATACCGGGTATAAAAAATTGTCATGCAGATTGCCTATCTCGTTTCCCAAATGATAATATAAAGAAACAGTCAGAAATGGAAATATCATATTTAAATATGATTGAAGAAAATGTAAAAATCATTTCAGTTGAAACTGTAAAGTTAGCGACTCAACGCGACTCGACTCTTAAAAAAGTTTACGAATTTTTAAAAACCGAATGGTCTGATATGTAGAAGACGCGTTGAAAATTTTTAAAAGTCGAGCGGGCGAGTTAACTTTAGAAAGAGACTGTATAATGTGGGGTCATCGACTGGTGATTCCAGATTCATTGAAAGGCAAGCTTTTGAAAGAGTTACACGATGCTCACATAGGAGTAGTCCGAATGAAGGCTTCAGGTAGGTCGTACATTGGGTGGCCTAAAATTGGTAGAGACATTGAGGATGTGTGTAAAAAATACGAGTTGTGTGTAGAGAGTTCACAAAATCCACCACGAGTAAATTTGCATTTATGGGACTGGGCAGAATTGCCAAATGAAAGGTTTTATTTATCGCTACTATGTAATTGGAGCTCTTCTGTTTAGTAGCTTTGTCAACAATAAACAATAAACAATATAGTCATCCGATCTATATGAAACGAAAATCGAGAGCACAAAGTGTTTACTGTACAACGGGATAAAGAGGCTGCACATTTTTAACGTCAGGTTAGACGGTAGATTCAAGTTTGTTAAAAAAAATCGGAAATCAACTTACAAAACGTATTGGATCTGTGCACGCAAGGACCGAACCGGCTGCAAGGCCCGTGTCGTCTCACAATTTGTCAATTACGGTGTTGAGCGAATCATACTTCGTACTGCTAAACATAATTACCCAATATTATTGCCGCCAAAACATTTTTCAATTCGTTCAGTATTATCAAATTAAATTGCTTTTGCACAACTTAAAGTTCATTCGATTTAATATTTAAAAGTGACTCCGACGAATTTCAGATGAAATCAAAATCATCGATGCAGCCGATTCGTTTGGTCCAGCATACACATCACGAAATACAGAGGATGAGGGAAAAATAAAGTAATAATACAAGTCGTCACTGTTTCTTTTACCAAATTTTATTTTCTTTTCAAATATATATTTCGGCTACTACTTGCAGCCTTCTTCAGTGATATGTTCATAAATAAAAATAAAAGTTTAATAAATAGAGATATAATTTACAAATAAGGAAGGATGTAATTAAAGAGTAAAGATATAAATAAGGACAAGATGCCTGGAGAGAATCAGTCGTGAACATATCACTGAAGAAGGCTGCAAGTAGTAGCCGAAATATATATATTTGAAAAGAAAATAAAATTTGGTAAAAGAAACAGTCACGGCTTGTATTATTAAACCAATTTACCAAAAAGCTCGAACAGACAACCAATTCAAATATAAAGTATGTGCACTCGGCACGATGTAAAAAGTTGTTATGTTATTTGGGACATCGCTACATTAAAAACAATTTATACGGTGCAAGAGTATATTGGAAATGTACAAAAATGGCATGCAGGCTGTTGATCGCGCGCATTACAAATCTATTTAATCCGACTATTTGTGTATTGAAAAATGTCCATAATCGTGAAACGGATCGAAGATTATTGTGGATTGATGAGCTGTAATTGATTAGTAATTGATGCATAATAATAAATGAATTAAAGCTAATTGCACCAGCTATTCATTAAGTTATGTAATTAAAAACAATTGTACAATTAAAATACCTTGACCTAATCAAGGATATAAGGCTTACTCATGCTGAGTAACTCGTAAGTGAATATTTAAACATTACACTATTTAAATACCCTCCGTACGACAGAACCATAGGTCTTTTGAAATATGAAGTAAATATCTTAAGAAATGCGATCTTCTAGAATAAATCCTCCTTCCTAACAAAGACATAATTGCAATTGGAATATAATCACAAACTGTACTCCAGAGCGTTGAAATTATAAGTAGATAATTTTTGCAAATATTCACGACTGAAAAAAACAACATGGAATAATAAACCTAATCAGCGATAGTTTCCCTAAGGTTCCTCCCTCCTTTTGGCTTTAGGAACAGGGTTCACCCTGGCTGAGGTAAGTACAAAGGGGCTTAGCGCGCTACCCATGTCACCTTGGCTAGCGCTAAGCTAAGGCAGGGAGGGCCCGTACAATAACATCGATGTCCGACGCGCCTCCAGTGACGTCTCCTTCCCTCGAGCAGTGACTCAGCCGCCCGAGAGTTAGTTTGCTCACGCAGTTTCTGTTTCGTTCGCTTTCCGTCGGTTTTCTTCTGGTCTTTCGCTGGTAACGTAGATTGTAATTTATCTCTCGGGTTGGCTTTGCATTCGCGGTTATTTTTTTCGATGCGCGAGAATAATCTAAAAGTAAAGTAGGAGGTCGAGCCTCTGAAAGTTTTGTTGTTTTACTTAAAGTCCGATAGGACTATTTTTGTCGAACATGTAAATCGAGCAATTTAGATGGCTGAATCTCTCAAAAATGAGATTCGGGATTTGGTCTAGGCAACCGTACCCACGACATTATGCGCCGAACAGAGCTGGCCTGCCAGCAGCCATCGCCATCTAGCCAAGTAGAGGCCGAACTCAATTTGTCAACACGACCAACGGGTTCGTTGCCTCGTCCCAGGACTTAACGTTCAATGAGGCCAACGAGACGAAAGTCTCGTTGCCTTGAATACATGTCTCATTACAAGCCCTTCATTCGGGTTAAAGAATCCAATGACTGTTCTTTCTATAAACTCAAACTGAAGGAGTTTTAGGGCTCTATTAGAAAGGCTAAACGTTTCTGTGCAGAAATAGAACACTCCAAGGATGTCAGTCATCTGCGAAAAGTAACGATGAGCTCCCCCTTATTTTTGGGGTCAGTCAAAGATGCAAATGGGGTCTGGACTAAATCTAGCTCCGAGACGCTGGGCATTTTCATGAAAACGCACTTCCCGGGTAGTAAGTATGTGAATGGCAAAGCTGATCGCTAAGCGCCAAGGAATATACGCAGGCTGTTTTTCTAGACATTGCAGGTGCATTCAACAACGTCAGCCACAAGTCTATCGAGAAGACACTCGAAAAAAACAATGGGGAAGATAACCTGATTAGGTTCATCGTGCAACTGCTGAGCAGCAGGAGATTTAACTCCACATTAGGGGGCAGTATTCCAAGAAGGCGGACGTGGAGAGGTGCTATCTAGTGGTGGACAAGCTCTTCCCAAAAATAGAAGCAACTGGCTGCAAAGTCGAAGCAATATTGGACAAATTCGTTAACACCCTATCTGAAAGACTAAGCTTTTTCCTAGGTATTCTTAACAAGTGGAGCAAAGAGTGCGGTTTAAAGATTAATCCGCAGAAAATACCTAAACTTGATGCGACAAGTCTCCATCGATTTCATCAGGTCAAATATTTAATTCTGATTCTCGACTCCAAGCTCGCGTGGAAAGCGAACACAGCAGCGATCGCAAAAAAACATTTAGTGCAAAACCTGCTCAACAAGGTCAGCTATTGTCACCGAGGTGGTACGCACTACTCCGACAAAGGCATTGTTCATGCTAATAGATTGGCGCTAGTTACAAGAGGTGCGCTCTTGTTTAATAAAAAAAATCAATATTTAATTCAAAAAAGATTTTTATTCCACAACTTAATTGAGCAGAGCTTCCGCTATGCGATTTTACAAAAGACTCGCTGTGTTTTTCTGGAAATGTGAGTTTATACAAAATAAATGCTGACGGCAAAACATGTGCCGGAGTCAGCGATGTAATTTAAGTCGAATTGGACTGTGAGAAAATTTAGGTGAAAAATAATGTTAAAGGTGGAAATTCGCTGACGAGGTCTGTGAAACGGTGAGCGTTATCCGATAGCTGTATGAAGGTGAGTGCTATCCAATAGCCGTAACTTGCTCGACGTAGCTTTTTACAAAGCAGCAGACCAACTGTTTTGCGATTCGATTGAAAGCTCGAAATCTCTAGCTTAAGGGGAATATTGGCCACTCCACCATATTACGGAAAGACGGACCAACGCTAGAGAGAGTAGACCTCACTTCTCCGATTCCCTGCTACCACCACGGTTTCAAGTCAGTCATTTCTAGCAGAGATGACAGGATCATGGAAAGAAGTAGGAATCGGTCGACATCTACACTGGCGGATCATAGATGGATGGAAAAGTTGGCTATGGCGTTTTCTCCGAACAGCTAGGCCTGACACTATTCTTCCGGCTACCAGATCACTGCAGTGTTTTTCAGGCAGAGGTCATGACAATATATACGGCAGTGGACTGGTTGAGAAATCAGAAAATTTCCATAAAAAATTTCAACATTTTCACTGACATTCAAGCTGATATCCAATCATTATCCAATGTTTATACCTCATCCAAAATTGTAATGGAATGTCGCACACAACTGAAAGCGATGTTGCTTCACTATAAAGTGATTTTTTGCTGAGTGCCGGGTGATAGTAATATACCTCAAAGCGCACCAAGCAGCTCCTCAACACGAGCCGTGAAACATTAAGTTTCATCATATCCGCACTGAGGGGGTATTGGCAGAGATGCAGAAGGACTGGGTGCCTCTTGCCTTGATTTCTGCCGCAGCTGCAGATCAGAGGATGAGGAGGAAACGATTTAACATTTTCTATGCGAATGCTCAGCACTATCCAGGAACGCATGCAAACTTTAGGCTCGCCTTTCCTGGACAGCCTCACGAAAGCCACCAGTTGTAATACTTGCTGCATACCCTGCTTTATACGAGAATCTAGATGGTTCTCGTCATCCCACATGTTTAATTGTCGTACTCTATCTTTTTGTGGTATCTCAATGGGCATATCTTGACCTAAGTGAGCCGCATTTTAACAAAGGGGGTCACTACAACCAACTAACCAACCAAGCGTTTATCTGTAAAAAGTTAAGTATTCCAGATAAAACTCTGAAACTCTTCTCCTCGAAATATTAAACAAAGCTTGGTTTCAAGAGACTCGTGTCGTAAGTCTTTCGTTTTTTTCTGACGAGCTCAATATATTTAACGAATACAGTAATGCTCCGTTTAACGCGGGGAATACGTTTCAGCTAAGTAGAGCGTCATAGAAAACAGCGTTAAACGAAGTTATGTCACCATGTAAATATTGGGGTTAGGGGAAATTTTTTAATAATGAATATGTATTTTGTCAATTAAGTTTATTTAATATGTTTTTTTATAAAAATACAACAAAAATTTATTTCTTACAAATATAAAAATAAACATACACCTGGTATTATTAATTTAAAGTCAACCTTTAAAAGTGCGTCAAGTAACAAACACTCGATTCGAAAAATATAAAAATCGAAGAGATTCTAAGTCATCATTTACGTTTGAGATCATTCAGATTCATCGCATTTCCAATTTTCTGTCTTTTTATCAAAAATATGTCTAATGTCATTTGCATTTTTCGTTTGCGCTGTGTAAAAAGTTGTCGATAAGTGGATAAGGCATCCATGACACCCCGTCTTGCCTTTGAGCTTCTATCAAAATCCGTGTCATTTTCAATAAATTGGTCCATAATTTCCGTTACAGTGTCTAAACTAGATTTTAGAAATGCCATTGAAAGTTCCTTTTGCTCTTCTGCAGAGTTGTTACTTTCAATATTTTTGTGTTCTTCTTGGTGTGCCAATTCCTTGAGTTCATCATAAGAAAAAATTTCTGCTCTTTCTTCTAATATCTCTTCAAGATCTTGCACATCAACCTCACCTACACCCGTTTGTTTTGCTAGTTTCGCTATTTCGTTGATATCAACAGTCTCTTGCATAGTGTCATCTTCTTTGTTTAGATCTGGCCATATTTTCTTCCAAACTCCTTTCAAACATTTTTCTGTCACCTCATTTCAAGAAAGATTAATGTTTCCTACGGCATCTAGGATGTTGTAGTTCTTCCAAAAATCTCTTCTTGACTGTTTTTCTTGTCCATCTGTTTTCTCAAACATTTGTGTAAATCTTCACCGCAAACAAAACGCCTTGAAATTTGATATAACACCCTGATCCATCGGTTGAATCAAGGCAGTTGTATTAGGTGGCAGGAAATCCACTTCAACCCAAATGCCTGTTTCCAAGTTAGATAAATTTGTTGGGTGGCTTGGAGCATTGTCCATCAATAATAACACTTTTGGTTCCAGATGTTTTCTTTCGCAATATCGTTTAACAGTGGGGCAAAAATGTTCAACGAACCAATTTTGAAAAATGTTCATTGTAATCCACGACTTTTTATTGGACTCCCAAGTCACAGGTAAAGTTGCTTTAGAAATTTCTTTTATCGCCCTAGGATTTTTTGAGTGGTATACAAGTAGGGGATTTAACTTAAAATCTCCATTGGCGTTACCACCCAGTAAAAGGGTTAAGCGATCTTTCGCTGCTTTACAGCCTCGTGCGCGTTTTTCTTCGCAGCTTAAACATGTTCTTTTGGGCATCCTCTTCCAAAATAATCTCGTCTCATCTACATTAAAATCTAATTCTGGGGGATATTTTCCGCATTCAATTATTGTTTTTAATATCGCTGGGAATTCAGCCGTTGCTTTTGCATCCCTACTTGCTGCTTCTCCTGTAATCTATATATTCTGAAGGTTATTACGATGTTTAAATCTGTCAAACCACCCTCGGCTTGCAACGAATGTTTCAATTGTGTTGCCTGTTTCACTCTGGATGAGACGAAAAATGCTTTTCCCTTTTTCCATTATAATAGCTTGACTCAACGGCATATTGCGTTAAATTTCATCGTCGATCCATATAGAAAGTCGTTTTTCCATTTCCTCTATCGTATGATTTCTAGAACGGGAAACTCTAGTTGAAGAAGTTGTTGTAGTTGTAGTTGCTGATGATACTACTTTTTCTTTATTCTTAAGAATTGTCTTTATTGTTGAAGTTGACAAGTTCAATTCAGCACCAATTTGAGACTGACGTTCACCAGTATCTAATCTTTTAAGCACTGGCATTTTAGTGTCCAGCAAAATGCTCTTTCTTGTCGTTTTATTTTCGTGTTTTTTATTATCACCCATAATAAAACTAAAAATAAATACATCCATATTTACCTATCACTACATCATTCACTGTATTTCATCTATTTATACTTACAATAATGGAAACAAATGCTAAATAATAAATAACTAATGGGTTATATGGGCGGGCAAAATCGAACCGTCACTTCCTCGTGGTGCCCGCTGGATACCCAACTAACGACGGTAGTGGCGAGTGTGGGACGCCATATTCCTGCTTACCAGCGTGGGGCTAGCAACCCTGCCTGGCATTACCCAATTGCTACGAACCCTGAAACACGGCCTCGGATTGGATTGGATAAACGGCAACGACAACGGCAACGAAAAACGGACTACTCTATTGGATCTTGGAACGTTCGAACACTCAATACAACAGGATCACTGCGAGAACTTCTCAAGGAAGCCTCGACATACAATATTAACATCCTGGCGGTCCAAGAAACGAAATGGCTTGGCAATGAAATAAGTGACTTAAGATCGCATTCAATATTCACAAGCGGCAAACCAACCGGAAACAAGGAATTTGGAGTCGCCTTCGTTGTAGCATCTTCATTTAAACATCTCATAACTGACTTCAAACCGGTGAATGAACGATTATGTGCGATCCGTATGAAAATGAAGTTCTTTAATGTATGGCTAATCAACTGCCATGCTCCAACTGAAGAGAAAGAAGAAATCGTCAAAGACGAATTCTACAACATCCTAGAAAGGACTTACGATTCACTACCCTCAAATGATATCAAAATCCTACTAGGGGACTTTAACGCTAAAGTTGGACGAGAAGAAACTCACAGAGGGACAACGGGAGGGCATAGTCTCCATGAAAGTACCAACAACAATGGTCAGCGACTAGTTGATTTTGCGACCAGCAAAAACATGGTGATAAGCTCTACCTACTTTCAACACCGCGACATCCACAAACAAACTTGGATGTCACCCGATGGACGAACCTTCAACCAGATCGATCACTTCGTCATCGAAAAAAGAGCTGCTACAAGTGTGCTTGACGTTAGATCATACCGTGGTGCTAACTGCGGCTCAGACCACTATCTCGTCAAGGCAAAATATCGCTGCCGCATAACAAGATGCACCACCAAGAAAAAGAGCAGGACTCCTAAGTTCAAGGTGGAGTGTCTGAAAAACGAAACAGTAGCAGCAAATTATCAAGAGAAACTGACGAATTACCTTGTCAATACACCGCCGGCAGGTACGGACACATCGCTTGAACAAATGTGGTCGCAGCTTAAAGAAGGCGTAACATCAATAGCGGAAGAAACCGTAGGAAGACAAACGACGTCGAAAAGAAACGATTGGTTCGACAAAGAATGTGAAGATGCTCTCAAAAGTAAAAAAGAAGCCTATTTACAATACATTGAAAGACCGACAAGAGCCAAGAAGCAAAAAAATGACGAGCTAAGACGGTTAGCTAAAAAAATAGTCAGACGCAAGCGTAGAACATATAACAACCAGACTATCCAGAAGATCAATGACGATATGTGCAGAAACGACACACGGGACGCCTATGCAGCATTGAAGCGACTTAGACAAGGCTACAAGCCGCAATCAAGCCTATGTAGAGACAAGCAGGGAAATATTTTAAGCGACCCAGACGACATCAATCACAGGTGGACTGAATATTTTTCTGAGCTACTAAATCCACCATCAGTAACTACATCCCTGCCAATAACGATTCCTGAAGATGCTGACCTATGCAGTCCATCTTCGTCAATACCATCTATTGAAGAGGTGCAAGCAGCCATACAACAGCAAAAACCAAATAAAGCACCCGGAATCGACAATTTACCAGCAGATCTCCTTCAAAAAGGTGGACCAATACTAACGCACCGCCTCCACCAGATCATCTCCAAGGTATGGGTCGATGAAAAATTACCTGATGATTGGCGGACGGCCATCATATGTCCCATACATAAGAAAGGAGATAAGCTTAGATGTGACAACTACAGAGGCATTTCACTGCTGTGTACGTCCTACAAGATCCTGACCAAAATTATTAATAAAAGATTGACACAGTACACTTCCACAATAATTGGCGAATACCAAGGCGGTTTCAGATCCGGTATGTCGACGATAGATCAACTATTCTCAGTAAAACAGGTGCTGGAAAAGTGCTGGGAATACAATATTGACGTGCACCAGGTCTTCATAGACTTCCAACAAGCATACGATAGTATAGATCGAAATATACTATATAAAATAATGCTTGATTTTGGGATACCTATCAAACTTATACGAATGACCAGACTAACGATGACCGACACACGATCTAAAGTCAGATGTCAAGGCGATCTGACTCAAAGCTTCGACACCAGCTCAGGTTTTAAACAGGGTGATGGCCTCGCCCCCATACTCTTCAATTTGGCCCTAGAGTATGTCATCAGGAAGATTAAAGTAGACAATGCGGGAACGCTACTCTTTAAGTCTACTCAAATAGTAGCGTACGCCGATGACATCAACATCATGGCCCGATCTCTATCTCGTGCCAAAGAAGCGTTTACTGAGCTGGAGTCAGCGGCTAGGCAAGTCGGCCTAAGGGTCAATGTGAACAAGACCAAATATATGACCCAGTCAAGGAAAAAGACGCCAAATAGACAAAACATGACGATAACTAACTACAGTGTGGAAAGCGTTAACTCTTTTATTTATCTTGGTGTCAACCTCGCCAAAGACGGGAATGAAAAGGACGAAATTGAACGGCGAATTGGTCTAGCCAATAAAATATATTTTTCAGTCCTCTCGGTGATTAAAAGTAACAAAGTGCACCGAAAAAATAAGCTGCGCGTCTATAAAACGATCATCCGTCCTGTATTGATTTACGGATGTGAAACATGGACTTTGACTCAAGCCTCAGAAACAAGGATTGACGTCTTCGAACGCCGCATTTTGAGACGTATTCTGGGGCCCGTGAAGGACGGACCGGACTGGCGAATCCGGTACAACCATGAGTTGTACGCTCTTCATGACGAGCCACCGGTATCGATTCTGACGAAACTGCTACGACTTCAGTGGGCTGGCCATGTGGAGCGTATGGATGACGGGCGAATTCCCAAACGCTCCATGAAAGGCCGAGCAACAGGAAGCCGCCCACCAGGAAAACCACGCAAACGATGGGAGGATGCAGTTGACAACGACAGCGAATCCTTGCTGGGATTCGCTAATTGGAGGACGCGGTCGCTGGACCGAGACAGTTGGAGGCAGTGTCTTCGGGAGGCCAAGGCTCGATTTGGGCTGGTGCGCCATTGATGATGAATGGGTTATATGTAAATGTACGTTGCACTCTTATCAGTGGCGATCGGCATACTAATTTTCCGCGTTACGTTTTGAGGTAAAGTGAGATAAGAGGTAAAGTCTTGAAAATTGTGTAAAGAAATGTTTCGGTTTTGTCAGAATTTTTTAGCGGGCAAGATTATGGCAGAATCTCAGGAAAAAGAATTCAATGCTAACGCTAGGGAATTTAGTCACGAAACTACGTGCTGAACTGAGCTAGCTTGTCTGCATCGCACTTCTAGTTAGTTAGGAGCAGAACCCGAATTAGTCTGTTTGACAAAAGGGTTTTGTTGGCTCGAATTTTCGTTAGGGTTCATTCGCAAAACGCATTCGTTATCAAAGGAAAATTTCAAACGAGTTGTCATTGACGAGTATGTTAACAAAGAATGCTTAACGCACATTCACCAAAGTTGTTGCGGATCAATTTTCATTTTTGTAGTTCACATTTTTCAATTCTTCCAAATTTGGAATATATTTAAATTTCCCTCCGTACACGGCCAAATAATCAGCATTGGCAGTACTAAATCCTAATATAGTAATCCACCACACGCGCTATCTCTCTGGAGAGGTGAGCTCAAGTGCTCGAGCGCGAATCGGTTCTCTTTGCATGCTGTCGCCCTCTGATTGGCCGAAAACATTTTGGCGTATTACCATATATGGTAATAAATGAAGCAAAAATGCTTCGACTTGTGATCGCGGTGAAGTGAGTGTGAGTTGAGTATAAGTGAGTTGGATAAACGTGCTAACCGAGGACGGTCACGTTTTTTTTGTTCAGGTTCCGGGCTGCTGGACAGGCAGTCCTTTCCGTGTTTGAATAATTAAAGCCTTTCCTTTCATGGAACAATTGGTATGTCTTGTGAAATCTCAGCTCTTTGGAAAATAGGTGCTTCCGCGTAGCTGCAAGCAAATGCTGCAAAGTGTTTTCTTAACCTCATTTGTACGGCCGTGGGAAAATAAGTAGCGTGGCTAAACGTTTAGACTGATGGGGTTTTTTTGGAACGCGCGAAGTGTATAGTGACGAAAATGCGAATCGTCCAGACGCTGCGAGGGAAGTGAAAATACTCGCTCGGAACTAGCTAGGAAGCGCAGCTAGCTGGTTGTTAGGGGTCGATGACGAAAAATGCCATCACAATACGTCCAACAGTGTCGCCCGCTGCAGCACTTGAGGTCTTATAGCCCGTTCATCGCGCGAATCTAATCATACAATACATCCTGATGTGGGCTCGGTCCTGGATGTCTTTATAACGCTGTGATTTTGTGACGCGACCTGCTTTCCGAGGAGAGGTGAGTTTTCTCGTCGGAGTTCTCGCATAAACAATTAGAAGCACCGTGGGTAAACTCGCGCAGTTCATTGAAGCCGCTCACTGGGCTACAGAGCCCCAAAGTGCCTTTCGCGACCAGCCCTATTGTCACCGAAAGCTGTGTATGGGAGAGTTTGTGCGGATAACAACCACGGTTTGCGTGCGCATTTGAACGCTTTATGGAAATATGGAAAACAATAACAAATTGAAATTAGACGTGCTAATTCCCTTGCCAGACAATTTTCTCACTGTCACTGTCACTGTGACTATATATATATATATACAAATATATAAAAGTGAAAATAATGTGAAGTGAGTTTTTCATGGTTCTCCCCTCCTCAGCATGTGCGTGATTGGGTTTTGTCCGGTTCTAGATGTTTTTTTTCGATGTGAATTTTATTAGCCCACGACCTGGTGAGCTAGCCGGTTTAAAAAAAAACAGTTCTATCTATGGTCGCCACTATGCGGCCACTGTTGGTGGGTGCTCCGCACGGATGCCTCCTCTCGGCGGTCATCTTCAATGTTGCGTCCGAAGTGGCGGGGCACATGGAGGATGATTGGCTGGGAGGGAGGTGAGTGAATGTGGGGCACGTAACACATGGCGCCCAATCGTTTCGGCCTTTTGCCTTTCTAAATTCTAACCTCTAAATTCAAGTTTCATAGTGTTGTCGAAATTCGGAAAAGTGTCGGGTAATTCGCGTAGTTTGTTTGAATCGGGATTTTGATTATTTCAATCACACCCAGTAATCGCTTCCACGTTTGAAACCGTCGCAATCTCAATTTCAACCCACTTCTATATAAATAAATAAAATAAATTCACTTTTAACTTGTAGTCGTCGAATAATTTGTTCGAATCGTGAATCATCTCGTTTTACGTACTTCACATTTTGTTGTGACACACAATTTAAGTGTCTTATTAAATTTTGTATCTGATCGCGTATTGTCTGTTGGTGGGGAGACCATATATATCCTTTAATATATATATATATATATATATATATATATATATATATACACTATATAATCACTTCATGTTATTCCGATTCGTATGTGAATCGACACAATAATACTAAGTCATACTTTTGTAAAACACTTTTGTAAAAACTTGTGTAAAACATTTTTGTAAACACTTTTGTAAAATACTTTTGTAAAAAAACTATGTACAATAATTTAAGTCAAAAATTTATGTAAATTCATGTAAAACTATTGTAAACTATTGTAAACCCCTCACACTCCTACAATCGGTTTCGGTAGTACGCGTTTAGTACCTTCGCCGCGTTTAATAGTTGAACGTATCGCCCATTGGCGTATAATTGATATATTTAGCGTAGTTTTGTGGCGTTTCGCTATAAGCAAGTAATTTGGACCGCCTTTTTAACTAACCAGAGTATCGTTTAGTTGTAATATAGTATCGTGTACTATAGTATCGTATAATATCGTATCTTATCATATCGTTTCGTGTAATATCCTATTCGATAAAATAACTTAATCTCTTTATATAATCCGCGCAAACATTTAGTCGCTCTATCACTTAACACTACACATAATAACTAATAACTTAATTTATATATATCATTCTATCCTGCAACATGGATATCCCTCAGGCATTTTGGCCCAAAATAGTATCTTCTCCGGTTACGTCTCGGGAAATCCGACCATCCCTCGAGTTAGAGAGTGAGTCCAATCCTTTTTCCATTAATCATCCGCTACAGGTGTCTGAAGTGGGAGGCAGTTACCCACCTAATCAATCCGTGGTGATATACATTCCGCCCGAACAAGGTCAGGCGCCCATCATTTTCAACAGTCCGAAACACATTGTGACTGAAAAATCTATCCACACTGTGGATTTATATATGTTAAATCAAGGTGAACACTTTCGGTATGTAAGTCCGACACAACCTGTAGGTGAGGTGAAAACTCCACCCCCTATGTATCCAGACGTTCCTTATACTCATAGTTTTTCTCCACCTGTGAGGGAAACCTTAAACACATCTGTTCGTTATAATGTACCCATATTTAAATGGGGCATCACGTTTAATGGAACCGACTCTAGTCTCAACGCCGAGACCTTTATATTCCAAGTCGAGACTCTCTCTCGCACATATCAGGTTTTGTTTGCAGAACTCATCGCGAGTTTCCATTTATTAGTTCGTGGACCAGCAGCGGTCTGGTATTGGAAATATCTCCAACTACATCCCCAGTCCTTTGATTGGGACGGCTTTAAGGCCGCTTTTCTGAGTCGGTATGGCTCTCTTACCTCCGATGTGGACATCCGACGACGTATTGACGCGCGGATTCAAAAACCCTCTGGAACCTTCATTGAGTTCTTTGATGCGGTTGAAGGACTGACCCTTCAGCTTCGGCATCCATTACCGGACACTGACCTACAAGTCATCCTATATCGCAACATGTCCACCCGTCTGAGCGATCATTTAGCTGGTCGCACCTTTAACAACACTCGTGAACTAGTCCAATGTTGTATTTCCGTCGAGAGTGTATGGAACATCAACACTCCTGTAAAACGGACTATTCTTTCGTGCGGCGTTCTGTGCATGAAATTCATCTTACGTCTGGGTCGCAAAACGTCGATCCTATCAACTCTCGTCGTTCTTCTGGTAATCCATTCAGACAAGCAGACGTATCTCCAACCGTTCGCTCTTCCGAAACTTTTTCTAACTCAGTTATCTGTTGGAACTGTAAGCGTAGTGGGCATTCCTTCGGAAATTGTCCGATTCCGGTAAATCGACTTTTCTGTTTTAGGTGTGGCCACGATGGTGTCCTGAAACGGAACTGTGCTAAATGCAATCCTTCGGGAAACGGGCGAAGGAGTGTGTCGTTCGCGGTGAATCGATCCACTCCAGTCATCGCCAACACCATGCCTCTGAATCGGTCCGACCGAATAAAACCACGTATCCCAGTCAGACCCGAAGCAAATACGCGTTTGTAAGTCTGGT
Source organism: Oxycera nigricornis (assembly GCA_963942545.1). Lineage (NCBI taxonomy): Eukaryota > Metazoa > Arthropoda > Insecta > Diptera > Stratiomyidae > Oxycera > Oxycera nigricornis. Next base: position 72,675,202 of record OZ012662.1, read on the forward strand.
ACCTTCCTTTATTAACAGCTCTATGAGAGATGTTACCATCCAAATGGACCCCAATATCAATTTAAAACCTGTTATAGTACCTGTCGAGTCCATACTTAACGATTCTGTTTCCGTAACGTCACCTCATATACTGCATCCTCCTATTAAATCTAAATGTCGCCTACTGTCCAATAGTCGCCTACGTCGGTGTAAACGTACGGCATTATATTTTTATAAACTTCGTCAACTGCGTAAGGCAGTAATACATTCCATATATTCCGATAATACTTCAGCGCATTCCCGACCTTTTCGTGAAATAGCCATTAATGGGAATAAACTCTCTGGGTTACTCGATAGTGGAGCTAACGTTAGCGTTTTGGGTCATGGGGCTTTAGACCTTATATCTAAATTACAACTTTATCTGCATTCTTCCAACCTTCATATTAGTACTGCTTCTGGACAACATGTCTCCGCGTTAGGTTATGTAGACACTTCAGTCTCCTTCGGAAACTTAATCAAACCCATTCGATTTTTAGTAGTCCCTTCTCTAGGACATTCCGTGTATCTTGGCATCGATTTTTGGAACGCATTTAATATCGTACCTTTTCAGTTACCTTCTCTACAAGTACTTAATACTGTTTCTAGCTCTGAAGGTGATGTGTATCATCATCTACCTACAGCGCAGCAAATGCAGCTTCAATCTGTTATCCAGACTTTTCCGTCCTTTAACGAGCGTGGCTTGGGGAAAACTTCTCTTTTGAGTCGATACGGGTTCTGCTAAACCCGTTAAACAACGTCACTATTCAGTGTCTCATATTATTCAATCTCAGCTATATTCCGAATTAGATCGTATGCTTTTTCTTGGCGTTATAGAGGAAAGTCAGAGCTCATGGAGTTCTCCCGTCACTTTGGTCCGCAAACCCGGTAAAAATCGGCTATGTCTGGACGCTCGTCGGGTTAACTAAGTCACTATCCAGGATGCATATCCACTTCCGCTAATTAAGGGTCTCTTATCTCATCTACAATCTACTAAATTTATAACCAATCTAGATCTCAAGGACGCCTTCTGACAAATTCCTTTATCTTTGGAGTCTCGCAAAAAGACCGCTTTTACAGTCCCTGGTCGTCCTCTATATCATTTCGCTGTTATGCTTTTTGGTCTTCGCAACGCCCCACAAACTATGTGTCGCCTCAAGCATAAAGTCATTCCGCACGAGTATCATGACAAAATTTTCGTCTATTTAGACGACCTACTCATTACTAGTGCCACCTTTGAGGAACATTTAGATCTATTAAGTAAAGTAGCTCAATTTCTCACTTCCGCCGGCCTTACTATTAACGTCGAAAAAAATAAATTCCTTCAGCGCGATATATAGTCAGTGACGGTATCCTAAAAACCGATTCGGATAAAATTTCTAGTATTGTTGACTACCCCACTCCTAGGTCCGCTAAGGACGTACGGCGTTTTATGGGAATGGCGGGTTGGTATCGTCGTTTCATCCTTCACTTCGCCAGTATCACTGCGCCTCTAACCGATTTACCTCAGAGCAAGCGTTCGTTTAAGTGGAATGACTCCGCCGAAAACGCTTTCTCGCAAATAAAACAAGCCTTAATTTCGGCTCCAGTTTTAATTAATCCAGACTTCAGTAAACCCTTCTTCATACAGTGTGACGCCAGTACTACCGGTATCGGTAGCGTGTTATTTCAAAAGGACGAGGATGGTAAAGAGCATCCTATTGCTTTTATGTCCAGTAAATTAAATTCGGCCCAACGTAACTATACTATCACGGAACTCGAATGCCTTGCGGCTGTTCAAAGTGTAAAAAAGTTTCGTGCCTATATCGAGGGGTTTTCTTTTACTATCATTACCGATCATGCCAGCCTCAAGTGGCTGATGCGACAAACTGACCTTTCCGGCAGACTGGCTCGTTGGAGTCTCAAACTACAAGGATTTGACTTTCAAATCCAAGACTGCAAAGGATCCTTAAACGTCGTCCCAGACACGTTGTCACGCGTACATGAAGGTATTGTAGCCGGCAATATCTCTATTCTCTCTGACCAAACTTTAACTTCAATTCTTCTGGAACATGATTATCTGCATCCTTTAATTTCTGAGTCAGCCTTTAGTGAATCTTCATATCTAGAGCGAATCGATCTCACACATCACAACCCCGATAAATTTTCTAATATTTGGGTACAAAACGGGAAAATCTATATTAATACCGGTGTCATGTCGGATGACCAAGTAAATATCCCTCAAACTAAACTATGGGTGCCCGACAGTGTACAACAACTACTTATCTCTCACAGTCATAGCTCCCCGGTATCCGCACATGGTGGCGTCCATAAAACCGCCGAAATATTGCGTCGTTACTTCTATTGGCCTCGTCTCAAACTCGACGTCCGTAAATTTATTAGTCAATGTTCTGTCTGCAAACAGACAAAGTCTAATAACCAAACTCTTCGTCCTCCCCTCGGACAAATGCGTATTTCTGAGCGTCCACTGCAACGCCTGTTAATTGACTTTCTGGGTCCATATCCCCGTTCTAAGTTCGGAAATACGCAACTTTTCGTGGTGCTAGACCACTATTCCAAATTTCTATGGCTTAAGGCTATGCCTAAAGCAACTGCCGAATCCGTTGTGAACTTTCTTAACGAAAATATTTTCCATACTTTTGGCGTTCCTGAATTTATTCATTCCGATAACGGAGTGCAATTTGTGTCTAAAGATTTCACGCAACTTCTGTCAGACTACAATATCATCCAAGTTTTAAATCCTCGATATTCTCCGCAGTCCAACGCTTCTGAGCGTGCCAATCAATCCATTCTATCCGCTATTCGCTCTTATATTGGTGACGACCATCGTAATTGGGACCGTTCCCTGGTGGAGACATGCGCTGCATTTAGGAACGTAGTGCATGAATCCACTGGTTGTTCACCGCACTTCCTAATGTTCGGATTTCAGGCTATTAGACATGGCTCTGACTACACTCTCCTACGTAAATTATCTTCTTTAGCTGATGGTCAACTAAGTGTCACGGAGCGCAACAACAAAATGCGCGATATTCAAATCAAGGTCCAATCTAAACTTCAAGAATCCTACTTGAAGGGTAAACGCAGATACGACTTGCGTAGTAAGCCCCGAATGTTTCAGCCCGGTCAAGCTGTATATGTCCGTAATCATGTCTTGAGTAAGGCTTTTGATCGGTTTTCCGCCAAACTTGTCCCGAAGTTTGTGCCCGGAATCATTGTTCGACCTGTGGGACAGGTTGCCTACGAAGTTCGGGATATGTCCGGTAAAAGTCGTGGTGTATGTCACGCACAGGACATTAAGAGTTTACTTCGATCTGTATATTTTGTGGATACCTATCTGTATATATATCCTACATATATAAGTATGTCATAGCTTTGGTATAAAAAAAACTCTAGATAGTATTAGTTGAGGTTGCAGATATCATTAGTATTTGTCAAGGGTTGATCCCATATTAGTTATTTTGTTTCGTAGTCCAATGAGTTTTCCTAATGGCCTCGTCGTGTGACGTATCGGTTGCATTAGTGTGGACACGTATATTAGTAAGTTTGTTTCGAAGTCCCATGAGTTTTCCTAATGGCCTCGTCGTGTGACGTATTGGTTGCATTAGTGTGGACGGGTATTGTATTAGTATATATATCTGCATCGCATATAGTTAGGTTGTACTTTATTTGGAATCTGTTCATATATCTGTGGGTTGTCTTTTTGGGTTTGGAGTCACAAAATGCTGGAGAATTGACGACCTCTGGGGTCCCTTAACTAGTCCGCGTTGAGCGTTGACGTCTGTATATAATGTAGATATTTTGGTGTTGTATATATTATCATGTTAGTTAATATCTTGAATATTAGGGTTTGTAGTCATAAAAAACTAAGGCAGTGACGATCCTTGGGGTCCCTTAATAATTACTCACAAGAAGTGAGACCATTTTTTTTTGTATTCTAACCATAGCTCTCTATCTTCCGAATATTAACCATTTTACCTATCGGAATCTAGTATTCCTCATCTTTTCATTTCTGGTATACAACCGTTTCAGTTGCAAAGCTTCGTCTTTTAAGTTCTAGCTTGTTTTCTTTGGCCGATCCGAGACTGGGGTTGAAATCTGTCAGGTAAGACCTGAGGTTCTCTATGGGCTTTCAATACAGAGGGCAACGGTCGATCCTTTTGGTTAGTACAGCTCAACCCCAGTGTAAAACTCGGACGGACCACCATTTCGTTTTTCAGTGTCGTGTAGTGTCCCCGATATCTTGTCGTAACGTTATCCCTGATCTGTAATAGTCGGTTTCATTAATCATCTTTCCAACACGCCCGTGTTTCATTTTGTTTTGAAAAATCAGTAACCCGCCGTCGATAGGTTCCGTTCCTGTTTTAGGCTAGTTTGACTACTTAGTTAGTTTTGAAGGCTTATTTAGGGTAAAACTGTCGATTGAGTAGGGTTACCTTAACGTAATACCGTATCGAGGAACTTGCGTGAACATGTATGATGATTTCGACGTGCATACGTTTTGACTACATCTGCTTAGCTTCACGTACGACTTCCCTTTTGTTAAAACCCTCCTGGTTCGTTTGAGCGAGCATGATGATTTCGACGTTTAGACGTTTTGACTACATCTGCCTAGCCTCATACCAACCATGAGATCTTTCCTTACTTAGAGTTCATTCATAGCCCGGCCCGTGGAGAGACTCTTCTCAGGGCGGGGTCGTCCCCACGTTCTGTTGCGGATCAATTTTCATTTTTGTAGTTCACATTTTTCAATTCTTCCAAATTTGGAATATATTTAAATTTCCCTCCGTATACGGCCAAAAAATCAGCATTGGCAGTACTAAATCCCAATTTAGTAATCCACCACACGCGCTATCTCTCTTGAGAGGTGAGTTCAAGTGCTCGAGCGCGAATCGGTTCTCTTTGCATGCTGTCGCCCTCTGATTGGCCGAAAACATTTTGGCGTATTACCATATATGGTAATAAATGAAGCAAAAATGCTTCGACTTGTGATCGCGGTGAAGTGAGTGTGAGTTGAGTATAAGTGAGTTGGATAAACGTGCTAACCGAGGACGGTCACGTTTTTTTTGTTCAGGTTCCGGGCTGCTGGACAGGCAGTCCTTTCCGTGTTTGAATAATTAAAGCCTTTCCTTTCATGGAACAATTGGTATGTCTTGTGAAATCTCAGCTCTTTGGAAAATAGGTGCTTCCGCGTAGCTGCAAGCAAATGCTGCAAAGTGTTTTCTTAACCTCATTTGTACGGCCGTGGGAAAATAAGTAGCGTGGCTAAACGTTTAGACTGATGGGGTTTTTTTGGAACGCGCGAAGTGTATAGTGACGAAAATGCGAATCGTCCAGACGCTGCGAGGGAAGTGAAAATACTCGCTCGGAACTAGCTAGGATGTTAGGGGTCGATGACGAAAAATGCCATCACAATACGTCCAACAGTGTCGCCCGCTGCAGCACTTGAGGTCTTATAGCCCGTTCATCGCGCGAATCTAATCATACAATACATCCTGATGTGGGCTCGGTCCTGGATGTCTTTATAACGCTGTGATTTTGTGACGCGACCTGCTTTCCGAGAAGAGGTGAGTTTTCTCGTCGGAGTTCTCGCATAAACAATTAGAAGCACCGTGGGTAAACTCGCGCAGTTCAGTGAAGCCGCTCACTGGGCTACAGAGCCCCAAAGTGCCTTTCGCGACCAGCCCTATTGTCACCGAAAGCTGTGTATGGGAGATTTTGTGCGGATAACAACCACGGTTTGCGTGCGCATTTGAACGCTTTATGGAAATATGGAAAACAATGACAAATTGAAAGTAGACGTGCTAATTCCCTTGCCAGACAATTTTCTCACTGTCAGTTGTAGTAGCCCACATCTCTCTCCGTGGCCAATGCTGCAATAGTGCATGGAAGTTCAAACGAAATCAACAATCAAACCGGCAGTATTAAGCAGACCCCAACATCATGGCAGTTTGAGGTCAGAAACATCCTCCAATGCCAGTGTGAATGGCTCGATAAAAAAATATGATAAGTTTTTAAGTACTCTTGTCTCTTAAGCAGATAAGAAATTATATATATATATATATATATATATATATATATATATATATATATAAAATATATAAAAGTGAAAATAATGTGAAGTGAGTTTTTCATGGTTCTCCCCTCCTCAGCATGTGCGTGATTGGGTTTTGTCCGGTTCTAGATGTTTTTTTCGATGTGAATTTTATTAGCCCACGACCTGGTGAGCTAGCCGGTTTAAAAAAAAAACAGTTCTATCTATGGTCGCCACTATGCGGCCACTGTTGGTGGGTGCTCCGCACGGATGCCTCCTCTCGGCGGTCATCTTCCATGTTGCGACCGAAGTGGCGGGGCACATGGAGGATGATCTGCTGGGAGGGAGGTGAATGAATGCGGGGCACGCAACAAAGTTTAGTTCTTATGTGCGTGTTTTTCTTTCGAAGTTTTATTAGCAGAAAACTAGTGGCAATATTAGACATTACAACTTGAAGGAGAAAATGTTGATCAATTAACGAAATAAGCTGGAATCATAAAATGAAGTGGTTTCGGCTTGATTTCATATTGAAGTATAGTAAAATAGACTTAATATCATTTTTTGGAAAGGTTAAGGGACTTTGAAATCAGTTTTTAGATTTAATCATAAACCATTAAATAATAAAGCATTAGTGAACATCAAACGACCTAAAAAAAAATATTATTACAAGTAGAAATAGCCCAATTTTGTTTGAGGATAATCGATTGTTTTTAAAAAAAAACACAATTTAATACCCAACTTTATTTAGCGGGAACCGATTTAGAACTCTCCTCTTTATCTTCTAACACATTGGCTTATAGCTTGTTCACATTGCACCCGATTTCGACAAATTGGGAGATTTCGCGAAATCTAACCCAAAATCTACCAGATTTTCCATACTAAAATCAAAATCTAGTCGATCTCAAATCTCCTAGATTTCAACAAAATCTACTCAAAATCTGATGGTTGCGTGTGGCAGAACTGCAAGAAAAATTTTCGCCACACTTTATCACACACATTCAGATGACGTATGACAAGCAGTGACAAGTGTCAAACATATGTGAATTTCATTCGCGCGAATCATGTCAAATAAACGAAAATATAAAAATAAGATTAAGTGGCAGGACGACGCCGAAAAATTCCTTTTGGCCCTTTGGGCCGAAAAATTGGATGGAATACGTGGCCACCGAAAAAAGACAGCCACGTATTTCAGGAAATGAGAGTTGCGATGGAGGCGCCAAATTTCAAATTTAAATTTAAATTTACGAAACTGTCACTGCCAAATCTAGACGAGGCGATGTGAACACTTGACAAGATTTCGAAATCACAGTGACCAAAATCTAGCGATGTGAACAAGCTATTATATAGACTTTCCTTAACTTAAATTTATGTCTGCACTCCAGAGTGCAGACTTGCAATTTTAAGTTCTCAGGCCACCCTAATAGCACGATTATTGAAATCTCACTTGTTCAATGTTTGGTGATCCAAGGGACTTGCAGATAACGCACCTGCTTTCACATTTAGGTGCCCTGACGTAACTAGCAACCTAATGAACTTTGTATAAATTGGCCGCCGGTTCAAATTAAATATATATATATATATATTATATTAAACGCCAAATACGAATTTTATATTGTAAACCGATTGAATTTTCTACGGAGGTCAATGAATCAATTGTCCTCAGAACCACCACTCTCAATGGAATCAACCAGAATTGTGCAAGTGTTGTGTATAGTGTGAATATTCAAAATTAACGTGATGTCGTCGATTTGCTTGAGGAAACTGGGATAATTAGACATGACAACAGACAGAAATAGTATGTGCTAGATATGTCCCGACGTTTAATAGTAACATGAACTTTAGTCGAAATCCTAACAGAAACGCAGAGGAATTTCAAGTTTCAAATAGTGGACAGTTTAAACGTGGTAATGGAAATACAAATTTTAGGATTTTTTTCCCAACAATCAATCTGGAGGATTCCGTCAAAACCATAACAATTTTGCTAGTGGCAATTCACGATTTTGAAAGCTAAACAGACATGTACGTATGGAAGTTGACCAGATATAACTTACAAATTCTAAAAACCAAGAGCAAGTAAATTTTCAATTTTCTGCCGGGAAACGAATTTACCGATAGTTGTGCTAACTATTGGTAGAGACGTAAACGTTTTAGGAAACGTCTCTTCCGACAGCAAGATTCTTTTAAAGTTGGTTAGAGAGGATGTGAACACTGAGGAAAAGGAAAAGCTTGTCTTTCTGATAAGGAAAAACAAAAAATTGTTTTTCCAGGAAGGACAACTAGCCCATGCACACGAAGTGCATTATGTAATTGTTACCAACCCGTTACAACTGTATATTACAAAATATACAGATATCCCAAGTCCACGAGGAAGAGATAAACAGGCAAATAAAGGAAATGTTAGAGCAGCGCATTATAGTAGAGAGCTATATATACCATGCCTACCATACAATTCACATTGTGGATTGTTCCCAAAAAAGCTGATAATTCTGGTAGGACAAAATAAAGAATTGTTATCGATTATAGAGCTATGAATGACATTACCGTTTGTGACAAGTTTCCAATAACTAATCGAGAATTTACCAAAACAACTAGGAAGATTTGAATATTTTACAACTTGCTAAAGGGTTTCGCCAAGTGTTAATAATAGATGAAGATACGAATAAAACTGCTTTCTCTACACCCTTGGGTCATTATGAATTTGTAAGAATGCCGTTCGGTTTAAAAAATGCTCCAGCGAGATTACAGAGACTTATAAATTCTGTATTGAGTTAATATAAAAATCAAATCTGTGTTGTTTATTTAGACGACATTTTAATATTTAGCACGACAATAGAAAATCTCATGGAATGTATTCAAAAGGTTTTTGTCAAGATGAGGAAGCATAATTTTAAGATACAAATAAATAAATGCACATTTTTTGCAAGATATACAGAGTATCTGGCTCACACTTTAAGAACCGAAGGTATAAAACCGAATGTAAATAAAATAGAAAGTATTTACAAAACTTAAACCTCCTCGAACGACCAAGCAAATTCAAACTTTTTTAAGGGTTATGCAAGCATTGCTCACAAAATGACCAAATATCGGAAGAAAAATATTAAAATCAACGTAAATGATCCTCAATCTATTCACACCTTTATCAAGCTAAGGAGAATGTTGGTTAATCCGCCAATTCTTAGGTATCCAGATTTTAGTAAAAGTTCAAACTGGTTATAGATGCAAGTGATTTTGCAATAGGAGCTGTTCTGACACAGGATGAACATCCTATATATTATGCTACCAGGACCTTAAACGAGCACGAAAGGAAGTATTCTTCTACAGAGAAAGAGCTCTTTGCTGTCTTTTGGGTCACTAACTATTTCCGTTTATATATTTATGGTAGAACTTTTGATCTGATGATGAACCATCAGCCTCTTAAATGGTTACAAGCCAAGCATAAGAGCAAAGATGTAAGCCCACGATTACAACGATGGTTATTGAGGTAAGGCGAGTATGATATCAACATTTTCTATATTAAAGGGAAGGATAATGAGACAGCAGATTTTATGAGTAGAATCAACGCATAAACTGGAGAAATCAATGTATTGAATAAGATTTTGCAAGAAGATGACTACTTAACCACAAATGCAACCATTCATTTGCAACAGGAAGAACAGGACGACCAATTTCCAATATTAGAAACAGTTAACCAATTTTCACTCAGGTAATATTGAAAGAAAGAAAGGATTTTTAAGTGTGTTGAATTGTACAATATATCCCTACACTCTACTATTAGTACTAGACCGATAAATGTAGAACAAGGCAACGTAGATAAAATTAAAATAGAGGCGCTCCTTAAACGATAAAAAGAGATGAGGATAAATAAACTCAATGAAAATCGGGAAGACATTCAGATAGCTGAGAACGAGGGTATGTTGAAATATACAAGGCTTTAAGACACAAAAATGAACCTAGATATCGGAAATTAAACTTAAAATATACACTAAGCCGATATTAAAATAATATAATATAAACTTTCGGATAAATTGGATACTAATGATTTGCATAGCAATGTCGACAATGATAATGGAAACAGTAGAAAAAATGAATAACGATAACGGTTTCATCGAGATAAAACTAGCAGACGTCCTCATAAATCAAAATTATGATATGATTTTTCATACTATCAACCTCATTGACATCGAAGAAGCCATTAACTCTCTTAAATCGAATGTAGACAATATGGAATAACTTGAACACAAACAGCTTTTAAAACACAAACTTGACACGATACGAATTCAGGTACGGACATTATTACCTCACATGAATTAAACGAGGACTATTTAACATTGTTGGACAAGGATTGAAGTGGTTATATGGTTCCATGGACGACAATGACAGAAAGAATATAGATGAGCATCTTAGAGTAGTTGATCAAAATAACCATTTGGCTGTCGAGAATTTAAACAAAAACATTCCAATAAAGCACCATTTTAACAAAACTTTCAATAAATTAAAAGAGGCAATTGGTTCTGAAAGAATTAAATTAACTGAGGAGTCAATGAGGTAATAATGAATTTTTTTTTTATTACAAGATCTTATGATTGTATACATGAATCAGCTAGTGTTAGCTCTAACATGCTACTTTGCAAATCTTAACCTAATATTAGACGCTGTTAGGGTCCTCCCCTAAGCAGCTTGTTGCTTTGAATGCTGTATTAAGATCGGCTTATGTTGATGAACTCCCCACAAAGAAATACATGGATGGTGGCCTAGGTGGAGGGTTGAGTTGGTGCTTCCTATGGTTGACCGAAGTTATTTGAATATGGTTTTCTACACCTTAGCTTGCACAGTTTAGTGGGTCATTTTTCCTGATCCTTGCAAATTTTTTGGTTACAAGGATGCTTCTGCCTGATTGGTTTGGATGTTCTTTCAGCCTAGTCAGGTATTTTCTGCAGTAGTTGGCTATCTCTTCTTTGACCTCTTTGGTTTTTGTGTCTCTAAGCAATATTTTATTGTTGACGTATCTCGATGCGCCGGTCATTCCCCTGATTATTTTCGATTGTGCCCGTTGTATTATTTCTATCCTAGATTTTTTTGCTGCCCCCCACAATTGGATTCCATAGGTCCATGTTGGCTTTATGATACTTCTGTAAACTGCTAGTTTTGTGTCTAAGCTCAGCTTTGCTTTCTTATTAAGTAGCCAATACATTTTTCTAAAAGTGAGATTAATTTGATCCTTTTTTTGTTTATGTGTGTTTTCCACGTTAGCCTTCTGTCTAGATGAATGCCCAGGTATTTTACTTCGTTAACCAGTTTCACTCATTCGTTGTTGATTTCTATTGGCCTGCAGGTTCTCTTTTTTAGAGTGAAGGTTATTTGTTCGGTTTTCTCTTCGTTTAATTTGATGCCCCACTTGCTCGTCCAGTCGGTGATTTTGTACACATGTTCTTGGATGACACGGGCTGCTGTATTAGGATTCTTGTGCTTGAAGATTATAGCTGTGTCGTCAGCGAAAGTTGTAGTTGTGATCTTCTTATCTGTTGGTAAGTCCGCTGTGTACAGTAAATATAACACGGGACCCAACACGCTTCCTTGCGGAACTCCTGCATTGATCTCGTACGTTTTGCTAGAGCAGTTATTGACAGTAACCCGAAATTTCCTGTTTGAAAGATAGCTATGTATGATGTTGTAGAATTTGGTGGGAAGTAATTTTTTGATTTTTATTAGCAAGCCATCGTGGTTAACTTTATCGAACGCCTGAGCTACGTCCAAAAAAAGCCCAATACAGTATTCGTTGTTTTCCATTGCCTCTTTGATTTTCGTGAAGATTTTGTGAACCTGCTCTATTGTACTATGTCGGCTTTTAAATCCAAATTGATGGATAGGAATGATATTGTTTCTGTCTAAGATGTTTTGAAGCTTGTCCAGGAAGAGTTTTTCGAAAAGTTTGGAGAGGATTGGGAGTAGACTTATGGGTCTATATGATTCCACCCTGAACACATCTTTGCCGGGCTTAGGTATAAAGAAAATTTTTGCTAACTTCCATTTTTCTGGGAAATAATCAATTCGAAGAATGGCATTGAATATAAATAAGATTCCAATTTTACCATTCATGGGAAGAGCTTTTATCATCTGGCCGGTGATGTTGTCGTGGCCTGGAGCTTTTTGCGGATTTAGATCTTGTATTTTTTGTGTCACTTTGTCAAGGGTAAAGCTGATTGGTTTTCTCCTTTGGATTTTTGGTTGTCTTTCGATGTTCGTCGTGTTGGGTTTGAAGACCATTTCGAGGTGTTTCGCGAAAGCCTCCGCTTTAACTTGGTCTTCGTTGATCCATTTGTTGTCTCTCCCGAGTATAGGCTTGTTCTGTTGTATAGGTTTTTTAATGCCTTTTGTTGCTTTCCAAATGGAGTACCCTGAGTCGGGGTAGTGGTTCTGCTGTATACTCATCTATTTTCTGGTTCTTTTCTGATTCTAGTTGGTTTCTAAGCTTTTTGATGGCTCTCTTTAGCTCTATTTTAGCTTGCGGTGATTTCGTTGCAAGCCAGTGCCTTTTTGCTTTCCTTTTAGTTTTAAGTAGTTCCAATATGGTTGAGCTGTGAAGCTCGGACATTCTTTCTATTACTTGGCGGTCAGGTGTAGCGTGTTGGGCGCAATCCCTGATGGTGTCGTTGAGATAGTCAAGGGCGTTTTCTATGTCCTCCTCAGATTTCAGTTTTGCGTGTGGGCAGTAGTTTTGTTTGAATAGCTGCTGGAATTTTGGCCAGTTTGTTTTGTTGTTTGTTAGTTTATCCTTTTTTTCGGTGAATATGAGTGTGCTGTTGAGTTCTATGATGGTTGGAGAATGATCGGATGAGAGGTCGTCAGTGGTTGTGGCGTTAAAGAGGTAGGGGTTTAAACCCTTGGAAAGACCGAAATCTATTATGTCTGGCCTTTTGCGCCTGTCCGCTGGCCAGTGGGTTGGCTTTTTGCCAGTGATGCAATTTAAATTGTTTTCATATATAGTTTTTTCCAGTTGTCTACCCCTTGGAGACTTGGTTCTTGCCCCCCATAGTGGTGATTTTGCATTAAAATCTCCTGCGACCAGGAATCTGTTCCCCATGAGTTTGATGAATTTGTTGAATTGTTCTTTTTTAATGATGTATTTCGGTGGGCAGTATACAGCAGCGATATTTATAGTACCTACTAGCTCCATAAGCTTGATGGCTGTATATTGGATCTCCTCTGCTTGGTTACTGTGTATGGGATGGTGTTTTATTCTATTCCTGATGAGAATGGCTGTACCCCCATGGGCCTTGTTGTTGGGGTGATCATTTTTGTAGAGTGTGTAGCCAAATATTTTAAAGATGTTTTTGTTGGTTAGGTGGGTTTCTGAGATTAACATAACGTCAATGCGATTTAGGGTCAAGAATTTTTCTAGTTCTAATTTATGGGTGGTTAGCCCGTTTGCATTCCAATGGGCTAGTTTGATTCCCTTCATTTAATGAGCTCGCTTAGGATTTCTGTTTGCCTGTTCATCATGCTTTGAATTTGTTGCATGGTGTGTGTTAACTGGTTGATGTTGTTAGTTAAAGTTACTAGTATTTGCATTATACTTTCGCTTTGGCTATTTGCTGCTGGCTGTTCGTTGTGTTTCAGGACATTTGCATATGTGAATCCATCTCTGGATGGTATTTGGTGCTGTATTGGGGCAGTATGTGCTGTATTAATTGTTCTGGGGTTGTAACTGTAAGAGTTGGCTACATTTTTGTTGTGTGATTGTTGTTTTTTTTGGTTGTTCTGGATGGCGATGTATACCGAACAGCCTTTGTAGTTTGCTGTGTGATTTCCGTTACAGTTACTACATTTTTTGCTGGAGGCGTCGGTTTTCATCTCCGGGCAATTGGAGGTTTGGTGGTCTTTACCACAAGCGACGCATACGTTTTTGAGCTTGCAGTATGCTTTCGTGTGGCCATATTCCTGACAGTTTTTGCACTGGACTGGAGCTTTGCGCTTGTACGGTTCTTCTATGGTCACTTTTCTATTCAATATATATCGTACCTCGTAGATGGGGTGGGTTTTTCCTTTGGCGGACTTACTGCTTTCAGGCAATAGTTCGACTCTGAACATGGGTTGTGGCTGCTTATACCTATTTAGAATATTATGTACGTATTTTGTTTTATAGCCGAGCTCTTCAAGGTCTTGCTTGATCTCTTCAACTGGGACGTTGTAATCTATGCCTTTGATAACAACCCTGAGGCCTTTCTCGCTCTTTAGTTGGTACGTATAATATTGCATTCCTTTTTTGTTTAGCCAGTCTGCTATTCTGCAGTAATCCACTTCTCGTTGGACTTGAATCTTCGTTTCTTTCAGTTGCCCTCTTTTTAAATCGACAACGTAGAATAGATCTTTGTTAATCAGCGATTTCACACTATGTATTAATTCTGCATTATTTTCCACGCGCACGTAAATTGGCGGTGGTTTAGGGGCTGCATCAGCTTCGTCGTTTAGCGCAGCATATCGATTGCTATTGTTTGCAATACCTGCAGTATCTGGGACACCCGAGGTTAATGTTTTTTTTACCTTGCAAAGTGTTGCTAGAATGCGCTTCTCCGGCGTTTAATTCGGCTCGTTTACGTTTGCGCGAAACTATTTGGAAGTATCGTTGGATCCCTGCCGGTGTGGATGGTTTGGCGCTTGGGTCTGCATTTTCATGGTTCTGCTGGTCAGTGCCCATGTCCTCCCTCTCGTCTTCCTCTTGCGGGGGGCCAATTATTTTACTTGCATTTGTTGTTGCACTGTTTTCTATTGTACCGTTGATTCTTTTATTGTCATTTTTCTTAACTGTATCGATTGGAATCATACGGCGCTTATTAGTTCTGCACTGGTTATTGCACTGTTTATTCTTCAACTGTCACTTTTCGTAATAATGAATAAAAAAATTATTTATAACTAAATATTGTACTCAGATATTTTAATGAAGATAAAGATTTTCGGTGGCCATGTCTACCAGATCCAAAGCACTATTATTTCCAAAAGATATTTGCAACGCCAATAATTGCATCGTAGAATATTTTCGTTCATCGTAACACATTCAGAATTGCCAATATTGTAAATACATCAAGTTTTAGCAATGTATTTTTGTCGACTAGCAAAGTTAACAACATTTGGTGAATAGAGGTAGAATGTAAGATAACAGTCAGCCATGTACTCATACTCTTCGCAATTAACGCGATCACAATAAGCAACCACGTTTTTTGAATTCTTTTTATTTTTTTATCTTGAAACTCAAGAATCTACTAAATTCGTGCGCATCTTTACTCGAAATTTTCTTACTCCATTGCTATGCGTGTTAATTAGTATATAATTATAAATAGCCAAGTAAACAAGTTAAAAGAAACATTGTGGTGTTCGTTTAATTAGACACTACATTTGGTGCTCCGCCACAAAGCACGTAGTGAAATTCTGTGACGAACAAAAAAGTGTGCGACACACAACAATGGTGGAAGGAGTGAAGCCAAGCGCGAATGATAAAACAAGCAAAGGAGTGTACACGCCGGTAATTAATAATGCTCCCTTCATACCGTGAAGAATCCTCTTCGGATCATCAAACTTTGTGGAAGCCGTTCAAAACCACCCTTGCCCTTAACGTCTTAGTAATGAAGGAAGGTTCGGACATGAATTGAAAAACCCCTGCCAAGCAAAAATACGAAACGCTCAACGCAAAATAAATCGGCAGATTCACAGAATCGCCAGAAAATCGACTGATCAACGCTTTATCCATTCTCGAGCTTGGGGATCTAAAGCCTTCGCAGCTATGGCGTCGCACTGGTCGATAAACAGTTCCAAGATGACGCGCTGAAAACATTTTGGTCCAAGAAGCTACCAGCTCACGTACGTGCAATTCTAATTGTTACAGCGTACGTAGAGATCGAAGCATTAACAGAAACGGAAAACAAAATTCTGCAAGAAATGAATCCATACAGGGACATATCATGTCTGAACTGTAATCATGGGCCACATGCAAGGAAGACTGATGTGACAGTCAAAATTGCTTTATTGACTTGAAACGCAGCTTCCGAAATGATCACAATCCCAAATCCAACAAAGTAGCAGATCAAAAAATAGACGGAAAAGTAGAAATCAAAGTCTTTCTGCGAAGAGAATATGTTTCTACCATCAAAAATATGGTAAGCGTGCACGTACTTGTAGAGAGCCAAGTAGTTTCGGAAAAGATTCGCTGCCGGAAAACTTACCATTTCGCCGTCACCAAACACGATCGATGACGGCGAAATAATTTCAAATCTATTAGTACTTTGTGACCATCGTACCGGATTGTTAATTTTTGTGGACACTGACGCCGATATCTCTGTCTTGCCAAAAGACTAGCATAGGAAACAAGCACTAGCTGAGATGAAACTTTTTGCGACCAATAGATTGACTATCATTACATATGGAGAACAGTTATTGGTACTCGATTCAAGCCTACGCAGACCGCTTCCATGGAAGTTTTGTGTCGCTTAAGTGTCACGCCCAATTCTTGGCGCTGATTTTCTACGACACTTTGGACTGCTTGTCGACATCAAAAACAAAAAGCTAATCGAAACAAAGACGAAACTCTTACAATCAGGAATTTATATCGCTACAACGAACCACGAGTCTGTACCGTCGATCCTAAAAATAAATTACACGAAATTATTTAGAAATTTCCGGAACTTACATCTAACACATTCTGAAGCCCGGCCAAGCACAACATGTTTCATCATATCGAGACGTCGGCCGCCCGATAAATCCCAAGCCGCGAAGGCAAAATTAGGATTCATGCTATAACAAGGAATTTGCAGACGATCCATGAGCAAGTTCACCGCTATTGAAGAGAAAAAATGCTGGAATGGCGTCCCTGTGGAGACTTTCGCCGACTAAACGCTGTTACAATCGCCGATAGTTACTGCATTCAATGAATGTTTACGGCATAACTCAACATTTGGCGGGGAAGATCATATTCTCAACTCTAGACTTGACGCGAGCTCATTCGAATTCTCCGCAATGGCATGTGGATGGAGAAACACGGCTCAAACGTTCCAACAATTAGTTGATAACGCATGGAGAGGACTAAACTTCGCTTTTTCCTACTTGGACGACGTACTTACTGCGTCGTCATCGGACGAAGAACACAAAAATTATCTGCAACAGGTTTTTCAGCCATTGAAAAATTTTGGTCTCACAATCAACGTAGCAAAATGCGTATTCGGCGCGAAAGAAATCGAATACTTATTGTAAAAAATCAGTTTCAAAGGCAATTGAACCGGTACTTGCCAAAATTCAGGTCGTACATTCATATCAAAAACCGGAAAGAATCATCGAGCTGAGGAAATATCTCGGATTAATCAACTTTTACCGCAGGTTTCTTCCAAACACCGGAAACATACTCTTACCGCTAACGGATACCGTAGAGATAGTCGTAAGAACGACAAAAGGTTAATTGAATGGATTGCGACATCTTAAAAAAACGACTGATGGCAGAAGCAGCCCTATTATCACATTCGCCAGGAAATTTGACAGTAGCAGTTAAAACAGATGCCTCAAACACCACTGCAGGAGCAAAACTAGAACAATGGGAGAGTAACATGTGGATGCCACTTGGATTTTTCTCCAAAAAGTTTATGGAAGCACAAACCTGTTACAGCACACATGGCCGAGAGCTTACTGCTGTGTACATGACGATCAAATTCTTTCGACACCTCATTGAAGGACTATGTTTGATGGTGCGCACTGACCACAAACCACTCACCTACGCGTTTCAACAAGCATCGGCAAAGGCATCACCCAGGCAATCCCGTCAACTGCATGTTACGGAAATCGATAATTTAGTGACGAATGCACTGTCACGTGCCAACGCCATATCCATACCAACAATTTTGGAAGCAAAAGATGCAACCGACAACCAACAAGCGGATGAAGGGCTCAAAGCCATACTCTCAACGAATACATCGTTGAAGTTACAACAAAATTTCCACGAAGGGACGAAAAAACCACTTTATTGTGACACATCAACCGAAACCGTACGACCGTCCCCAAAGTTTGCGAAGAATCGTCTTATCCTGGAGAACCTTTGACTAGCAAAAATATTCGTAGGAAAGACATTTGACCGAACATGGACAAAGACATCACTAGTGAGGTCAAAATAAGTCTCAAATGTCAACGAGCGGAGATTTAACGCCACGTACATAACAGCCCTCAGCAATTTGTCCAAAGGAACGAACGCTTCGAGCATGTTCATAGAGACATCGTGGGACCACTAGCATCTTCAAACAGCAATCGATATATAATGACCATGATCGATCGTTTCATGAGATGGCCAGGAGCGGGGCCCATTCCTGACATAATAGCGGATGCAGTTGCGACTGCATTTTATTCAAATTGGATCGCGTTCACCCCGAACAATAACAACTGACCAAGGGACCCAATTTGAGTCGTTACTGTTTTGCGCGTTAACACTGCTCACGGGATGTAAACACCATATCATCTGTTAGCTAATGGGATGATTGAAAGCTAGCTTAAATTTCTAAAAACGACAATATTGTGACACGAAACGCAGCGTTGAACTGAAGTTTTGCCAACAGTTCTTTTTAGCTTCAGCAAATCAAATTTATTTACACTGTTCGCCCGCCAAACAAGTGTACGAGAAAACACTGTAGATGCCAGAAATATTTTTCGTCAGCGAGGAAATCATTCCCAATCCACAAATATTCCTGGAAAAATTTAGGCTGGATATGCAAAAATTGCAAGCGGCACCAGTCGCACACCATCGCAACGACGCAATGTTCCTTTTCAAGGATTTACATATGTGTACGCATATATTTATTCGAGGAGACGTAAAAAACAAAGCACTGATGGCCTTGCTCCCATACTCAAGACCCCACAAAACCATTGAGAGGATAACTGATCAAGTTTTTAGCATCCGAGTCAACGGGAAGTCCTTGGCAATATCGATGGAAAGGCTTAAACCAGCGTATTTGACCGATAAGATGATGATGAAGCGATAGCAAGCACTCCTTTAGGGGTAACATATGCATCCAACAGCCGACAATTGCTTGTTCCTTTGAAAAAATACTCCAAACTTAAACGAGTGCAATTAAACACGACGTTACATTCCAAAAAAATTATCTGACAATTGATCAGCCTGTAGGGACTCTAAAGCGATACCAGTGCATCAAGCGGTCAAATGAACTTTACAGCAATAAAGGCCACTTTCGTCCTGATCAGTTTCGATCACCGACGCGTGCGCATCTCAACTCTAAATCTTCTTACTCCATTGTTATACGTGTTAATTAATATATAATTAATAATAGCTGAATAAACAAGTTGAGAGAAACCTTGTGGTGTTCGTTTAATCAAAAAAGTCACTATTTTCATACATTTTGTGACAACTCCACCTGCACTAAACCTGGTTGTAATTAAAGAAGGTTGGCTTGGGAATTTTCAAAACCAATTAGAGCCTCCCTGTTTTTCATTGTTAAAATTACAAATTGGCTGGTTTGTATTAGTTGTACAAAATTCAATTATTACGAGTTTTACAAAGTGCAACAATAACCATCGATTTTTCTAAAAATAACTACATAATATTCTCAAGCATATGTAAAATTATTTAAAGTGGTTTCATATATTTGTGTTGACTTATGTTTTTTAAATAACCTCTTTGCAAATATTTTTCTTTCGAAGTTAAAAATCACAATTATATCTGCATGAATGTCTGAATATGCAATTGTTCTGAATTTTGAGCTTAAATTTCGGCCCTTCAAATGGTTCATGTCGTTCACCAATGATCACCAGTACCCCAATGCCAAAAATGGTACCAGACATTATGTTGACGTTCCACTTCTTAGTTGTGTTTATTATTGGAAACAACGACTAACACGAACGGCTCGAACTAAAGAAACACCAAGTGGTACTAAAAGTGCCACGAAATATGATTTCAAATAGACTAACACGGAGCACGCACGACATCTATATATTATACGTCGTATAAGTAGAAATCTATAAGGATTTGTAATGAAAATGAGTTGTTAGTGGGTGGAAAAATAACCGCGACAAAAATACACTAGCCCACAAGACTTTGTTCTTGTTGACCTGAGGGACGTTGAGTCCTGGGACGAGGTAACAAACCCGTCTGTCGTGCAGACGGATTGGGTTCGGTCTCTAATTGACTAGGCGGCGATGTCTGCTGGCAGGCCAGCTTAGTTCGGCGCGTAAGTTCTCATTTCCGAGAGATTCAGCCATTATAATTGGCTGATTCACAAGTTCGACAAAACAGTCCTACGTTACTTTAAGCGTTCTTCCGTGCACGCACCGAGAAGAAACCGTGAACACAACACCAACGGGAGAGAGAAATTATCATCAACCTTACAAGCGACATGCCCAAAGATAACCCGACGAAAAACGAACATAAAAGAAACCGCGCTATCAAACGAACTCTCGGGTGGTTGAGCCAATTCTCTAGGCCACAATAACCTTACAACGACCGGGCATCTAAGTCTACAAACGAAAAGGAGGGAAAATCTGTGAAACTGTCGTTAATAAGACTTTATTTTCTTAAATGCATTTTACGAAATTCTATATATTTATATTTCATTGTCATTTCATTAATCATACACAGATTTATCTAAATTATGATATCTGCTGAAAATACGTTTAGTTAATTCGAGTTTTATTGTTTTTCTTTTACTTACTTCCATGAGCATTCTAAAAATTTATTTGAATTAACTTGTTTTATGTTGCAGTACATATTTAATATGTAATTATCTCAGTTTGAATTCTTTTGTCAAGAAAATCGCAATGCAACAGGCAATGAGGAAGAAGATAAGGAGTGGAACATCAACAAAATTAATGGGGCAAATCACTTGTATGTGTTCGTGAAACTAACACATTCCTGAGAAAAGCAAAGGCGCACGCTGTGAAAGTTTAGGAAGGAGCAAAATATATGGCGCGAATTAAATTTAGTTTGAAAATTTCGTTGCAAAAATTCCAAAATTTACCAAATTGCCTTTCTCTTCCCTTTTCAGCCGGGCTTGCGAACGGCTTCGGCGGAATTACGGCACCGTTATCGTCGGCTTAATTTTCATGGTTGAATGTTTTTACGATGAACCAGAACGAAAGTAGCCTATTACATGCCTCTCAAATGCACAATTTTATTGTAGCGCTGCCTAATTGAAATTTTTTCCGATTTTTGTTCAGCTATAAAACGATATCGGGTCTGTAGGTATATTTCAACAATGTATTTCAAGAAGTGCTTGCAGTGTTGTGTGTGAATGCTATTAGAAATTTTAGAAAATGTTTCCTTGTATAGAGTTGCGTATTCGGTGCAAAGCTGGTATCTACGAATTTGTTGTTCGGTTTTCTTGCAGAATTTCAAGGCACTTTCTGATGACATTTTAAGTATTCCTCTGCTTTTGTACTCAACAAGTGAAGGAGAAGTTTAAAAACCTTGGATTGCAGCGAGATCTCCTTGCAGAGTCTTAGTTATCTTGAAGACAACAAAACTTGCAATATATTTTATAACTGCTTCACTATATTCACTAAAATTTGCAGGATTGGAAGCGTAACAATGATCTTCTGCGAGAATTGGGTCGTGAGAGCTTGTCTCAACTGCAATCTATGGGTCAACCATGACGTGCCTATCAATACTAATAGCAATGCCATTCAATGGGTAGGTTTGGCAAGAAGTCAGTATTGCAATTTCCTCTAACCAAATGCAGTTACCAAGCCCTCCGTCTCTGGGTTGACTTCTGAAAACCAGCTTCATGTTCCGCGCTATGAACTGCCTTACTGTGGTGTTGTTATTATACCCAAGATCAGTGCTAATCGAAGAGAAGAACAGTTAAATGTGGTTTGGGTTCAGTTTATAAAGAGGCAGGAACTTAAAATTTTTGATTCTATGAATATTTTATATAAAAATTTTAATCAATCAGTCTCTGCCCATTACCTAAACGCAATTTAGATATATATTCGATAGCTTCGTTAGCCAGAAACATTATTTTCACATAATACTGTTGTGAATAAATTGCAACATATTTTTTTTATTTAGTTTGAATAATGTCACACCGTTTGTCATCTCTGATTTGAAGTGCAGTTTATTTTTTTTGGGGTTTCAGGACAACTACCTGCTGTGAGGAGCACTCATCATCAGCCAGGGTAAGTTGGATACCGATAAATATTTGAAGTAAGGTTGATATTTTTGTGTGTGTTGACTCCACTTCACTTTAGGTTTTTTTTTCTTCTCCTATTTTTCTTCTGTTGTTATAATTTTTTTAAATCATAATTACTATTTTTGTATTATGATTATTTAGTTATCATAATTTCCTTTTTAATCATAATTTTTTTTGATATTTTCTTTATTATAGTTTTCTTTCAAACCTTAATTTTTTATTATTTCGAATTATCTTTTTTGTTGTTTTATAAGTTGATTATAATGTTAGTTTTTTATTTGAATTATTTGAAATATATCTATATTCCTTTTAACAGTATCATGGCCTAAGTTTTTTTTCCAGGCTCAGTACCAACACCCAATCCTGATTTCCATCCCTTGTCCATGTTATTTGGATCGACACGGGCCTAGCCTAACCTCCTAAAGAACCACACCCACGCGCTGAGCTTTAGCCGGCATCGTTGCGCTATACAGGGGATGGAAGGCTAGGTTCAAATAAATTTTCCGTGGCCGCAGTGTCAATACGCGGAGGTCGCAACAATACTCTTTGCTTGGTGCGATGAGTACCAAAAAAAATTAAACATTTTTCGATAAATGCAACAGAACTTATCACTAATAAATGCAATACCTCCCTCTTCCTTTTTCAACCGGGCTTGGGACCGGCTTCGGCGGAATTGTGGCGTAAGCAACATTTAAAAACAAAAAAAATACATCCTGACTTTATTACCTTTCCATATTAACAATAGTAAAATTTTGACCAAAATGTCTTTACCTGTAACGCCACTGACATTTTTCCGCCATACTAAGCACAACAATTAGGAAATGATATTTCAAATTGCATTTTCACTAAACCGATTGAAATCGCAATTTTCACCACCCGAACTACATTACGTGAAGCGGTAAGGACACATATTGCACGAGCATATTAATTTGGACGCCATCGCCACCCGCAAACCCGAATATTTTCACATTTTTGCCGATTCACGAAAATCGCGATTAAATCACTACCGTACACTTTTCCGCACTTTTCTCTTAGCGCGCACGAAGGAAACACAGTTCCTCAACCGAGAATAACGCACAATTCACATTTTTCGCGATCAAAACCGAAATAAATTCGATAGATAAAAATCGAATTGTATTTTGTTGACGAATTGGGTGTAATGCCGGAACAGTGAAGCACTCCGTTTGACTTAAGAACATCTTTTCAAAGGAGACGTCACGAAATGTCATTCCCGAATTTTCGCCCCACACACCTATAAGGCTTTACACGCTTCGTTCCGTTCCTTAGTTTCCTTCTTCATTGGCAACAGGATTACATAGGATGCAATCTCATTGACATTTTACTTTTCTGTTGGTAACTTAGCAACTTTTAAAGTGAAGGTTACAAGCTAATCAAAAAACAAATCATCCCTTAGCTCTGGGGCGCTGGATCTTAAGTTTGGGGCTATGCAAATTTTTTCCTTATAATGATAATATATCTGTATATAGTTAAGTTATGTAAGATCGGCTGTAAAAATCGTTTAATATTTAATGCTAAGATTCTGTGTAATAATCACTTTGAAGTTTGTGTTCACTATCAAATTGCTTTTTCAATTCTTGTGATTTGAGCACTATTACAATGTGTGTATATTGACACTTTCTTTTAATTTGTTTATAGCTCGTTAAGTAACTAGATGTAATGGGGATCAGCAAAGAGTTCTGTAACGTTCGTGACAATTACCTTTCATAATACAGTCCTTTAACAAAGAAAATAGACAAAATATACATTTGTCCCAGGCAAAATATGCATTTATCTCAATAATTTTTTTGCTTGCTTTATTTTGCTTTATTTTCGGGCTTGGACTTTTCATAGGATTTATTAAGCCTGATTTCGAATCATCAGCTCGTTAGATGTTCATAAACTCATCCACTTGACGCGTATACCTGCAACAATTTGACTCGCACGTAAGATGGAAGCAAGATAAACAATGTTTGCATTGAACTCCTTGTTTAAAATGTAGGTAGCTTATCGGTTCCAAGAAGCACAGGTTGATATCTAAATCGTGCTGGGCCACGGGTTATCTGATGCGGATGAAAGTAATGGAACAGAACCTGCATCATCAGCCACGCACACCATTGACGTGTTTTGGGCTCCCTTCCATCATTTTTTCTTGCACACTGATCCAATCCCATCTAGCTAGAGAAGATAGTACAGAACGGTCAATCCACAGCACAAAACTGCGATCACGAACAACATAAACATTGTATTTTTTGCTTTTGAAATCTCACTCTCGATCCATCCTTCCTCTTTTCTACTCTATCTTCCGCTCGCTAGCACTCATCGTCTCCCGGTATCCTACCAGCACTGTTCCCCGGATCCAAGAACCCCCTGATCAACAGCCACACCGTGGTGGATAAGGTAGGTATGTTCCGAGTGGTGAATGGTCCCCGATACTCTTTGGATGGGAAGTATGGTGACTTTAAAATCAGCAAGGTTGCACAAAATTATGCCGACAATTAAAAAATATGTGGAAAAAATTGTGAAAAGTAATAAGAAAAGGAAAAAGACAGTTCTAAACTACAGTTTCACAAAGCAGGATATTACAGATTTTCAAACGAAGCGATTTCGATTCACATTGCTGGTGCAACGTGTCTTGCATTTCATTAATTGTCAGTTGAACTCAGGAAACAAAATCTGCAATTTTCTGACCCGGAAGAAGCTCTTGTTGTTTGGTTTTGAGATTTTTAAGTTGTTCATAGACATAGTGATATTCAATATTTGTTATGCTTAATGCAAGGACTGCGGTTTTGGCCTTACTTTTCTCCACATGTCCGATTTTGTGATTCAGTCTAATATCTTGGAATCCTAAATACGTAGCAGCACCTGCCTTGGTTGGTTAGTTGAAGTCGCAGCCCTCTTTATCAAAAGATTAACTTAGCTTAGACTACAATAGGCCCATTGGGATATCACAGATGGTTGAGACGGCACTGCAACCAGCTGCTGGGTGACAAGAAAAAATAAATTCTCGTATTGTAAAAAAATGCTGTTTTAGCTACAATATCACTACGAAAATTCAAGGCAGCAATACTTTCGTCTCGTTGGCCTCAATGGACGTTAAGTTCCGGGACCGAGGCAACAAACTCTTGTGTCGTTCTGACTAATTTTGGACCGACCTCTACTTAGCTAGAGGAATGATGGCTGCTTGCAGGCCAGCTCAGTTCAGTGCGTAGTGCCGTGGATGCGAGTTTTGGTTTCGCTTCCCGAGCGAAGTAAATAAAATCAAATAAAATAAAACTCCGAGAGACGTGGAATAGATCTTTATTGTGTAGTATTTAAAGTTCGACTGCGCCAGTTTTGGTTTACATTAGTCCTTTTATCTACTTCTATTGAACAATGCAGACGATGCATCTGCCGTTTGCTTATTTGTTTATACTTGCGGTAACGTTTTGAATTAACATTACATATCTATTAGGAGGCTGTGGGGAAGTCTTTATGACTTGCGTCTGTCGTTTGCTTATTTGTTTAGACTTGCAGTCACGTTTCCATTTAACATTTAATATTTATTATGACGCTTTGGGAAAGTCTGTATGACTTCCCCCTCCCGACTCTTAGAATTGTCCGCAATTCTTTCAATTACAATTTTTTCTTTAAAATTAGATAATGACATCACTATTTTCTTTCTCTCTCTCTAATGACCAGTAAAACAAATATGAAAATAAATATAATAAATGAAATATTAATGTAATTTACACTTTTATGGATGTTTAAAAATCTTATGTGTATCAGGTTATCTGCGTTACTAGGTATTATATCATCGTCCTATTTTCTATTTTAATTGTAAAATTATTTATGGTTATAATTATTGACATTTATAAAAAAATTGTTTTTTTTGTATTTTTTCTTCTTCATATAATAGTATTTTCGTCTAATCTTTTTATTTCACTTTTATTATTACTAATCAATTGAAATTTTTTAATAGATATACAATTATCGATTGGTTTGAGTTTTGATTTATATTGACTCTGTCCTTTATATTGATATTTTGTGTTATGTACTTCTATTATATATTCTTATTTTAAATCATTTTTTTTAACATTAGGTTTAGTTCTGGAATTTTTACTGTTAATATTATTGTGTTCTTGTCTCGTCTAAATAGTCCTGTTCTTACGTTGCTGAGTTTGTAGAAGTTAAGTTTTATTTTCTTTATTTCTATCTCTTATGTGGTTTAAAATATCATTTCCGTAAGGTAAATTTAAAAATTTGTTAATTAAATAGTTTTGCCTGTGATATCTCTAAAATCATTCTATTTCTAAAGTAGGCAATGTTTTCCTGTGAAAATGTTATTTGTTGATTTTTTGTAATTGTTTCGGCAAATATACAACAGAACACACCACAATCGCTTCCATTATTTTGTTTGGGAATATTTGTAGCTGACTCTTTTGTAAACTTTGTAGTATCAGATGGTTTCTTCAGTTTAGTTAATGATTCCTTCTTCAGGTAATTCTCGATTGCATCTAAAACAATATGGTTTTGATTTCCCAACGAATCATAATACTTTATCGTTTCGTCTCTAAAATCTGTTACTGCTTAGCACCAATGGTTGTTGTTAACATGAACCGGGAACAAGATTATGTCAAATGTGAATATGTTTGTCCTTTTGGTCCATCTTTCGATTGCGTTGTACCCTGCCTGTCACCACCAAAATAATGTAAATATATTGCATTATATAATTAGGGAGATCAGTAGTAAGACAGACACTTTCATACAAAATTTCTGCGGGCTAGATCGCGAAGAGCTATACCCTACATGCTCAAAGTGTAATAGTAAGCCGATGTAAATATGCTGAAAGTGCAATAGTAATCCGACGTAAATATGCTCAAAGTGTATCAGTCTCGACAGCCAATTGCAGTAAGCCGTCTTCAATAGCGTGAAAGTATACTAGAAGCAACAGCTAAACCAAGCCAAAGTGTACTACTAACTAGGAGAGGACCAGGGTATGGAATCACAGATTTGGACGAAATTTGGCACATAAGTAGAAGACGTCAAGGATATTCGATCCTTAAAATATTAGAGCGCAACACTCGTCCTTTTTTGAGAAAAGCGTCCTTAAAGTTTTTTGCGTTGCTATTGTATTATTAAGTTTTCACAACTGACAGAAGCGGTCCGGTGTAGGTAGCAGAGCTACCAGCTCGCGATCATGGGGTCGTGTGTTCGATTCCCGTCGGGGTATTGTTTTTCTTTTTGAATAATTGTCGTCGTCGAGTGCTCGATAACCGGTGGGTACTGTTCTTTTCAATATTCGTGGGTGTAATTATTTTAAGGTAAATCAGCAATGTTCAACTGCAAAAACATTTATTTTGAGAATTCAGCAAATTGTTCGATCATTTATATATGCAAATTATACAAGAAACTCATTGTTGAACGGTTAGATTCTTAAAAACTGTTGTAATTGACGCAAAATCATAGCTAATGGTAAGATTATCCCTTGTTCCTAGAATCAATCCTGCTTCCTCTTTGTGCCTCAAAGCCAAGTCGGAAAAAGCCAATAAACCACGATGACGCCCATTGTATCGAGTCATAAATGTTATGGTGGTCAATTATTCAACACCATAGCATTCATGGCCACGTTGGGCGCCACCCTGGTTTATTGCTTTTTGCCGAGTTGGCTATGAGACACGAAGAGGGCGCAGGATTGATTCTAGGAACAAGGGATAATCTTACCATTAGCTATGATTTTGATTCGATTACAACAGTTTTCATGACTCTATCCGTTCAACAATGAGTTTTCAGTATAATTTACATATCTAAATGAACGAACAGTTTGCTGTTTTGGAAAAATAAATGTATTTGTGAATGAACATTGCTGATTCACTATAAAAAAATTACATTCACAATTATTCAAAAAAACAATACTCACCCCGGTAATCGAACACACGACGCCGACGACGACGACAATAATTCAAAAAGAAAAACAATACCCCGACGGGAATCGAACACACGACCCCATGATCGCGAGCTGGTAGCTCTGCTACCTACACCGGACCGCTTCTGTCAGTTGTGAAAACTTAATAATACAATAGCAACGCAAAAAACTTTAAGGACGCTTTTCTCGAAAAAGGACGAGTGTTGCGCTCTAATATTTTAAGGATCGAATATCCTTGACGTCTTCTACTTATGTGCCAAATTTCGTCCAAATCTGTGATTCCATAACCTGGTCCTCTCCTAGTAAGCCAAATCGAGTGCTGTAGGAGTGAAAAGTGTTTCGCAAGTAGTAAGACAGACATTTCATAGAAAATCTTTCGGCGTTAGTGAAGGACAGCATGTGCCCCTACACATGCTTAAAGTTTGTTACTTCGGCGAGCTGCCCAACACAAAAGTATATTAGAGGATCGATAGCTTTTTCCATGGAGATCTGGTTTTGAGTCAGGTCGGCTGGCTGTTTGCGAATATGTGAGTGTGGGCTGGGTTTTTCAGTGCGCTGGTTGGCTGAGAGCTGGTTTTAATACGGGGAAAGTGGTTTTGATACGGGGTTTCGTCAGCGAGGTGAAGAGCCCGAGCGTTGTGTTTGAATAGAGATGGATATAGTTATGGCAAGATCAAAAATCACTGGGTTCGAATGAAAGAGTCGTGGGAAAAACCACATGGAAATCAATGGGTTTGAATGAAAGAGTCGTGGAAAAAAACACATGGAAATCGTAGCGTAATAGAGTAGCGGGGGAAAATCACATGACAATCGTAGCGTAGAAAAAGCACATGGTAATCGTAGCTTAAAAAGTCAGAGACTGGTTGTGGGTTTGTTTTGAGTCGACGTCTGCATAATCGGAGGGCGATGGAAATGATGACTTTTGCTTGAGACGCTTTACGACGGCGTGTAGATACAAATTCGATGACGGTTCATGAGTTTGGCTTGAGATGTTTTAGTGCAGGCTTGAAAATGCTTGAGATGATGCGACACTGATAGGAAGATGAATGAACGAAAAACACCCATGGCTTTTGCTTGAGACGCTTTGCTCTAAGCTGCCGTGGCGGCGTGTAGATACAAACTTAATGACGGCTGACAAATTCGGCTTGAGATACTGCCGTGGACCCGCTGCGCAATTGCGTATCTTGAGGCATTTTTTGTGCTGCCTCGAAAACGGTTGAGATGATGTTGAGAAAATGAATGAATGGAAAAGACACAATGATGGGTTATCGTGTGCAAAACGCAACAACTGTTTGAACATCAACGTTGCTTACTTTTGCTAATAATGAAGATTAAAAGACCGAGATTCCTGAAAATAATTTGTTTTTTATTATTGAAAAAATGTACATGTGCATCAAATTGTCAACAACTATTTCACTACTCCTGAAAGCATAATCGTAGATGTAAAACGAGCACGTTTGTAATATGGAGACGAGGTCGTAGAGGTTGACGAACTCGATCACCAAACGCGATATCAGAATTTAGCATAACAATTTTCAATATAGTAGAAAAATATGGTATGTTATATTTGTATGATTTTTAAGTGGTTAATCATACAAGCCGCGAACGTCTTTACTGCTAGCAAACACACAATCTGAAGATAGGCGTAAATGTTCTGTTTCAACATCAGATGGTGAAGTGAAGGCACTCATTATCAGTGAGCAGAACAAGCACTTGACGTAGTCCTTCAAGTTGGTGTAAAAGAAACCTTAAGATCCAGATTCTTGAATGTCTTTTAACGGTCGTATTCATGCCTTAAGTTCAACATATTGACTGAAATTTGGAGTGCTATAGAATATTTTTTTATATCAATCCAGGAATTATGAGATGATGGAAATCCAAGCCATTTTACAAACGCGATCTTTCTTACGCTTCAAAATCCTCTTCACAAGATAAACATCAGCGTACTTGACCTTTGTCAATTCTGTCTCATAAAACCTCCTTTAATGATATTACCTTGATAATCTTCAAGCAAATATGTGCGTGGTTATGTTTTCCTTACTTCCTTCACGTTTAATATCTATGTCGACCAGTTCGGGGTGTAGCCTTTTTGAAAGACATGTTTGTGCTTGCTTATCCGAACATGATCACCGATTTTATAGTTAGGTTCAGAAGTGACTTTTAGCTTCCTTTATACTTTTGATAGTAGATAAATCTCATTTGATGAATTAACACGGGCAGGCTACATATTAACGGTGCGATGCCTTGTTGTATTGTATTTTTTCACCAATTTACTGAGAAAGTGAGCCAATGGTAATTTCGGTTCATGCTGAACTCTTTGCACATTTTACTCTTCAGTGTGCGATTAAATCTCCCGACAATTGATGCTTCTAATGCACTGAATGTAGGATAATGGTTTATTTCATAGTATCTCATCAGTTGGCGAAATATTTTATTAAAAAATTCTTTTCCATCCTCCGTTTGAAAATTTCTGGGTATACGTCCTTGTTTGAGAATTGATTCATTGGCCTTAGCCACATTATTGGAATTTTTATTTTTGACGGGGAAAGCCCCAACATACTTGGAAAATGCATCAATTATTGTCAATCGAAATTTATAACCAAGATTTTCAGATGCATACGCAGTCATATCAACCAGATTTGCCTGCCAAAGATCATATATACCCCTTATAACAACACGTCGGCGTTTAAAGTTTTTCGTGCGGGATGATACGACCGTCAGTGAAGAAAATTATTTGGTGCAATGCTGAGAAGCATGCAATACAAGCACACATGCCCTATAAGAATATAGAATATATGAGCTTTATTCCTGAAGAATTTCTAAACAGTACGAATCAAACAACGCTAATTATATTGGACGACATGATGTTAACTGCATTTTCACGACAGGTATGTGAGCTGTTTACAAAATCTGTCTTTCGTTCTTGTGACTCAGAATGTTCCTCATCAAGGAAAATTTTGCCGAGATATTTCGCTAAACTGTAAGTATCTAGTATGCTTCAAGAACCCACGAGACAAGAGTCAATTTCATCATATCGCTAAACAGATATACCCTGAAGACAGTCCAGAGCTCTTGAGAATATATGAAGAAATAACTCGACAACCTCATAGCTATTTGTTAATAGACCTAACACATGATATAAATGACACCTTACGTTTTCACACCAGCGTATTCAATACAACGTTTTTAACGTTGCATTGAATACAATAACAATAATAGTTTGAAGGAAGACAATGGTGTCACGAATGAGACGATTGAAATACAACAAGCATATGCTATACGTTCCGAAAAAAGCAAGTCCGTGTTTAAGAAAGGCTATACTGAACACCGCTGATCCTAAAGTAATTAAAACTCTATGCGAAAGCACACACAATACAGTGAAAGGGAATTATACACAATCACGAAAAGTATTCACACAGCTACGTAAATATAAAAAAAACCTGCGTAAGCCTTCAGGGGCAAGAAAATCTGTTCGTAGCTTAAAGTGTTAGTGCAGCAAGGAAGATCTTTGCCTGAATTGTTAGGAAGTGCTCTTTCAGGTGTGCTAGGGTTTTTGATTGAAAAATATGCAAAAAATAGTAGTCTTAAGAAAATGCTTCTATTATCCCCGGAAGTCTATGAACGCTAAAAGATAGTTGAGAGCGCTAGTACACAGACTCTGTTTGACAAAGCCATGAATAAGATAATGAACAATAAGCGCTAAAATGATGAAGCAAAATGGTATCAAAACCGGAATGCGCTAATACAATTTTTAGATACAAGACAAAGAAAGAAATCATTTTTGGAGATGAAAGCTGAAAATCTTTCATCGAAAGATCACATGGATAGGTAAAAATAAAAGAATTTGCGTGAAAACAGCACACAGACGAGGTATCTATTTAAAAACGAAATACCCACACAAACTTCGTCTCCACGGCCGGAGGAGATATTCGAGTCGATAAACGAAATAACACTAATGAAGCAAGAATTTTCAGCTGCTTTTAAGCAACGATTATCAGCAAGTGGAATAGCAAAAAGTCTTAAACCTGCTTCCAAAATAAGCAAAAGTGTAGCTGATTCATTTGAAGGAACCAGCAAAGACTACAAGATAATAACCGTCAATAATGGTACAACATAAAAAGTCTTAAACTTGCTTCCAAAATAAGCAAAAGTGTAGCTGATTCATTTGAAGAAACCAGCAAAGACTAAAAGATAATAACCGTCAATGATGGTATAACTCAGTATACAATTCCAGCGGATATGAGTGTGTATAAACTGGATGACGTTTTCACTGATTTAGATGCAGTAGATGATAGAGGTGCTGTAGCGTCAGCTTTCGATGAAGTAGGTCGAAAGTCTGGCAAGCAATCTATATTAAGACCCTCTCGTCTAAACCATGATCAATTTGAGACTGATATTCCCATAAGAAAGCCTGCTCGGCTAAGTGAGCGGCTAAGATTGAAGACCGAGCCTAGTTCCAGAGTTAAAAACCTGAATTGGGACAGAATTAAAAAAATGCCTATAAACATAATAGATGACGAGTTCTACTTGTGTCGCTTGAGCAACAGTTCCCTAGGCATTTATCCTGACAATACGCTATCATCTTTCGAAAATATATAACCGAGTGTGTGTAAGTTTACCGGCAATTGGTATGTCGGAATAACGGAGATCGCTCTACCAAAACGTAAAAAAGAGAAAAGCCAATCAGGTAGCTGCGGAATTTTTAAACGTTTTATACCTTCTGAAGATGTACGCTTTACTCAAGTACCACAATCTTTCCCAGTTCAAAAAGACTTAAAACCAATAATCGCTAAAGTTGTTGGATTAAGAAAGAAATATGTTCGTTTTAGATGGGATGGTAATGATTTGCAAAAGTTATGTTACAAGGAAAATGATATGAAATTTTCATCATTTCTCTCGTCATTTTTCTTAGCAATTGGACCTGACTATTATAATTATTACCTGAATGTAATTTAACAAATAATGTACGATCTTATCGAAGAAGATAGAGATGGAAAGGTGATATCCGAAATAATAATGTATTATAGAAGAAATAGATAGATGCATACATATTTATCAGTCCGAAAAGATTGCTAAGAAAGTTTATTTAAAGTCAGATGCAAAATTTGAATCATTCCAAGCCTTTATAGACAACTTAATTGGACAGATACCAAGAAACAAACGAAACCACAATGAATTATCACAGATGGTTGATCAATATATTTATCAACAACAACAAATAGTTACATAAAGAAACGAGACAAGGAGGCGGGTATTCAACCGACCACATTTTATCTGAAAGATTATGGCGTAAAGCTTGATGTAGAGCTGCCTATTCTGTCACCGATTAACATAACAGATTTCATAGCCTTGTTACTAAGTGGAATTGAATTTAATGACGAAGATCTACTTGATAAAGGAAAGCCATCTGGAACCACAACATATCAATTACGAAAGCAGGTGTTTAACAAAATTGCCTTAGCAATCTGAGGATCTATATCCTGCACCGCTAAAGTGTCCGGCACTGAAATATTACCCGATGAGTGGGTTTAAACTGATTTTCCCACTTTTATTAACATGTCATACAAAAGGTCCGATGGTTCAAATGCTGCAACTCCTGTTCCAATAAACCGATAATACTGCTGGCTTATTCATCGACGCTTTCCTAAACACGCCCGTTGGGAAACATGACCCCAAATTGATCCATGCAACAATAAAAGAGTCGTTTGATAAATCAATAATGCTGGACAGTATAAGTCAGCTGGAAAAATCATTGTCTGTACTTGAAAACAGAACACATTATGACGAATCCTTCAAAGCTTATGATGATTGTGAAAGAAGCAATTGAATATATGTTTATACGCATATCATTAAACTCATAATAACTGGAAGTAAACTGGTAAGAAATCTACGAGCAATCCCTCTGCGAAGTTGTGAAAGCGTTTTAAAATTCGATCATGTGGAATACTGTCCACTTGAGAAAACTTTTATTGAAAGTATCTCAATCAAGATTACAGACCATCACGGTGAGCTAGTCATCTTTGAATCTAGCTTTACTCCAACTTTCATCATGCTTCATTTCAAACGAAGGTAAGATCTATAAATATTCGCAAGTTCTAAATATCAACATAGTTCTGATACGGGATTCAACACACCTCTATGTTAATGAGATGAATTCACACTACGCATGTACTACCTTGGCCAGAGTGGGGGAAAATTATCTGACATTGGAGAATTGTATCGATCGCCACTTGTTTACCGGCGAGGAAGGGGGGTTGGTAGTGTTTTCAGAGGATTGGTACGCTATCTTCAACCATTATTTCTGCATGGGGCAAAAGCTATAGGCAAACAAGTCATCGAGACAGGAAAGTTCATTTTTAAAGAGGCAGGAAACATACCACTGAAGCAGGTTCTAAAGGAGCAAGGAAAATCTGCAGTACACGAATTAGCCCAGAAAGCTATAAATAAATTCTTTGATAATATGGAAAGTAGAGGAAGGATATAAGCTACAAAAAGAGCTAACCCTTACACAAACAAGCAGCTGAAATCGGTGCCTAACTGTAAAAAAGACAGAAACGTGAGAAAGTTATCATTGAGCAGAGCTAAGAAAACTATAAAAAGACGACGTCAATTAAGAAAGTGTGCATTGGATATATTTGACAAGTAGATAATACCATCACGAAGCCGAATGAATGTATGAAGTCTGAATTGGAAATTTTTGCCTAGCCACCGATTCAAAACAGTATTCTGAAGACCAAAGAGGTTGCTTACAAACCTATTGCATCACTGGACAATTTTTATGTGTTGGAATTTGTCCCACTCGGACATGGAGATACATATCGTGCCTTAATCAGCATTTACTTACGACTCAAGGTGCAACTGATTAAACTAAAGAATGGTAAAGAAGAACTTTTTACTAGAAAAGAGAAACTTTGGAAAGCTGATCGGGGTGACATTTTAGCTGACTCTTTTGATGTAGCTAACAATCTCATGCATTCACATTTTGGACAATGCACTGTACAATTGAATGGAAAGAATATAGCTCAGATAGATGTACTATCGCGCCTATATTGAAAATTTACTGAACTATGGTAAAGACGCTGCATCAACTCATTTCGAATCAGCCGGTTGGTATCTATATCAGAATGAGATGGAGATGATTGAAGACTCAAGATCTGGCTGCGTACCTACTGAGTTGAATGCAGGCAATCTTAAAAGGTCTGCAATGGTGGAAAAGAGTAACGTCGTTGAAATGATGGGCGCAATTCACAGCGATCTATTAAATCAAGATTAACTATTAACGAATGGAGTGGATTTCTGTTTAACATTTCATTGGAAAAGCCGGAATTTTATTGCTTCTCGAAAGAAGATGAATTTAATCCACGCGTGAAAATTCAAGAAGCGACATTGTTCATGAATGAATGAATGTTACAGTCAATCGCAGTATATTAATAGCACATGAAGCTGTATTACAGCGTTCTAATGCGGTATATCCGTACAATCGGGTGGAAGTGAAAACCTATACACTACCTACCAACACCTAAACTCTATCTCTTGATAACGTATACATCGGTCAATAACCGAATCTGCTTGTTTTTGGTATGGTGGATAATGACTCCTACACCAGAAAGCGCACAAAGAATCCATTCAACTTTAAGCATAACAAAATTACCAACTTCAATCTATCAGTAAATGGTGTTCAAGTACCAAACCTTCCTCTAGAGTTTGATTATTCATAACCAGTTAGCACTAGAGGATATCTTTCTCTGTTCAAGGAGCCTGGAATCAATTATTTTGATGAAGCTCATCAAGTATCCATCTGCTAGCATTTGATTCAACAGCAGACGGCTCATACGATTCGGGATGCACTAGTTTGTTAAACCAAGGTATGGTAAGGATCGAAGGAAGATTCAGAGAAGCTTTAAAGAAAAGCGTCACCTGTATCATTTACGCGGAATATGATGGAAGGCTTGAAATTGACAAAAATCGGAATGTATTTACAAGCTTTTAAAAAAGCTTTATATATATATCGCAGTAACAATCAGATTTGGATAGTATTTACTCTAGTACACAGCAGTGGCGAGGCGTTCATATAAGCCGATTCCCATCGGCTTCCCTTTCCAAATATGTTCCAAAAATGTCTAACACTTCAGTTTTATAAGGGAATGAAGTGTTTATTTACTTGCATGCATCACTGTAAACATGCATAATCGTTCCACTTGATCTCAGCGTTTATTCTATCATACTCTATTCTCTTCATTCTATACATCCTCAAAGTTCCATAATAGCCAGCAAAGCGATCAACATTTGTAAGAGTTGCAGCAAAGCTTTCCGAGTCTCAAATTCATCAATAATTTAAGGTGCCGTGGGCATTCAACTCCCGTTTGTTGGAATGGCAGCTCGGTTTTCCTCAATAGGATATGAAAACAAATCAAAAAGCCGGTAGCGTTCCCGGCTTGCGAATCATCTGTGAAAATTGATGCTAGAAAATCATCGAAAACTCCCAATGAGAAATACATACTGTTGCAATAGTCTATATGTTTATACGTTGAATCTTATAGCAGGAAATTCACGTAAGCTCTACTAGTAAGCTACAGAACGTGAAAAGAGTTTATTGTTATTTGATTGTTTTTGTGAAATTGTGAAAGTGGTAGATTGTTATTTTCAACTTATTGCAGATTTTCTTGTGGGTGATTTTTTAAAATTTTAATATGTCTTTAAATATAGATTGCAGCCTTACAGATTTTTTGACGACAGAAGAAACACCTTTTTTTAAATTTAGTTTTGATCAGAAACAGAGAATAATTCATATGGGGCGAGCGAAACCTGAAGTTAAAATTAACTTCCTTAATTTCGTATTTGCTTAATATATACATTCCTTGCCAATAAGGTCAAAAACGATACACATAACATAAAAATAGAAATATTTCATAACTGATCGTAATTTAAAATGTATGCAATAGAAAGAATGAATGCGGTGGTATTTCTCTATATGCTCATAGTATACTGCTTTGCCTGTTAAGGGTCCATGTCTCTCAAATAGTAAGCGGCTTACCCACAGTAATTTTTCACCCCTCGCCACTGGTACACAGCAGTCATAGCACATTGCCTTTTAAATGTTGAATACTTCTCAGAAGGTCACTTAACCTTCTTTAAGAAAATATCGCTGACTGGGTTCACATCACAGAACAAACTTTACTCGAAAGAAATTACGTATAAATATCCTACCACCTTGGCTGTAGCTACAGATCAGAAAGGCGTATTTGGAAACTTGGAACTCAAGCGACTCGATGAGGATCTTATCAGATCATTGAGAAAGTTTTCAACAGTGTTTGTGAACGGAGAATCGACAAAAGAATTCTTACAAAGCTACGTGACATCTCATACTAAGGTTGTAAACCTTGAAAACATATTCTTGAAAGGACAGGAATGAACACAATAGAGATCATCAACGCGTTGAGAAGTAATATCATAACAAAAAGGTTTTTTCAAGGTGTATATCCCTGCGATCGTTTTCCTCGGAAAATCGGAAAACCGGCATGCGTCATAGCCAATACAGATCCGTCCCAAAAGAGCACCGTTCGTTGGGTAGCTTCTACTTCCCTAAAAAAGGACCAGCTGAATATTTTCACTTGTTTGGGAATTATGCAAGAAACACTTTAAACAATTCCTAAAATCAAACAGTAGAGTTTTTATGAACAATAGACAACGGTTACAAAGCGCGTTTTCGACTACATGCGAGCAATATTGCTATGTTTACCTTCATTCACGTTGCATCGGTAACAGTCTTCGAAAAGTTCTTAAGCACTTCTCCCACTTTGACTTTAACGATGATGAAATTGTGAATCTATACTGGGAAATCTATAAAACGAGTTTTCTTTACCTACAGAGCCCTATGGAGATCATACCGATGAAGCAGCTGATCGGAATACCACGATACATAAAAAAATCCAGAAAAAATGTTCAAAATCTCGAGTTCTATGTGAGAACATCTTGCTGAACTATACTTACTACCTTCATAGATGTCAAAATCGTACTAGGGTTCGATGTGTTGACATTCGAAGCAAAAATTGTTTTCGGTTTGCATGAACGTTTTCCAATATCAACACTTGACTTGAGAAGGTTGAGAAACGAGGAGCAATATCCGCAAAACCAAGCAGGTCTTTCCAAAACATTCCGGATACGAGATGATGAAGACAGTATCAAATCGAAAATCGGTCTATTCAAGCTATTTGAAATGATGGGCTTTTTCAATCTTGCAATGTTCCATATCAATACCGCTTCGGACGGCGTAAAGGAGTTTTATCAATATTACGTGAAGCGCTGTAAGCAAAATAATGTATTAAAGCTGGACAGCGATGATTTTTTCATACCATCACGCAATTCATATGTGGATATCAATTATTCACCGTTATTTTATGAAATTCCATTTTCTTGTGATGTTGTTTTTAATATAATGGCTTTATTATAAAAATCCTTTTATATACGAAAACATATTTTTTTTTTTTTTCAAAAATGCATAAAATTTGTTAGATTTAAATGTTTATACAATTCTGTGCGGCACATCTAGTTGTAGGAGCTGTACCATGAACTGGACAAGCTGTCGTGAAATTTCTGAGTTCCTTTATTTTCAGTATATTAAGCTGAACGATATTGGCCGTTGATAAATATTTTCTAACAAATTTCTCCTTCACATCACCTCGCACATATATTGTACAGTTTGAGTATTCCTGCATGATTTCCGGCAGCGGGATGTAATTGACGTTACCATAACTCCAACTTAGTGCGAACTTGTACTGATTATGTTTTCGGGCCTTCGCTGACAATTCTTGGTATGGGTATGGCGGTGCAAAATGATACACGATAGGTTGCACCGAGCCGAAAGCTAATATAGCTAGTTTCTGTATAAATTATTGTTTATTATTACCATTTATAAACTGCATATCAAAAATAAACTCAGTCATGATAGCTAAATGAGACGTCCACAGAGAATAAAAAAATTCTTTTCAATTTTAAGGTATTTATATATTTTTACTTATAACTTATTACAATTGTATTTTGGCTTATAAGCTACCAACTTAAAAATGTTTCTGCAATATTCATTTTTTGAAATCGTAAGGGTATGAAAAATGATTTTTTTTTACCTTTTTGTTTATTACATTTGTGTTTCAGCTTATGAGCTATCAACTTAAAAATATTTGTGTTTTTTTTTTTAAATTTTTTTGAGACCGTAATAATAAATAATTATATAATAACTGCAACATGCCCTTTTAAACTTAGATTGAACAACTGCACCTCGTCTGTAACCACTAGACAGTAGCCTTCAGAGAGCGTTGCTGCCTCAGAACCATGAGGAGGTCGGTTCGATCCCCAGAGCTATCTCGCATTTTTCCCACATCTTTTCCCTGCATGGGCTGCAGTTTGAATGCCGGTGAACCAGGAAAAATCTGGAATCTGCATCCAACTGGATGCCAGCGGGACCATTTGCACCCGGTCCCAAAAATATAGGAATGGAGTGGAAAAACTGAAGTACGAGGCAGGCAGTTGATTGTGGACGGAGACGCCAAACTGTTTGGGGCATGCCTTTCAATTTGTAGTACTTGCTCATTGTTTAGAAAAGAAACAGCCCCTTAAAAATTTTGCTCTGACAAGAGGACATTGTATAAGGTCGAAAATTGAGTCAGCAGCTCGATAAATTGAAACTTTTCTTCAACGTTGAAAGACATCTTTTTCTTTTCTATCTCCTTACTATTGATACACTTTGGTTTTGGCTTAGTAGTACACTTTGGCTTGGTTTAACTGTCGCTTCTAGTATACTTTCATGCTGTTCAAGACGGCTTACTGTAGTTGGCTATCGCGACTGATACACTTTGAGCATATTTACGTCGGATTACTATTGCACTTTGAGCATATTTACGTCGGCTTACTATTACACTTCGAGCATATTTACGTCAGCTTACTATTACACTTTGAGCATGTAGGGTACAGCTCTTCCGATCTAACCCCCTGAGATCACTTATATCACTTATATAAATATAGAGGAGATTTATGTAGGTTAAGCATATTGAATTATGCAAACATATATTGGACTAGATAGATAAATAGGAAGTAAGGTTGTTATGGAGAGTTTGTTCCTTCTCGTGTAAGTGGAAGCTACGTACTTTAAAAGGTCATTAACAGGGAAATCAATTTCATGGGATAGGCCTTTTGATTACATATCTTCATTACTACATATGCTAAAACATGGCGAACTCGTCGTCAACGTCCAAGCATTTGAATTCAATGCACCGATGAAGCGAATCAGGTTGGCTACGTCGTTGATAGCAATCTGCACACCGGTTCTCCATTTCCAGCGGCATAATATGTCTACCAAAGGGCCGCCCATATACAAGCAGAAGCCACAGTATCCCCCCGAGGTGCAATGCTGTGGCCAATCCCACGGAGATTAAATCGCCAGCTGACGTGCGTCGGCAACTGGCGCAAAACCTGTCTTAACAAGAAAAGCAAAACCAGATCGAGGGATAACATAAATATGGCCAGGAGAACAGCTGGAGAGACTGTTCTGTTCTGGGTTCTGGTGGGTACTGGTCGCGGAGAATTACGGATTTGGCGGGGAGATTCGAAGTAACTTGGCGGCATCTCACTCATCGTGCTGAGAAGAAAGAGAAGGACGGCGAACGGCAAGCGGCGAAGTGGACGTCACGTTTTCGGCTCTTTGTTTACATTTGTTTCAAATTCTCTATTTGGTCGGTGGTTTTGGTTCGTCGCGAATCCTGTTCCCATATCCGGATTCACGGACAGGATAGTCCTGACGCAGAAGCGGATGGCACCCTTTAAAAAAACCCTACACCCATCTTCGCGAGTTTAAGTAGGGTAGGATTGACCAAACCGTGGCAAGGATCGGCTGCGGTACAGAAGTAGATGTTATTGTAATTACCGTTGTAACAAACACTAAACGAGAAAACGTTCACTTCAAAATAAATTTCGTTTTGGGAGGCCTTTCCTGCTGTCTTCCAGCCTACACCCTACAAGAAACAATACTGAGAATTTCTTTCGCTCGATACCATGAAAGAGCTGCACATCAACAACACTAGGCAGATCTATCTTCTTCAAAACAAAAATTGCTTCGAACGTTGGAATGGCTATGGAATCAGCTTCTCTACCCTTTTCATACTACTAATTATTATATTCCTTAGATTCCTCAATAAAAGCAGCACGATGATTATTACTAGACATCCTATCACAATAGAAGAAGCAATAAACCAGTCAGACACAGCTACAAACCTACTATCCAACGCTGCATCAATTTTGATATCACTGCAGCATCACGAATCTCTTCATCAATCGACGCCACGACTATACAATCAGCCATATTTTTAGTGGAATGTGGACATCCAACTTTTAACGAGGAGGTGTTAACAAACAATATAACGCATAACCGCAACCAGTCGCTGAAGTTAACAAACAATCCCACGGTAGCCCGTAACCAGACGCTGACAATGCAAATTCACCCAAAACGTTTGAATTCAGAGTCGCCGAACGGGCAACAAAATTGCGCGAGAATGGGAAATACAGATATGCAACTGCAGCAGAAAATTACTTGAAATAGCTTAAACGATTTGTAATTCATTCTACTATAATTTGGTTCTGAACGTGACGGGGAGCGTCTGCTTGCTTGTATTATAATATATTTTTTTGTTAACATATCGAAATAAATATTCAACTTGCATGACAAGGTGAAAAATTTATTTTTAAATTGACCTTGAAAGAAGTTCATTCCACACGTGATTGTTTTAACTTTGAACCC
This sequence comes from Oxycera nigricornis, assembly GCA_963942545.1. Classification (NCBI taxonomy): domain Eukaryota; kingdom Metazoa; phylum Arthropoda; class Insecta; order Diptera; family Stratiomyidae; genus Oxycera; species Oxycera nigricornis. The sequence goes on from OZ012662.1 coordinate 72,717,099, forward strand.
GTGCACTTTCTCGAGCTGGTAGTGATTTTCATGAAAAATTGCAAAGATTAATATGGTGCCTCACCGGAGAGCATTATAACTGTATGACGAAACTAATGGACAAAACAACGAGCAATTGTAATTAACTAACGAAATCAAAACTGAAATAGTTGATTGAGCATTTCATTACAAAAAACGTCTCTTGCTATTTTTCACTAGTAAAGATTACCCACGGCATTGCATAAAACTGAAAGCCCCACAAAGAGATTTCACTCTCAAAAATTTATTCAAAGTGAAATTTAAGTAAAATCTATACGACTTTTTTGCGTGAGCTTTGCTCGCAAAAGGAGACCCCAAAACATATCAACTCGTTGAAAATTTCATTGTGAATTTTCGGAGCGAAGACAAGAACTTCCCTGATACTGCAAAGTTGGAAACGCATATCCCGAGGTAGTTAAAACCTTTTGCGAAAAAACTATCTGAATTTCTTTTCGCTCACTCATCTGGTAATATCTCACCACCGGACTCTTCAGCCACACAAGCTATCGTCTGTCGAATCTCCCAGCTAACTTTGTTGAAAATTTGTTTGCGTTCATAACCATCAAATTCTATTCCACTTTGTAACAATGCAATCAAATCATTAAAGCTAATGGGTATGGTATCGAAAGCCCTACATTAAGTTTCACTCCATGATCTTTAAGGTTAGAAGAAATGACGATGGGTTTAATTCCCGGTTCCTTTTTTCACTCCTTCCTTATACTTCTCGTATGTGCGGAGTGTATGTGTGCATCAAGCATTCTCAGGAATTGTGCATGATTGCTCTTCTCTCGTGGTGTTTGTTCTATTATATTATCAATGAAATCTCAAAGCGTATTGAATTTTGGTTTTAAATTCATATAAAGTTTATCAGCTTCCTCTCTTCCTTGGTAGCCATGTAAAAAAACTTTCCCACGCTCTTCACTTCACTTATATCGGGGATTTTAGTATAGTCTCTATTATCCTCAATGTGATTCTAAATTTTGTTTTTAATATCATTCAGATAATATGTGGGTGTACCAACCGGGTTTCACTGCTGAGAAGAAAGACTATAAAAAAGTGGAAAACTTTATGTCGTTTTTATCTTTAGCATAGCATATTCTGCATTGTTGCATTTCAGCCGTACATTATATGCATTAAATACTTTAACTATTTTATCTTTAGGATAAATGTTTGATTCATTCGGGCTTGTTGAATGGTGGAACTTTTTGATTGTGTTTCCCCATCCTCATCTTTAGAAAATATGGAACGTTTAGGTGTACTATTTTTACAAGATTTTTTTAAATCCTATCCCAATTCAAGTTTGGCACGCTGGAACTACGGTCGTTCCTTAACCTTAACACTCATTTTGTAGTGTAGGTTTTCATATGGGAAAGCCAGCCTCAATCCTTGCAAACTTCCCCTGTAAGGGTGGATCTTACAGAGGAAGTTTGCAAGGGTTGCTCATTTTTAAGTAGAAATCTCGTCTGTGTGGGGCTATTACGCCGATTTTTATATTTTTGGCCAGTCATATGGTCTTTCAAAGATGGATTTTCAGCTTTCATTTTCATAACTGATTTTTTAGGCTTTTTTTCCGTTTAAAAATTTGATAAGCACATTCCTATCCTGATTCGTATGATTTTTCGCCTTATCATTGAAGTTTTTTCTATTTAGTATCTTATTCATGTTTTTTTTCAAGCAAACTCTGTTTACTCACAATTGTCTCGTTTAAGCGTTCATATACTTACAGAGATAAAGGAGCATTTTATTAGGACTACTGTTCTCATGGATATTTCACAATTAAAGAACCTATGTTTTTTTGTCCTTCAATCATTCCATTCGTGACACCATTGTCTTCCTTCAAACTATCTGGGGAGCAATGACACGTTGAAAACTTTGTATTAAATATGCCGGTGCAAAAACTTAACGTATCATTTGTATTGTCTGTTAGGTCTATTAATAAATAGCTAGGACGTTGTTGAGTTATTTCTTTGTATATTCTCATGAGCTCCAGGCTGTGTTCAGGGTATATCTGTTAAGCGAGATAATGAAATTGACACTTGCCTCGTTGGTTGTTGAAGCAGGATAGATACTTACAGCTTAGCGAAATATCTCGGCAAAATTTACCTTCAGGGAAAACAGTTTGAGTCACCAGAATGATAGAAAGGTTACGACGATGGAATCTTTATAGGACGGATCTTGTTTTGATGATCTTGTTTTGATGATCTTAGTAGTATGGATATAGCGGTTCTAACTCACTTTTTCCCACGGTCCCCATTTTTTTCCCACGGGTATCGGATTACCGCCCCCACGGGTATCGGATTACCGCCCCCACGGGTATCGGATTACCGCCCCCCACGGGTTTCGGATTACCGCCCCCACATGACGTCACCTGTTATCGCTTCCGGTGGCGCCCATTTTTCCCCAAGGGTATCGGATTACCGCGCCCGCATGACGTCACCTGTTATCGCTTCCGGTGGCGCCCATTTTTTCCCCACGGGTATCGGATTACTGCCCCCGCATGACGTCACCTGTTATCGCTTCCGGTGGCGCCATTTCTTATCGCTGTCGGGGTGTTTCCCACGGATGACGTCACCTGTTATCGCTGTCGGGGTGTTCCCCACGGGCAGGTGTTTGCCAACCGCGATGAGTCATGCTGATGAATAGGTGTGATAAGAAGTCAAGGTCAAAGTTCAAGGTCAAAGGAATTTTCCCAACCGCGGTGAGAATCATATCCCAGGAAACACCTATGACATCATCTTCAATTTCGCAACAACACGCAATATTCTGATTTCGCAACAAAATGCAATATTCTGAGTCATATCTCAATTCTGAGTCATATCCCAGGAAACACCTATGACATCATCTTCAATTTCGCAACAACACGCAATATTCTGATTTCGCAACAAAATGCAATATTCTGAGTCATATCTCAATTCTGAGTCATATCCCAGGAAACACCTATGACATCATCTTCAATTTCGCAACAACACGCAATATTCTGATTTCGCAACAAAATGCAATATTCTGAGTCATATCTGAAACACATTACCCCAAATACCTAAACCTTGAATCATCTATATAAACATCCTGCACATAATATTCCCATAACCACAAAAATAATAAACATCCACTTGAAATCCAATAACTTCCCAGAAACGAAAATGCTAATCACCGGAAATTCCACTGATAAGGTGGAACACAAAAGATCGTATTACTGCACTAGTTGCAAATCGGATCGGCATAACGTAAACAATTGCCCTTATCGCAATATTCTGATTTCGCAACAAAATGCAATATTCTGAGTCATATCTGAACCACATTACCCCAAATACCTAAACCTTGAATCATCTACATAAACATCCTGCACATAATATTCCCATAACCACAAAAATAATAAACATCCACTTGAAATCCAATAACTTCCCAGAAACGAAAATGCTAATCACCGGAAATTCCACTGATAAGGTGGAACACAAAAGATCGTATTACTGCACTAGTTGCAAATCGGATCGGCATAACGTAAACAATTGCCCTTATTTGAAAGATAAAGATAAAAGAAGGAAATAATAAATAAAGATTAGCGATGGGCTAAATACAACATTATAGTAATTATAATATTAGGTTACCCTTAAGGAATTTATAAAATAAACAATAGAATTATACAAAAAGACAAGACCCCAACAGGAATCATTCCAGTTGCTATTCTGCGTTGTAAACCAGTATTCATTCAAAGTGAATTTTTATACCTTGTCGAAAATATATAAAAAAATGCAAAAGATGAAAAGTGATTAAAATTTAAAAAGTTTATTTCAAATATAAAATAACTAAGTTTTTATTTAAAGTGGAAAAGGAAGAATTAGATCTTTCAGATATACAATCCTCTGCTTTCACTTTGCATCTCAATTTAGGAAAGTTTTTATTTTGAGCTCAGTGAAAAAACACGAAGTGAATTGTATTCCTTAAAATGTTTTGTGAATTTTGTAATATCGAAGTCAATAGTGCTTGTTGGAACTATCATGTGCGAACCAATGCTCACAAAAATAAATCTATAGAGCCCCTCAACGAACATTTTAAAAGGGTAAAAAGTTGTTTTGGACAGCGAATGGAAACTCTTGTTTTTGAAAACAAAGATGAGGGTCTTTTAAATTCGGCGGAGTTTTTAAAGATGATGGAAGATCCGTTAGTGAATTATCTGATGAGTGCACTAGATGAACGCGTGACACTCAAATTCAACATTGAACTCTTTGCTGACTTCATTAAAATGATTGATGATGATGAAAACGATTGCATAATAAGCATTAAGACTTTCCATACAAAAATGCAAGCCATAATTAAAAAAAGTGAGTTGAAATTAGCTTTCGATAATATGGCTAATGAAATTCGAATCAAAATGGAGGAATTCCAGGAGAAAGACAGTGGATGGGCTCTCCTTAGAATTACGCACTGTGAGTTAAATATAAACGATTTTAAACCATTGAGAGGAACAAGTTATATTCCGCTACCAAAACAATTGGCCAATAAGCGTGCTTGCATTAATATTAAGAACCGCGACAGTTATTGTTTTAAATGGTGCATAATTTCCGCAATGTGTCCGATAGATCATAATTCAGAAAGAACTACATTATACCGAATTGATGACATTGCAGACAGCGTTATACATCTTCAAAATGGTATAGTGTTGAATTTTCGGGGACTCAAGTTTCCGCTACAGGTGCAAGATATTGACAAATTTGAGGAATTAAACCAAACAATCAGTGTCAATTTATTTGGATACGATGAAGAGTTAAAAAAAGTTATCGGTCCATATCATATCACAAAGCAAGAAAAATCGCATCACATCAATCTGCTCCTGCTGCAATCCAACGAAGATTGTCATTATGTTTGGATTAAACATATTTCAAGGTATGTAATAGTGAATAGTGTGTGTGTGTGTGTGTATGTGTGAATACATGAATTATTTTTCTTCTTCTTCTTTAAAGGTTGATTCGCAGTCAACAAACGCTATACGAAGGTTCTATCTATGTTTGCAATAAATGCCTGCAATATTTTATATCGAGTGAGAAACTGCAACTGCATAAAAACAGCTGTAGCAGAGTAGTCACGAAAATGGTGGAATCGGAGAAAGCAACGCTGCAGTACAAAAGCTATGGACGACAACTCGAGGTACCTTTTGTCATCTATGCAGATTTTGAATGCCTTCTTCAAGACGTCGATACATGTGCACCCAATCCGACACTTTCATCGACCTCAACAATCCAAGAACATACCCCTTGTGCTTTCTCTTATTTCATCAAGTGTTCATTCGATTCAAAATTAGACAGATTCAGATTATACAAAGGTCCAGATTCACCCAAAGAATTCGTTAATTCCATTGTAAATGACGTAAAATGGTTTTATATAAATCATATCAAGAATCCAAAGTCAATGGATGCTCTTTCGTCGGAAGAAGAAAAGGTTCAAAGGGAATCGATTTTCTGTCACATTTGTAAAAAAGAGCTTGACAATGATAGAGTCCGAGACCATTGTCACTTTACTGGAAAATATAGAGGTCCCGCTCATAATGAATGCAATCTATTGTATCGAGTACCGAAATTCTTTCCAATATTATTTCACAACCTCTCAGGCTATGATTGTCATTTGTTTGTGAAAGAATTGGATAGCCATGATGGGGAAATATCTATTATACCCATTAATAAGGAATTATACGTTTCATTATCTAAACGAATTCAAGTCGATGAGTTTGAAACGATTGAGCTTAGGTTCTTAGACTCAGCCAGATTCATGCAGAGTAGTTTGGATGCTCTAGTGAAAAATCTTTCTCCAGTAGATCTGAAAACTGTAAGATCAGTATATGAAGATGAGGAGAAATTCCATCTGCTTACAAGAAAGGGTGTATTTCCCTACGATTATGTTAACTCGTGGGATCGATTGAATGAAGTTTGTTTACCACCTCGAGAAAGCTTTTACAACAAAATGACAAATAGCGAGTGCAATGAGATTGATTATAAACATGCTGAAAATGTATGGAAAGTTTTCAATTGTACAACGATTTGGGACTATTTGGAATTATATCTGAAGACAGATGTGCTGCTACTGACAGACGTTTTCGAAAATTTCAGGAAAGTTTGTAAAAATATCTATGGACTTGACCCTTGCCAATACTATACAACTCCTGGGTTATCGTGGGATGCCATGCTCAAAATAACATCTGTTAAACTTGATCTTCTAACAGATATAAACATGCATCACTTCATACAACGAGGAATCAGAGGTGGTATTACTCAATGCTCACATCGTCACTCAAAAGCTACCAACAAATACTTGGAAGATTATAAAGAAGAGGATCCTTCCAAGTATCTGATGTATGTAGACGCAAACAATCTATATGGTTGGGCAATGTCACAACCACTTCCCCATGCTGAATTCCAGTGGGTTGAAAATATAGATGAGGTTGACATTCTCAATATTGCAAAAGACGCAGACATTGGATACATATTGGAAGTTGATTTGGAGTATCCAACAACAAAGCACGATGAGCATAACGATTTACCTTTCTGTGCAGAAAATAAAAAAGCACCTGGTTCGAAAACTGCGAAATTGATCACTGACTTAAATAACAAACAAAATTATGTGATTCACTGTAGAAATCTACAGCAATGCATTGCGAATGGTTTGAAATTGACCCGTGTCCATAGAGTTTTGAAGTTTAAACAATCGAATTGGATGAAGCAGTACATAGACTTGAACACCCAATATCGCAAAGCCAGTAAAAATTTGTTTGAGAAAAACTTTTTCAAGCTTTTAAACAACGCAGTATATGGCAAAACGATGGAAAATGTGGATAAAAGGAAAGATGTGAAGATTGTGACGGATTGGGAAAGCCGAGGCAGACACTCAGGCGCACGAAGTCTTATATCCAAGCCAAATTTTCATAGTGCAGCCGTTTTTACCCCCAATATGGCAGCTATTCAAATGGATAGAGTATTCACATGTTACAACAAACTGACTTATCTTGGTTTCACCGTGCTTGATCTATCAAAATTGAAAATGTATGATTTTCATTATCGTTTCATGAAGCCCAAATATAATGAGAAAATTATTCTCAACTATATGGATACGGATTCATTTATCTACACTATTCAAACAAACGACTTTTACAGTGATATTATACTGGATGTAGACAATCACTTTGATACTTCTGAGTACCCCCAAGATAACATATATAATATTCCGCTGAAAAATGGAAAAGTGTTGGGTATGATGAAAGACGAAAATAGTGGAAAAGTCATGAAGGAGTTTATAGGATTAAGAGCTAAAATGTATTCTTTAAGTATAGAAAATGGTGATACAATTAAAAAAGCAAAAGGTGTAAAGAAGCTTATTATGGATGGACTAAATTTAGATGATTATAGAGATTGCTTGTTTAGAAAAAAGATATTTAGAGGTAGTATGTACGTGTTTAGATCTAAGCTTCACAATTTATATACTGAATGTATAAATAAGGTTTCTTTAAGTTATTTAGATGATAAGCGATATATAAGGGAAGATGGGGTTAGCACATATGCATGGGGACATTATAATATTGTAATGGATGTAGAATAGGAAAATTGAAATAAACAATAAAATTGAATGAAGCAGAGAATGGAGTTTTTGAAAATATTTGTTGTTGTTTCGAGTATCGGAATACCTTTTCTTCAAGGTAATCCCCTACCAGTGGTGACACTTAGTGAGGATTTCGGCAAGATTTGCTTAGAAAAGAAATGGAATAATCGAAAGTAAAAATATTTTTTACAGACATTTCAAATTAGAATTCGATGACGAAAATATCTTAACAGTACGATGCACATATGATAGCAACTATTCCGAACGTTCACTCAAAATCTCGTGCTTTGAATACCGTGAGTTTGAAGCCGAGAGGATTCTTAGCAATGGCGAAGTTGAATACATAAAACAACAACAAGACCTCAATTATAGATCAGATGTAGAATTTTTAGATTTAAAGAACATGAAGCAAACATATACCATGAGTATTACTTGAACCGTCAACCGCTTCACAACGATGGATAATAAAGACGATAATGATGATCTTCAGCGTTCTATTGAGGAATATAAACAATTTTTTGTTGATAGCAAGCAACTAATTTTAACGGAGCACTTTGATAAATTTGTAAACAATTACACGTTTTTGAAAGCCTACGCTGACATGCAACAAAAAGTCAACAAGTTTGGTAAACATTATGTGAACTGTCCTTGGGCTTATGATGATGCAGAATGCGGTCCCGATAATTGTGAATGTTACAGTGTTCATAGGAGATTGTGTGAAGTTAAAAGGCTTGTTCAATTTTATAAACGATTAACAAATAAATAAATTTTATTTTTCAATTATAACCACAATGTTTTATTTTGAATCTTAACACTAAAACAATGAATGAGTTATTCCATATCTTTAACATTTATCCAGGAATTATGTTCTTTTGAAAACCCCAACCACTTTACAAATGCTTTATTTCCCCTCCTTTTTAAAACTTTTTCCACAAGATAAAACGACGGATTCTTAGCTTTTAGCAGTTCAAGTTCATAAAATCCTCCTTCGATTGGATTTCCTCCATAATCTTCCAAAAGATATGTGACGGGGTTGGTTATTTGAATTTGACGAATTTTAAAAATCTCCGTTGTCCAGTTTGGTGTATATCCTTTTTCAAATATATGCTTGTATTTACTAATTCGTACATAGTCACCCACTTTATATTTCGACTTTCCCATTACTTTAATATTGTTGTACACGGTGGACAGAGGTCACAGTTCATTTGAGCTATTTACAGCAGAAGGAGCCATTTTTATTGTTCGATGTTTTTTGTTATTATACTCCTTGGTCAAATCATCAACGAGACTAATCCACTTGTAATTTCCATTCATGCTAAACTCCTTCCACATCATGTTCTTCAGTGTACGATTGAATCGTTCAACAATTGACGCCTTAAGAGAGCTATACGTGGAATAGTGGTTTATTTGATATTGTTCCATAATGTTTTTGAAATGTTTGTTGTAGAATTCTTTACCGTCGTCTGTTTGCAAGTTTTTAGGAATGCGCCCCTGTTGAAGTATGTGTTCAATTGCCTTGGCAACTTCTTTACGAGTCTTCGTTTTGATAGAAACCGTCCATGCATACTTAGAAAACGTGTCAATGATCGTAAGAAGGAAACGAAACCCTGTATTTTCGCTAGCATATGCTCCCATTTCAACTAAATCCGCTTGCCACAAATCATCCAAACCTTTTATAATAACACGCCGTCGCTTAAAATTTTTTTGAGCAGACGCGTGCAATTCGTTAATAACTTGTCGTTTGCTCATGATAAAAAAGACTAAGCTTGTTTACTTGTATTTTTATTAATATATATATGTAAAGTTAATTCAAACAACAACAACATTTTTATTATTATCGTAGTGAATCTGAATTTGCTTGTCAACATATGCCTTTAGCTTCTCAACATACGTATCAACGTAAACTTTTGTTGTAGCATCATCATTATCTAGGGGCGTGCCAAAATGCTTTAATCGTTTGAATTTAAGAATATAATCACTGTTCTCCGCTCTGTCGAATCCTACACCTGGAGCCCCCTGCGGACGACCTGGAGCCCCCTGCGGACCTGGAGCCCCCTGCGGACCTGGAGCCCCCTGAGGTACCTGAAGGCCCTCGTTTGCCTTCACCTTCCTTTGAAAATCGACCAAATTTGTCAACACTCATTTTTTGAAACAGCTGGTGATTTCTATCGTATTTATTCTATTATTTGCGCTTCTTTCAATTTCGTTGTTATGATTATTGTGACCGGCTTGTTGCGATCCAATGAGTAACTGCAATCGACTCACTAATTCATTCGGATCATCCCAATATATGTAGTCTTTCTGTTTGTCGGATGTTTGCATTAAACTATAATCTTTGTGTTTAGGTGTTTGTCTTAGCCGTCTTCCTTCTTTGTTGATGTTATCTAACAGTTTCGAAATTATTTTTCTATATTTAAAGCTTCGTTTTCCATTTATTTGACTATTTCTGTCGTAAGAACGTCTGTAAGCATTAGTGTGCAGAATAATACTTTTATAGTCTGCTAAATCTTCATTGGTATATAATTTTTCATCTGGATACTTCATAAAAAGCAGTTCGTATAAACCTCGAGTTCCTATGTAGGATTTCTCATTTACAAGTATTTTATTGCCATTGATTACGAAATTCGAATTTCCTATTTTCCACTGCTCTCCATCATCATCATCCCTATATATTCCATAAACACTGTCAATTGCAGACGGTTGATTTACATAAATATCTAGATAATGCCAAGGAATCTCCGGAAATTGGTTTTGCTTCATGTACTCTTCAAAATATTCTCGTCCTTTCGCAGTGGCAACATATTTACGAACAACTTTTGTAGAAGAAGAGTTGGATGTTGTGGCGGCGAGATTTCGTTTCAAGTTTGGTGTAGGAGTTTTAAAACTGTCTTCTTCTTCTTCTTGGTGACTATTTCCCTCATCTCGTATTGATGGAGGCTCTTCTTTAATTCCATTTATTATGTCTTTATTATTTTGCAACAACTTGGTTCTTTTAACTAATTCTTTGAGAGGGCGCGTGATTGGTTTAAATGTTTCCTCTAGCTGAATCACTGTTCCAGCTTTGTTAGCTTTCAGCTGTTGATACTTTTTCCTTATCGAATTGGTTGTTGCTACAATATCACTGAGTAGCTGCGTCTGTTGTTGCTTATCAGACATTGTTTTTTTCATTTTTTATGAATACAACAGCAGCATTTCGTCGTCAAATTTCGAAAGGTATCTACAATATTTTGAAATATTCTTTCAATAGGCTCTAATTTGAGTTTGAAATGGTTTTTGCTGTACCTGAATCGATTTGTGTCTTTTTCGAATTGTTTGGTACTGTCTTCACTGTTGCTGCTGTACTGAAACCTTATTGAATTGTTATCAAACTGTATTGAACAGCTATGGAGCTGCATCAAGCTGGTAAACTGAACTACTATTGAACTGCTTGGAACTGGTATTGAACTGCTTTGAACAGGTATTGAACTGCTTTAAACAGGTATAGAACTGCTTTGAACAGGTATTGAACTGGTATTGAACTGCTTGGAACTGGTATTGAACTGCTTTGAACAGGTATTGAACTGCTTTGAACAGGTATTGAACTGGTAATGAACTGATTTGAACTGCTTCGATGTTTTTATAGTATTATGAATACATCAAACCCCTTTCGATATCGACCCTTGTCTAAGGGACTGTCTTTATCAATTACACAGAACCCATATTTATCGCTCCAACATTTTCCACAGATGTTTCTAAACTGATCGAAAGTCATGTCTGTGTTTACGTGATTATTGTAAATGTGTCTTAAATTCATATCATCCTGTTTGAATATAATCAAAAAATTTGCATTATCTCGAATAAGGTGTTTCGGTATTCTCGTATAAGTTTGACACAGATAAAAACTATCAATATTATGATGTCTTCCCATACAGAAATATAATCGAACGTTATCTTGTTTCTCGTTGGCAATATCATCGAAAATGAAAACAGAGTTAGACTCAGCTTTATCTGGTTGAATCACTGCACTATTGTTTGAAAATGTATAGAAGCCTAGTCCAGAAATAGGTTTTACAGCCTGCTTTAAATGTCTTTATTTGGATTGATGTAATGATTTCGAGTAGATGGAGATGTTTTCAAATTCAACGCTATTGGGATGTTTCAACAGGGATATCATAACGTTAGTTTTACCACAGTTGGAGGGACCCACAATTATAGCTCGAATACTATTAGGCAATAAATTGCTATGTTTATTTGTAAAGGGTTCATTTGCAATGTCAACATTTTCCACCAATAACTTTTGGTGTTGTTGTATAAACCGCATCCTGATAACTGAAGAGCAAACATGTAAATGACTAGGTTTTAACGAAAGTTTTACAGTCAGCGATGAGTTGTTAAACAAGGTGTATCGCGATCAGTATAAAATGATTGATCATAAAAAGAAATGTACTAGTAGTTTACGAAAAGCCGTGAGCGGAAGAGGGTTCATTAATACTCTAATTAATAAACTACCGATTGAACTGCATTTGCCTGGCTATCAATATTGTGGACCTGGCACGAAGCTTCAAAAACGACTTGCCCGAGGAGACGCCGGAATAAATCCCCTTGACGAAGCGTGTAAAGAGCACGATATTGGTTATTCACAATTTAAAGAAACGAGCGATCGTCACAAACTAGATAAGATATTAACTGAAAAGGCGTGGCAACGCGTTAGATCAGCAGACGCAGGATTAGCCAAACGCACTAACGCGTTACTAGTAGCCAATATGATGAAAGCTAAAGTAAAATTAGGAATGGGATTGAAAGATAAACAGAAATTTGGAACAGTTATTTCCAAAGTCCGAAAAATCATTAAACAGAAGAAACCCAACAGTATGAAGGCGAGTATTAAGGTAGCCTTAGCTGCTGCAAAAAATATTACAAAAGGACGGAAAAAAGCTATCAAAACTCCAAAAATAATACCCATTCCTAAAGTTGGTGGAGTTTTGCCGTTCCTAATTCCTCTTTTCGCAGGATTATCTGCTATTGGTGCTTTATCAGGTGGAGCTGCGGGAATAGCTAAAGCTGTTGATGACGCTAATAATGCCAAAAATACATCAGAGGAAAAAAAGCGACATAACCAGAAAATGGAGCAGATAACATTAGGTCGAGGATTACATTTGAAGCCGTACAGAAAAGGCTTAGGGTTGTATTTAAATCCTGTTCCAAAAAACTTTTAAAAACGTTACCCAAGAAAACATTAAATGAAAATGATTTGAGAAAGTTTGCAAGATTCTTACCAACCTTCAGAGGAGTTTTTATGCGAAATAATTTACCAAAGGGATTTGCCATGCAAAACGAGTGTGGTATAGTAAATTTAGATAATATTCAAGGCTCTGGTACCCATTGGGTAGCGTACAACAAACAAAATCGTTATGTGGAATACTTTGATAGTTTTGGTAATTTACCTCCACCGATAGAATTACTAGATTATCTGGGATCTAATATAAAATACAACTACAATACATATCAAAGCTATGACTCATACAACTGTGGACATTTATGTTTAAGATTTTTATACAAACGTTTGTAAATTGTCTAGTGCATTCATATAAATAAATACTTTACTAAAAAACCCAATCATTGTGTTATATACTGCCATGGCACTAACATTAACTCTCAGTGGAAACACATCCATTCTTACAACAGAGTATTTTCCACCTATCGAATTACAAGATGGCTATGTGTGCGAACTTGTTGATTTTCAAACATATAATTCTATACCTAACGTGGATGAAAACAATAATTTATTACACATTGGAAAGCACGTTATAGAAATACCCGTTGGATCATACGAAATCGATGATATTGCAAATTATCTATATAAACAGTTGGCGAAGATCAATGACAAAATAATTTTTTCAATACGTGCCAATAATAACACTCTCAAAAGTGAAATCAAGTCAACTGCTCCTATTTACTTCAACAAAGAAAGATCCATTGGTCAATTGCTAGGATTTGCTAAACGAGAATTAAAAGTCAATGTCAAACACTCTTCTGATCTACCTGTAAGCATAAGTAAAGTGAACGTAATACGGATTGATTGCAACATAATTGGAAATTCTTATATTAATAATATTCCCTCGCATACAATCCACGAATTCTCACCTGAGGTAGGACCAGGCTATAAAATAGTGGAGGTTCCTAGTAATGTCATTTATTTGCCGGTAAACGTTAAACGAATAAGCACGCTAACTCTTAAGCTGATTGACCAAGACGGAGGTCTAATAAACTTCAAGGGGGAAACAATAACTATCAGACTTCATTTGAAGCCGCAGAATGTTGTTATATAACGATGATAAATACCTGTCCAACAATGTAGATACAATCAGTTCAACCAGGAAAATCGGTCGAGTAAGACCCCGACTAACATTACAAAATAAACAGTTCTTGAAATTACTGGGATTCAAATTAAAAAAACAAAAATGAGTGAGATTCTGAACGTTACACGTAAAGTCATCTATGACAATAGTATCTCGAAAATTGAATACCATAGCTACTCTCCATTTCTATCATCATTCAACTGCAGTGATGAAATTAGAATACCTCTACAACAGCAGGACTTGTGTATTTTGCCAAGTCAAAGCTTCATCTATATTGAAGGTGCTTTAATTAAATCGGATGGAACAACATCAACAACTGCTAAACTTACGAATAATAGCATCGCTTTTCTATTCGATGAGATTAGATATGAACTGAATGGAGTAGAAATCGATCGAAACAAGAATGTTGGAATAACATCGACACTGAAAAATTATGTATCACTTAGTGAAAATGAAAGTAAAATGCTTTATAATGCCGGTTGGTCGCCAGATGAATCTATCATGCCATCAAGTGGCTACTTTAACTTTTCTGTTCCGCTAAGAAAATTTTTGGGATTTGCCGAAGACTACAAGAAGATTATCGTAAATGCTAAACATGAGCTAATTTTCATTAGATCTAGAAGCGATGAAAATGCATTTCTTTCGCCCAGTGATGATGTATACATAAAAAAATTTAAACTGCAATGGAAGGTGCCACACGTTACCCCAGATGGTTCTGAAAAATTGTCAATGTTGAAATATATTGAATCAGGACAACCAATTCAAGTAAGTTTTCGAAATCGGGAACTGTACGAATATCCGGTTCTACCATCAACGACAGATCATGTATGGAATGTGAAAACTTCAAGCCAACTCGAAAAACCACGATATATTATTTTAGCGTTACAGACAAATCGAAGAAACCTCAAAAGTGAAGATGTCAGCAAATTTGATCACTGTGATTTAACCAATATCAAAATACATTTAAACTCCGAATCGTATCCTTACGATGACGTTAATATAAAATTTACACGTGATCGATTCGCTCTGCTTTATGATATGTACTGCAACTTTCAACAATCTTATTGCGGGGTGCAAGCAAAACCATTACTCTCACGAAACGAATATAAGAATTCAGCACCAATTATAGTAATTGATTGTTCACGTCAAAATGAATCTATAAAATCAGGTTCAGTTGACATAAGGGTAGATATCAAAACATCTGTAGATGTACCTGCCTTAACAACAGCTTATTTCTTACTTCTTCATGATCGTGTGATAGAGTACAATCCTCTCACTAGTTCAGTTCAAAAACTTGTATAAAAAATAATTCTCTAATCAAATCGAATCATTCAATCATGGCGCCTTTCATCATTGACATGCAAGGATTTAGAGGATACAACAACAACGCCTTTATCATCAAAGAACTATCTATCGTGGATGTGAACAAGGATTTTCATCGACATTTTTTACTGAAACCCCCCTTCAGCATAACAACACTTTCGAAAGAGCTGCAGTTTCAAGCCAATTGGCTATACGAACATCATCACGGTTTGCAATGGGAAATCGGAAATACAACGTTTACGGAAATGAAAGAATATCTATATCAAAACATGAAGGGTGCCTCAATATATGTGAAAGGCTCGGAGAAAAAACACTGGCTTGGTAGTTTACTGGGGAACACTATCATGGTTTGCAATTTGGACGACTGTTGCTGTCCTAGTCTGAAAACACTGAAAAAGCACTATCCTAAAATATCAACCTGCACTTTACACGATGGATGTTGTGCGCAACAAAACGCATTCCTTCTGAAAAAATTTATTATACAAGAAAATCTAATTGAATAAAAACACTTTGACTTAACCGAAATAATTGTTTTATTTAAAGAAGTTTTTAAAATACATTTGAATCGATGACTGTTTCATGGAAGTGCAAGTCCTTAGAATCATGACTGCTGCAGCTCAACGATAACTTTGCCGCATTGAAGTCCTCCATAACCTTATCGCTGCATTTTTGGTAACGACCAGGTAGAAATAGCCTCATGATATTGTTTAGGTCTACAACAATAGCTTCGCCGTACCTTCAAAACAAAAAAAAATGAAGAAAAAAAAATCAATATTATTTCATTTACAAAGCTCTGTCTTATTTCGTTTCCATTCTTTCTGCAGCTGTAATGCGGTATCGTTTTCCAATCTCCAAGTCGGAAATTTTTGTAAATACCAGGGGTTTGCAGCTAAGTAGTTCGTTTAATGAATCCATACTTCTTCGCAGACGATATTGCCACTTGTAACAAAATCTTTATTCACTTTTTATCTTTTGCAATTTTTTATATTTTTTCGACAAGGTATAAAAATTCACTTTGAATGAATACTGGTTTACAACGCAGAATAGGTACTGGAATGATTCCTGTTGGGGTCTTGTCTTTTTATATAATTCTATTGTTTATTTTATAAATTCCTTAAGGGTAACCTAATATTATAGCTACTATAATTTTGTACTTAGCCCATCGCTAATCTTTATTTATTATTTCCTTCTTTTATCTTTATCTTTCAAATAAGGGCAATTGTTTACGTTATGCCGATCCGATTTGCAACTAGTGCAGTAATACGATCTTTTGTGTTCCACCTTATCAGTGGAATTTCCGGTGATTAGCATTTTCGTTTCTGGGAAGTTATTGGATTTCAAGTGGATGTTTATTATTTTTGTGGTTATGGGAATATTATGTGCAGGATGTTTATGTAGATGATTCAAGGTTTAGGTATTTGGGTTAATGCGTTTCAGATATGACTCAGAATATTGCATTTTGTTGCGAAATCAGAATATTGCGTGTTGTTGCGAAATTGAAGATGATGTCATAGGTGTTTCCTGGGATATGACTCAGAATTGAGATATGACTCAGAATATTGCATTTTGTTGCGAAATTAGAATATTGCGTGTTGTTGCGAAATTGAAGATGATGTCATAGGTGTTTCCTGGGATATGACTCAGAATTGAGATATGACTCAGAATATTGCATTTTGTTGCGAAATCAGAATATTGCGTGTTGTTGCGAAATTGAAGATGATGTCATAGGTGTTTCCTGGGATATGACTCTCACCGCGGTTGGGAAAATTCCTTTGACCTTGAACTTTGACCTTGACTTCTTATCACACCTATTCATCAGCATGACTCATCGCGGTTGGCAAACACCTGCCCGTGGGGAACACCCCGACAGCGATAACAGGTGACGTCATCCGTGGGAAACACCCCGACAGCGATAAGAAATGGCGCCACCGGAAGCGATAACAGGTGACGTCATGCGGGGGCGGTAGTTCGATACCCGTGGGAAAAAATGGGCGCCACCGGAAACGATAACAGGTGACGTCATGCGGGGGCGGTAATCCGATACCCGTGGGAAAAAAATGGGGACCGTGGGAAAAAGTGAGTTAGAACCGCTATATCCATACTACTGATCTTGTTTCGATTTGGACTGTATATTTTTAAATTACACTCAAGAACTACATACCTACTCCATACAAAGTTGCAATATATATACTAATTAAAACACGTTACAACCGCGAATTATAAAGTGTCAAATTGTTCCCGTTCTCATGGCTATCTTTGTATCGTTATTTAGATGATGTAAGCCCTTTTACGTCCTGTGTTGGCCGCTCGCCGGGCAGGCTCAGTGTCCACAACATCTCTCCCCCGTCGTAGCTTGCGTAGACTCTTCTTTTAGTAACACGGCGAGCTTGCTGGCGGGGCGCTTGAAAACACCTGTTCTCGTCCTTACGTCGGCGACTCGTATACCGCCGGCTGGTCCCTTATAAGTGTGCTCGATGATACCCATTGGCCAGACGTTTCGGGGAAGCGTGTGATCAACTACGATCACAATGTCGCCGATTCGTAATGGTCGCTCCTTTTTCACCGAACCGCCGCGTGGCACCAGCGTGGGGAGGTATTCCCGCACCCACCGTCGCCAGAAGTGATCAGCAAGTGCCTGACTTGCTCGTCAAGTCCTTCGGTCGGCCTCGTCACATGGTCCCGTAGTCGGCAGTCCTGACGAGGAACCTAGCATGAAATGGTTTGGTGTGAGTGCTTCTGGATCGTTTGGACTCACACTCACGTGGGTTAGGGGTTGAGCGTTGATTGCAAATTCTGCTTCGGTCAATAGGGTCCTTAACACTTCTCCCGGTGGCGCCTTTTCTCGTAAGGTGACGCTCAGTGCGGTTTTCACTGATCGTACTAGCCGTTCCCATGCTCCGCCTTGGTTGGGAGCACCCGGAGGTGTGTAGCGCCACTCCATGCGGTGTAATAGCCCCTCATATCGTAGTAGGGGTGCCCATTCAGCGTATGCAGCTCGTAGTTCGCGGTCTGCGCCTCGGAAATTTGTCGCACTGTCTGAGTACATTATTCGGGGCCACCCTCTGCATGCAGCCATGCGTCGTAGTGCCATTATTGCAGAGTCGGTAGATAGTGATGCGACAAGTTCTAGGTGCACGGCACGGGAAGTGAGGCAGGTAAATAAAGCGCACCACCTTTTCTCTCGGCGGCGTCCTACTTTCACCGTCATTGGCCCGAAGTAGTCTGTTCCGCAGTTGGTGAACGGACGATGGAAAGGGTCGAGACGAGCCCGTGGTAGGTCTCCGGCGGCTGGTGTTCGGGGTCTTGCTCGTCGGACCTGGCAGAAGGCACAGCTGCGTTCTATAGCGCGTTAAGTGGGTCGAAGATGTATAATCCAGTAGCGCTGTCGCAGGTCGTTTGTCACACGTT
Organism: Oxycera nigricornis; assembly: GCA_963942545.1. Taxonomy (NCBI): domain Eukaryota; kingdom Metazoa; phylum Arthropoda; class Insecta; order Diptera; family Stratiomyidae; genus Oxycera; species Oxycera nigricornis. The sequence continues at coordinate 72,735,767 of OZ012662.1, forward strand.
CTCGATTTGCGTGACCGGCGGCGCAGTGTTCCCGCAGCACGATGAGTTTTGTCAGGCGGTGGCGACAGTCAAGAATTATTGGTCGCTTCGTCTCATCCAGTGTGGTTGCTGCTTCAATGCGACCTCGCACCCGTAGAATTCCATTTTCAAGCACTGGATCCAGCTTGAATAATCGGCTTGTCTTAGTAATGAGGCGGGTTGCTTCAATCTTCTGCAGCTTCGGTCCGAAGCTTTCCCGCTGTGCGTACTGCATGAGTTTTCGTTCGGCGCGTTCTATGTGTTCATGTTCCATATTCGTTGATCTGCGTCGGCACGTGTCAATGAAGGCGAATACTCGCGCAGTCGTTCATACCAGTGTTTCGTACTTCCAGAATCTGTCGGGATCAGGCAGCCAGTCGTTTTGTCCCGAGATCTCCTCTTTTGTGTGAAATAGAACCTCTGCTTCTACTGCGAGCGTTTGTAACGTAGGCCATTGCTCCTCGGGTCAGTAAAGTAACCTGGGTCCCTGAAACCAGCGGTCGTTTTTGTTGATGGGTATGCGTGTGAATCTCGTGGCGTCATCGGCTACATTATCGATGGTTGGTAGCCATCGTCATTCCTCTTTGTGGGTGAGTTCCGCAATTTCACCAAGTCGATGAGCAACAAAGGGTGTGTATTGTCGCGTTTCGTTGTGTACCCAGTGCACCACTGTGGATGAGTCTGTCCAATAAATTGTTCTTACTCCTTCCATGCGATGTTCTCTTTTGATAGTTTTAGCGAGCCTGGTTCCGATTACGGCGGCCTGCAGTTTGAGGCGAGGGATCGTCTGCGTCCGTCGTGGTGCCACCTTGGCCTTGGCGGCTACCAGGGCGATGCTGATGCTCCCATCGTAATGGATGATCCGCCAATAAGCCACAGTTGCGTAAGCTTGCTCGCTGGCGTCGCATAGCACATGGAGTTCTAACTTAGTATAGTCCTTGGGTGCGTAGCACCGCCTCAGTCGTAAGCGAGTTATAGCGGAGAGGTGTTGTAGCCACTCGGCAAAGAATTCTCCCTCTTCCTCAGGAATCGGTTGGTCCCATGGAATCTTCAGGTACCATAGGCTCTGCAAAACGATCTTTGCTCGGATCGTATAATGACTCAACAGCCCCAGTGGATCGTAGATTGACTTCACTGTAATGAGTGCCTCTCGTTTCGTTGGCCTCCGGGTCTGTGCGCGCACCTCGGCTGGGACTCGATTCATTGATGTATTGAATCCCAGCTCATCTCGCTCGGCATTCCAGAAAAGGCCAAGTATTTTGTTATCAGGACCCCCAACTAGTTGCACAGACTGGGTTGCGTGTAGTTCTGTTGGCACATCGAATAGCACGCTCTTGCTATTAGTGTTCCACTTGCGTAATGTAAATCCAGCGGCTGCGTGCACCGTTCTTGTTTCCTTAATGGTGCGCCGGGCTTCTTCTTCGTTATCGTAGCTTGCCACCAGGTCACCCATATAGTGGTTTTGTGTGATGGCTTCCAGGGCGCGTGGATAGGCTTTCGCGTTTGTTTGCGCATTATGATCACGCACGTAATGCGCCATAAAAGGTGAACTCTTTGCGCCGAAGATCATACTCGTCATTTTGTAGTGTCGAGGAGGCTTGACTCTGTCATCGCCTCTCCATAGGAACTGCTGTGCTGGCTGATCTTCACGGCGTATTTTTACTTGTAGAAACATTTCCTGAATGTCTGCTGTAATCGCGACTGGTTTCTCTCTAAATCGGAACATGATGCCCTGTAATGATAGCAGTAAGTCCGGTCCTTCCAGCAGTTGTTCATTGAGGCTCACGTCGTTGTTTATTGCCACCGCGTCGAATACCAGTCGTTGGTTACCGGGCTTGTTTGGGTTCTGCACGGCGAAGTGTGGTAGGTACCAGCAAATGGGGCTCTTCTGTTCCAAGCCGTCGCACGGTACGGCATAGCCTTTGTCCAGCAGGTTCTCTATTTGGGCTGTATATCTCTTGGCGTACTCGGGGTCCTCGTTCATCTTCTGCTCAATCTTCTTTCGTCGGCGGTATGCAGCTTTGTAACTTGGAGGCAAGGTCACATCATCCTGTCGCCAAGGCAGCCCAAATTCGTATCCGCTATCGATCTTCTTTATTGTCTGCTTGACAATATTGATGGCTCGTTGGTCTGCTTCGTTCACTCGTGGCTTGCCGGTGACGCCAAGCGCGTCTATCCGGAAGTGTGCTTCTACTAGGTCATGAAGGTGCTGGTCGGGCTGGCCGCTCGTGTCTATGTGTTGGTTGGGCTCATAGATGTGCAGCATGCTTTCCTGAGTGTAAATCATCTTGCTTTGTACGGTTCCGTGCACCACCCAGCCCAGATGGGTTTTGGACGCGGCCGGCTGATCGGGGCCACCAATTCGCAGTTCCCGGGATACAATGCACTCCCAGTGGTCTGTCCCCACCAGAATTTCGGGCCGTGCTAAATCGTAGCACACTTCTTCCGGGAGCAGGTCTCGTAAGTGGTCGTGTTGCAGTAGCGCAGCCGAAATGGACTGTTGATGGAGTTTCAGATCCTTGATGGTTCGTGCTCGCAGTTTATGTAGGGTGTTCTCATTCTTTCCCCTCAGTTGTATAGTGGCAAGCTTGCTGTCTCTTTCTAGCTGTGTCAAGTTGACGCCTTTCAAATGTAGAGGTTGTGTCGGTCCCTCTGCGCCGACGTTTCGTGCCAACTCTTCGTCGATGAGTGTAATGGTAGCTCCTTCATCCAGCAGTGCATATGTGTCAATCTCCCCCCGTGGTCCGCTGATAACGACTGGACACATCTTCATCAAAACAGTTCGTGGGCTGGGGCAGATATACTCGCTACTGACAATACTGCTTCGGTGTTTCTCCGCGTCGCGCGTGCTGAATGTCGCGAGGTGGGTGATTGCTCTGAATATCTCTCTTCCTGATGAAGTGTAGGATGATGCGGACGGTGGCATTGATCGCATGATTTTGCTTTGCAGCTGATGCGTCTGTGTTTCTTCTGTATACATTTAAAGCATAACTTTTTGTCACGCACAAGGTCCCAGCGCTGATGGATCGTCAACGCTTTATAGTTCAGACACTGAGGTAGCACGTGGGTTTGTTCGCAGCTTGGACATTGAGTGATACGCTCTTCGGTTGCTTCGGCGAGGGTGTATACGTTGTTTGCCTTCCTTTTTATGATTACAGCGTGCTTGACTTCTCTTGTTGTTACAGGCGAAGGGGTGCTCGTAGAGGGCGCGTACGTGTACTTTAATGCCCGGTCTGCCTCACGCATGAGAAAGCGAGATAGGACGATGATCTCTGGGTCCGTAGTTTCTGCGTGATCACTAGCGTAGTCGCACCAACGTGACCGGAGATGCGGGCTCAGTTTGTCCGGGCTAGCATAGGGTTATATAAGTATGCTCGTCGGTCGATTGTCTTGAGAACGCAGGTAACGTTCTGAAGTTTGATAGCAAAATTATTAATTTCGATCGCTGATGACCCAAGCCTTGGTAGATTCCTCAGCTCTTCAAATGCTCGGTCGAGGATGATTTCTGGTCGTCCGAAACACTGCTCTAAGGTCTTCATGATGACGTCTGGATCGGTGGCTGTGTGGAGTAATGCAGCAACGACATCTCGAGCTTCCCCTTTAAGGCAGCTTCTTAACCGTTGTATATTTTCAGCGGCTGTGATGTCGCATATCTTTGTGGAGTCGTGCATGGATGCTTTGAATGATAGCCATTCATTCGGTGATCCGGAGAACGTTGGCAATTCGGTATGACGATGACGTGGTCTTACCATTTTTTGCAATGTTTCCGCCAGCTGCTTGATGCCGTTTCCCGGTGATCTTTCTCTCGGTATCTCGATTCGATTGTAACTTTTATCTTCTTGCCGAGTCCGCTGTTCAGCATTGGTTTCTTCTCCTCGTGGGTGTAAAAGGCTCGTATGCAGCCAGTTATTGACTTTTTGATCGTCGCCAGCCTGGGACAGTTGCTCGTCGTGCAAACTCTTTTCTTCGCGAAGAGCTGAAATATCCGCGGCCAATCGCTTCTTTATCAATTCGGCCTCTTACTGCAACTCCTTTTTCTTCAACGCGGCTAATTTTTCAGCGGCATCTAATTCCGCCAGCTGCAATCTTGTTTCAACACTTGCTGTAGATTGCTGCGAGTGTACTGAGCGCGCCGGGAACTTGGATCGCTCGCCTATACAAATTGGGTGTTGCGATGTTGTTCTTGCAACCGCGGCCTCTTTCACTATCTCCCTTGCAGCGCTCGCCTCTGTACTGGTCGGTACCAATGGAGGCGAAGCCGGCAACTCCTGGGATAGTCTTCCTTGCCGTTCGAGCTCGTTCCTCTGCCTTTTGCGACGCCTCGGCTCCTCTATCTCCGCTGCATCCCCTTGGCTCCGGGTGATGATCATCGTGATCCGGCTCGAAGGACCAAAACTTTATAGGACGGATCTTGTTTTGATGATCTTGTTTCGATTTGGACTGTATATTTTTAAATTACACTCAAGAACTACATACCTACTCCATACAAAGTTGCAATATATATACACACGTTGCAACCGCGAATTATAAAGTGTCAAATTGTTCCCGTTCTCATGGCTATCTTCGTATCGTTATTTAGATGATGTAAGCCCTTTTACGTCCTGTGTTGGCCGCACGCCGGGCAGGCTCGGTGTCCACAACAGAATCCTTTTGTAAAAACCCGCATATGGTGCCTCACCGGAGAGCATTATAACTGTATGACGAAACTAATGGACAAAACAACGAGCAATCGTAATTAACTAACGAAATCAAAACTGAAATAGTTGATTGGGCATTTCATTACAAAAAACGTCTCTTGCTATTTTTCACTGGTAAAGATTACCCACGGCATTGCATAAAACTGAAAGCCCCACAAAGAGATTTCACTCTCAAAAATTAATTCAAAGGACAAAGTCTAAGTTACATATTTAAGGAGAAGTTCTTAGTGAGCACTTAGATGAACAATAGCGAAAAAGCAAAAGAAAAAATTATTCAGAAAAAATATAGAAATTATTCATAAGTAACAAGTATATAGAATAAGCAGAAATGTGTGAGGATGAAAAAATTGGAAAACCGTTAATATGTCAATATATAATATATGTGCAAATACATTGGCTTTTTACAATAATTCACATATATAGGGCCACCCAAGCACAGAGACTGCGAAATAGTGACAAGAAAACAGAAATTGGGGCATGTTGCATAGTACATAGTACAATAATTTTTTACGTGACGGTCGATGCAATTCGTGATTTGTTTTATCCTCATCGTGCCGTTGACAGTGTATATATCAAATCTAGTTGATGTTTGTTTTATTGCGGAAAGTATTCAATGATGCTGATAAAATTCGAGCTTCCTTTTCTCATGATGGCTGCGGGACCCTCAGGCTGTGGGGAGATTTTAAGCGTACGATGATCGTATTCCTGCTTTAGTGTCAGCATTTTTAGCAGAAATCAAACACATCACACCTTTTCAATTAATCCAGACGTGTGGCTCTGAAAGACGTATTTCAAAAGAACTCGATTCTCCTTTCGCCGTAGTATTTTTCGACAAAATATCCGTCGGGGTATTTTACAGCAGCTATGTAGTAGTTATAAATTTATACGTGGAGCAATCATAGTGGGAATAGGTTACAAAGCGAAGCTGGTGATTTTCATATTGACGCTTAAAAGACAAACGGGCGCTAGTGAAAATGTTGGTGACATTAGGATACCAGGGTTGTTTCATGCAGATTTTGTTTCTACGCCGACCGAAATATAATTTGTTACATGACGGCCACCTTGAGGAAGGTGCTGCATAGACATTAAGTCTGTATTATTTCATTATTTGACATTAATTATACTTATAAGGATCTCTTATTTTGCAGTTCATCATGAAAAAACTTCAATATGATGGAAATAATCGCTATTTAATTATATGCAAAAAAATTAACTATTTACAAAACTCAAATTGAAACCTTTCAATGCCTTAAAATCTAGGCTACTTAATTACTAAAAAAACTATAACTGTGCTGTAAAAGGTATAGATAGTAACTGAAATTTTACGAACCTTTAAAATATATTAACTTACCATCTGACCATTGAGCCTTACGTATTTAAATGACGCTCCTATATTCATTATACATATTCATTGTTTATTGTTTCTATTTAACGAGAACTCAAAACATCTGATTTAAAAGAGCAATGCTTGCTTCGAAATGCAAATCAGATAGAACAATTTTTTTATAAAGAAATTAAGTTGTTTTGCATTTTTTATCAACTTAAAAATCATCTGCTCCGAATTTATTGAAAATTCGAATAGACCATGAAAATAATAAGGCACATCGATCGCTACCTCAAACCTGTCATAAGAGTAAATGAAATAAGGTGATGTCATTTTTATCCCCATTATTCATTATAAGTTCATGGTTTTGTATGACTTTGTTTTGCAACCATCAAAAACTATGATTTTTTGGTCAACAGAGACCTTTAAATGATCAAACCTTTCAACGCGTTTATTAACACAAATATAAATTTGATTGATTTAATTTTTTTATATTTTAAGTAGGTTTTTATTATAATAAAAAACAGTTGTACGAAAATTGTTGAAAATCTCACAAGTCATTCGAATAATAATATGCATAAATAAATGTAACCACAATACCATTAAAATAAAGGAAATTAGGCTATTCGCATTGATCCTTTCTTCACAGTGACTGTTATTAGTTTTTTGTTTTCATTTTGTTTTTTGTTCTATAATCATGAAAAATCTTCTTAGAACTTTTTGACAACAAATGTTTAAAATATCCGATTTTTGTAAGCATCTATCGTTTGTTGTGGAAATTAATGTCTAAAAAATAGTTTTTAGGCCAACAACAGTAATTTTTCGCAATTTTTTCATTAACTCAAACAACGACTTCAATAAGATTGGTTTGATAGATAAAAATGGTAATACGCTTTCAGTTATACCTTATCGATGCAAACCCAACACTTGGTGCGCGAAGTATGATGGTTAACAGAAAGGTATTTCACCAAAAAAAAACGATCGACCGAAGTTTTCCTGAATCTAAGAATGGAAATACGCTTCGAATGACACTTAAGTAAAATCTATACGACTTTTTTGCGTGAGCTTTGCTCGCAAAAGGAGACCCCAAAACATATCAACTCGTTTAAAATTTCATTTTGAATTTTCGGAGCGAAGACAAGAACTTCCCTGATACTGCAAAGTTGGAAACGCATATCCCGAGGTAGTTAAAACCTTTTGCAAAAAAAACTATCTGAACCTCTTTTCGCTCACTCGGCTGTGATGTCGCATATCTTTGTGGAGTCGTGCATGGATGCTTTGAATGATAGCCATTCATTCGGTGATCCGGAGTACGTTGGCAATTCGGTATGACGATGACGTGGTCTTACCATTTTTTGCAATGTTTCCGCCAGCTGCTTGATGCCGTTTCCCGGTGATCTTTCTCTCGGTATCTCGATTCGATTGTAACTTTTATCTTCTTGCCGAGTCCGCTGTTCAGCATTGGTTTCTTCTCCTCGTGGGTGTAAAAGGCTCGTATGCAGCCAGTTATTGACTTTTTGATCGTCGCCAGCCTGGGACAGTTGCTCGTCGTGCAAACTCTTTTCTTCGCGAAGAGCTGAAATATCCGCGGCCAATCGCTTCTTTATCAATTCGGCCTCTTACTGCAACTCCTTTTTCTTCAACGCGGCTAATTTTTCAGCGGCATCTAATTCCGCCAGCTGCAATCTTGTTTCAACACTTGCTGTAGATCGCTGCGAGTGTACTGAGCGCGCCGGGAACTTGGATCGCTCGCCTATACAAATTGGGTGTTGCGATGTTGTTCTTGCAACCGCGGCCTCTTTCACTATCTCCCTTGCAGCGCTCGCCTCTGTACTGGTCGGTACCAATGGAGGCGAAGCCGGCAACTCCTGGGATAGTCTTCCTTGCCGTTCGAGCTCGTTCCTCTGCCTTTCGCGACGCCTCGGCTCCTCTATCTCCGCTGCATCCCCTTGGCTCCGGGTGATGACCATCGTGATCCGGCTCGAAGGACCAAAACTTTATAGGACGGATCTTGTTTTGATGATCTTGTTTCGATTTGGACTGTATATTTTTAAATTACACTCAAGAACTACATACCTACTCCATACAAAGTTGCAATATATATACACACGTTGCAACCGCGAATTATAAAGTGTCAAATTGTTCCCGTTCTCATGGCTATCTTCGTATCGTTATTTAGATGATGTAAGCCCTTTTACGTCCTGTGTTGGCCGCACGCCGGGCAGGCTCGGTGTCCACAACAGAATCCTTTTGTAAAAAACCCGCATATGGTGCCTCACCGGAGAGCATTATAACTGTATGACGAAACTAATGGACAAAACAACGAGCAATCGTAATTAATTAACGAAATCAAAACTGAAATAGTTGATTGGGCATTTCATTACAAAAAACGTCTCTTGCTATTTTTCACTGGTAAAGATTACCCACGGCATTGCATAAAACTGAAAGCCCCACAAAGAGATTTCATTCTCAAAAATTAATTCAAAGGACAAAGTCTAAGTTACATATTTAAGGAGAAGTTCTTAGTGAGCACTTAGATGAACAATAGCGAAAAAGCAAAAGAAAAAATTATTCAGAAAAAATATAGAAATTATTCATAAGTAACAAGTATATAGAATAAGCAGAAAAGTGTGAGGATGAAAAAATTGGAAAACCGTTAATATGTCAATATATAATATATGTGCAAATACATTGGCTTTTTACAATAATTCACATATATAGGGCCACCCAAGCACAGAGACTGCGAAATAGTGACAAGAAAACAGAAATTGGGGCATGTTGCATAGTACATAGTACAATAATTTTTTACGTGACGGTCGATGCAATTCGTGATTTGTTTTATCCTCATCGTGCCGTTGACAGTGTATATATCAAATCTAGTTGATGTTTGTTTTATTGCGGAAAGTATTCAATGATGCTGATAAAATTCGAGCATCCTTTTCTCATGATGGCTGCGGGACCCTCAGGCTGTGGGGAGATTTTAAGCGTACGATGATCGTATTCCTGCTTTAGTGTCAGCATTTTTAGCAGAAATCAAACACATCACACCTTTTCAATTAATCCAGACGTGTGGCTCTGAAAGACGTATTTCACAAGAACTCGATTCTCCTTTCGCCGTAGTATTTTTCGACAAAATATCCGTCGGGGTATTTTACAGCAGCTATGTAGTAGTTATAAATCTATACGTGGAGCAATCATAGTGGGAATAGGTTATAAAGCGAAGCTACTGATTTTCATATTGACGCTTAAAAGACAAACGGGCGCTAGTGAAATTGTTGGTGACATTAGGATACCAGGGTTGTTTTATGCAGATTTTGTTTCTACGCCGACCGAAATATAATTTGTTACATGACGGCCACCTTGAGGAAGGTGCTGCATAGACATTAAGTCTGTATTATTTCATTATTTGACATTAATTATACTTATAAGGATCTCTTATTTTGCAGTTCATCATGAAAAAACTTCAATATGATGGAAATAATCGCTATTTAATTATATGCAAAAAAATTAACTATTTACAAAACTCAAATTGAAACCTTTCAATGCCTTAAAATCTAGGCTACTTAATTACTAAAAAAACTATAACTGTGCTGTAAAAGGTATAGATAGTAACTGAAATTTTACGAACCTTTAAAATATATTAACTTACCATCTGACCATTGAGCCTTACGTATTTAAATGACGCTCCTATATTCATTATACATATTCATTGTTTATTGTTTCTATTTAACGAGAACTCAAAACATCTGATTTAAAAGAGCAATGCTTGCTTCGAAATGCAAATCAGATAGAACAATTTTTTTATAAAGAAATTAAGTTGTTTTGCATTTTTTATCAACTTAAAAATCATCTGCTCCGAATTTATTGAAAATTCGAATAGACCATGAAAATAATAAGGCACATCGATCGCTACCTCAAACCTGTCATAAGAGTAAATGAAATAAGGTGATGTCATTTTTATCCCCATTATTCATTATAAGTTCATGGTTTTGTATGACTTTGTTTTGCAACCATCAAAAACTATGATTTTTTGGTCAACAGAGACCTTTAAATGATCAAACCTTTCAACGCGTTTATTAACACAAATATAAATTTGATTGATTTAATTTTTTTATATTTTAAGTAGGTTTTTATTATAATAAAAAACAGTTGTACGAAAATTGTTGAAAATCTCACAAGTCATTCGAATAATAATATGCATAAATAAATGTAACCACAATACCATTAAAATAAAGGAAACTAGGCTATTCGCATTGATCCTTTCTTCACAGTGACTGTTATTAGTTTTTTGTTTTCATTTTGTTTTTTGTTCTATAATCATGAAAAATCTTCTTAGAACTTTTTGACAACAAATGTTTAAAATATCCGATTTTTGTAAGCATCTATCGTTTGTTGTGGAAATTAATGTCTAAAAAATAGTTTTTAGGCCAACAACAGTAATTTTTCGCAATTTTTTCATTAACTCAAACAACGACTTCAATAAGATTGGTTTGATAGATAAAAATGGTAATACGCTTTCAGTTATACCTTATCGATGCAAACCCAACACTTGGTGCGCGAAGTATGATGGTTAACAGAAAGGTATTTCACCAAAAAAAAAACGATCGACCGAAGTTTTCCTGAATCTAAGAATGGAAATACGCTTCGAATGACACTTAAGTAAAATCTATACGACTTTTTTGCGTGAGCTTTGCTCGCAAAAGGAGACCCCAAAACATATCAACTCGTTTAAAATTTCATTTTGAATTTTCGGAGCGAAGACAAGAACTTCCCTGATACTGCAAAGTTGGAAACGCATATCCCGAGGTAGTTAAAACCTTTTGCAAAAAAAACTATCTGAACCTCTTTTCGCTCACTCGGCTGTGATGTCGCATATCTTTGTGGAGTCGTGCATGGATGCTTTGAATGATAGCCATTCATTCGGTGATCCGGAGAACGTTGGCAATTCGGTATGACGATGACGTGGTCTTACCATTTTTTGCAATGTTTCCGCCAGCTGCTTGATGCCGTTTCCCGGTGATCTTTCTCTCGGTATCTCGATTCGATTGTAACTTTTATCTTCTTGCCGAGTCCGCTGTTCAGCATTGGTTTCTTCTCCTCGTGGGTGTAAAAGGCTCGTATGCAGCCAGTTATTGACTTTTTGATCGTCGCCAGCCTGGGACAGTTGCTCGTCGTGCAAACTCTTTTCTTCGCGAAGAGCTGAAATATCCGCGGCCAATCGCTTCTTTATCAATTCGGCCTCTTACTGCAACTCCTTTTTCTTCAACGCGGCTAATTTTTCAGCGGCATCTAATTCCGCCAGCTGCAATCTTGTTTCAACACTTGCTGTAGATCGCTGCGAGTGTACTGAGCGCGCCGGGAACTTGGATCGCTCGCCTATACAAATTGGGTGTTGCGATGTTGTTCTTGCAACCGCGGCCTCTTTCACTATCTCCCTTGCAGCGCTCGCCTCTGTACTGGTCGGTACCAATGGAGGCGAAGCCGGCAACTCCTGGGATAGTCTTCCTTGCCGTTCGAGCTCGTTCCTCTGCCTTTCGCGACGCCTCGGCTCCTCTATCTCCGCTGCATCCCCTTGGCTCCGGGTGATGACCATCGTGATCCGGCTCGAAGGACCAAAACTTTATAGGACGGATCTTGTTTTGATGATCTTGTTTCGATTTGGACTGTATATTTTTAAATTACACTCAAGAACTACATACCTACTCCATACAAAGTTGCAATATATATACACACGTTGCAACCGCGAATTATAAAGTGTCAAATTGTTCCCGTTCTCATGGCTATCTTCGTATCGTTATTTAGATGATGTAAGCCCTTTTACGTCCTGTGTTGGCCGCACGCCGGGCAGGCTCGGTGTCCACAACAGAATCCTTTTGTAAAAAACCCGCATATGGTGCCTCACCGGAGAGCATTATAACTGTATGACGAAACTAATGGACAAAACAACGAGCAATCGTAATTAATTAACGAAATCAAAACTGAAATAGTTGATTGGGCATTTCATTACAAAAAACGTCTCTTGCTATTTTTCACTGGTAAAGATTACCCACGGCATTGCATAAAACTGAAAGCCCCACAAAGAGATTTCATTCTCAAAAATTAATTCAAAGGACAAAGTCTAAGTTACATATTTAAGGAGAAGTTCTTAGTGAGCACTTAGATGAACAATAGCGAAAAAGCAAAAGAAAAAATTATTCAGAAAAAATATAGAAATTATTCATAAGTAACAAGTATATAGAATAAGCAGAAAAGTGTGAGGATGAAAAAATTGGAAAACCGTTAATATGTCAATATATAATATATGTGCAAATACATTGGCTTTTTACAATAATTCACATATATAGGGCCACCCAAGCACAGAGACTGCGAAATAGTGAGAAGAAAACAGAAATTGGGGCATGTTGCATAGTACATAGTACAATAATTTTTTACGTGACGGTCGATGCAATTCGTGATTTGTTTTATCCTCATCGTGCCGTTGACAGTGTATATATCAAATCTAGTTGATGTTTGTTTTATTGCGGAAAGTATTCAATGATGCTGATAAAATTCGAGCATCCTTTTCTCATGATGGCTGCGGGACCCTCAGGCTGTGGGGAGATTTTAAGCGTACGATGATCGTATTCCTGCTTTAGTGTCAGCATTTTTAGCAGAAATCAAACACATCACACCTTTTCAATTAATCCAGACGTGTGGCTCTGAAAGACGTATTTCACAAGAACTCGATTCTCCTTTCGCCGTAGTATTTTTCGACAAAATATCCGTCGGGGTATTTTACAGCAGCTATGTAGTAGTTATAAATCTATACGTGGAGCAATCATAGTGGGAATAGGTTATAAAGCGAAGCTACTGATTTTCATATTGACGCTTAAAAGACAAACGGGCGCTAGTGAAATTGTTGGTGACATTAGGATACCAGGGTTGTTTTATGCAGATTTTGTTTCTACGCCGACCGAAATATAATTTGTTACATGACGGCCACCTTGAGGAAGGTGCTGCATAGACATTAAGTCTGTATTATTTCATTATTTGACATTAATTATACTTATAAGGATCTCTTATTTTGCAGTTCATCATGAAAAAACTTCAATATGATGGAAATAATCGCTATTTAATTATATGCAAAAAAATTAACTATTTACAAAACTCAAATTGAAACCTTTCAATGCCTTAAAATCTAGGCTACTTAATTACTAAAAAAACTATAACTGTGCTGTAAAAGGTATAGATAGTAACTGAAATTTTACGAACCTTTAAAATATATTAACTTACCATCTGACCATTGAGCCTTACGTATTTAAATGACGCTCCTATATTCATTATACATATTCATTGTTTATTGTTTCTATTTAACGAGAACTCAAAACATCTGATTTAAAAGAGCAATGCTTGCTTCGAAATGCAAATCAGATAGAACAATTTTTTTATAAAGAAATTAAGTTGTTTTGCATTTTTTATCAACTTAAAAATCATCTGCTCCGAATTTATTGAAAATTCGAATAGACCATGAAAATAATAAGGCACATCGATCGCTACCTCAAACCTGTCATAAGAGTAAATGAAATAAGGTGATGTCATTTTTATCCCCATTATTCATTATAAGTTCATGGTTTTGTATGACTTTGTTTTGCAACCATCAAAAACTATGATTTTTTGGTCAACAGAGACCTTTAAATGATCAAACCTTTCAACGCGTTTATTAACACAAATATAAATTTGATTGATTTAATTTTTTTATATTTTAAGTAGGTTTTTATTATAATAAAAAACAGTTGTACGAAAATTGTTGAAAATCTCACAAGTCATTCGAATAATAATATGCATAAATAAATGTAACCACAATACCATTAAAATAAAGGAAACTAGGCTATTCGCATTGATCCTTTCTTCACAGTGACTGTTATTAGTTTTTTGTTTTCATTTTGTTTTTTGTTCTATAATCATGAAAAATCTTCTTAGAACTTTTTGACAACAAATGTTTAAAATATCCGATTTTTATAAGCATCTATCGTTTGTTGTGGAAATTAATGTCTAAAACATAGTTTTTAGGCCAACAACAGTAATTTTTCGCAATTTTTTCATTAACTCAAACAACGACTTCAATAAGATTGGTTTGATAGATAAAAATGGTAATACGATTTCAGTTATACCTTACCGATGCAAACCCAACACTTGGTGTGCGAAGTATGATGGTTAACAGAAAGGATTTTCACCAAAAAAAAACCTATCGACCGAAGTTTCCCTGAATCTAAGAATGGAAATACGCTTCGAATGACACTTAAGTAAAATCTATACGACTTTTTTGCGTGAGCTTTGCTCGCAAAAGGAGACCCCAAAACATATCAACTCGTTTAAAATTTCATTGTGAATTTTCGGAGCGAAGACAAGAACTTCCCTGATACTGCAAAGTTGGAAACGCATATCCCGAGGTAGTTCAAACCTTTTGCGAAAAAAACTATCTGAACCTCTTTTCGCTCACTCATCTGGTAATATCTCACCACCGGACTCTTCAGCCACAGCTATCGTCTGTCGAATCTCCCAGCTAACTTTGTTGAAAATTTGTTTGCGTTCATCACCATCAAATTCTATTCCACTTTGTAACAATGCAGTCAAATCATTAAAGTTAATTGGTATGGTATCGAAAGCCCTCCATTAAGTTTCACTCCATGATCTTTAAGGTTAGAAGAAATGACGAGAGGTTTAATTCCCGGTTCCTTTTTCACTCCTTCCTTATACTTCTCGTATGAGCGGAGTGTATGTTTGCATCAAGCATTCTCAGGAATTGTGCATGATTGCTCTTCTCTCGTGGTGTTTGTTCTATTATATTATCAATGAAATCTCAAAGCGTATTGAATTTTGTGTTTAAATTCATATAAAGTTTATCAGCTTCCTCTCTTCCTTGATAGCCATGTGAAAAAACTTTCCCACGCTCTTCACTTCACTTATATTGGGGATTTTAGTATAGTCTCTATTATCCTCAATGTGATTGTTAATTTTGTTTTTAATATCATTCAGATAATATGTGGGTGTACCAATCGGGTTTCACTGCTGAGAAGAAAGACTATAAAAAAGTGGAAAACTTTATGTCGTTTTTATCTTTAGCATAGCATATTCTGCATTGTTGAATTCAACCGTACATTACACGCATTAAATACTTTAACTATTATATCTTTAGAATAAATGTTTGATTCATTCGGGCTTGTTGAATGGTGGAACTTTTTGATTGTGTTTCCCCATCCTCATCTTTAGAAAATATGGAACGTTTAGGTGTACTATTTTTACAAGATTTTTTTAAATCCTATCCCAATTCAAGTTTGGCACGCTGGAACTACGGTCGTTCCTTAACCTTAACACTCATTTTGTAGTGTAGGTTTTCATATGGGAAAGCCAGCCTCAATCCTTGCAAACTTCCCCTGTAAGGGTGGATCTTACAGAGGAAGTTTGCAAGGGTTGCTCATTTTTAAGTAGAAATCTCGTCTGTGTGGGGCTATTACGCCGATTTTTATATTTTTGGCCAGTCATATGGTCTTTCAAAGATGGATTTTCAGCTTTCATTTTCATAACTGATTTTTTAGGCTTTTTTTCCGTTTAAAAATTTGATAAGCACATTCCTATCCTGATTCGTATGATTTTTCGCCTTATCATTGAAGTTTTTTCTATTTAGTATCTTATTCATGTTTTTTTTCAAGCAAACTCTGTTTACTCACAATTGTCTCGTTTAAGCGTTCATATACTTACAGAGATAAAGGAGCATTTTATTAGGACTGCTGTTCTCATGGATATTTCACAATTAAAGAACCTATGTTTTTTTGTCCTTCAATCATTCCATTCGTGACACCATTGTCTTCCTTCAAACTATCTGGGGAGCAATGACACGTTGAAAACTTTGTATTAAATATGCCGGTGCAAAAACTTAACGTATCATTTGTATTGTCTGTTAGGTCTATTAATAAATAGCTAGGACGTTGTTGAGTTATTTCTTTGTATATTCTCATGAGCTCCAGGCTGTGTTCAGGGTATATCTGTTAAGCGAGATAATGAAATTGACACTTGTCTCGTGGATTCTTGAAGCAGGATAGACACTTACAGCTTAGCGAAATATCTCGGCAAAATTTACCTTCAGGGAAAACAGTTTGAGTCACCAGAATGATAGAAAGGTTACGACGATGGAATTCTTTTGTAAAAAACTCGCAAACCTGTCTTGAAAATGCATTTAACATCATGTCGTCCAGTATAATTAGCACTGGTTGATTTGTACTGTTTAGATACAGATAATGAACCTGTTAATAGGTGCTTTAAGATCTTTTTTTATTAAGCAACCACTACTACCATACCTTCTCCAAGTTCAATTTCCTGCATATAAAAGCCCTTCATTATTCCTCCATTAATTGTGATGTGCTTACGACAGTGTGAATTAATGTTGAGTGTAGCATGTATTTTAGCGTTAAGTATTTGTTGCATTTTATATTTTAACATGTGATTGCCTTGCTTTGGCGAAATAAATAAATTTGATAAACTTTTGTAATGATACGCGTTTCCCAAGTAAAGATTCACGTTGTATTCTAAGCTGGTATTCTTCTAAGGTGAATGTCTTCACTCTTCTAGGATATAAGCTCGTCTACAGAGAAAAGTTTGAAAAGATTTGTTACCACCTACAGGCATCACTTGGGTTGCCACATATTTGGCGCAGTCCGAGTAGACAGGCAGCCGATATTTCTAAATGAATTGCCAATGTATGAGGCAATTCGCTGTCTGCCAAATTGTAAAGGAAGACTAGTTGCCGGCAACGTTATTAATGACAACTAGCTTGTTCCGTTAGGAGATCACTATTGTCCCGAGCCTTAGCTCAATCCGTTCTTTTATTTTAAAATTTCGCTTACTGTTATGTACATTTAAAATTGCTTATCATATAAAACTCCCTACTCTAGTCTTAAATCTATTTACCCTAACCAATCGAACGCGATTCAAATTAATTCTCACGGAATTCTTTTACTTGTAATATTGCTTACATCAATGCACTTTGCATTGCCCCAATTATATTTTTGTTTACTCTGGGTTCAGTGATCCTCTAGAGTTTCACACGGTTACGAAAAAGGGAGTTTTTAAACTACCATACCAATGTAGTTAGTATGGAGGTTAAGATATTTGCTAAGGGATTAATTTGAGGATGTGCTTTGGTGATATAGGAAGTTTACGTGGAGAATTATTTATGGAAGCTTCTGTGGGAGATTATTTTATGGGAGCTTCTGGGGGAGATTGTTTTATGGGAGCTTCTGGGGGAGATTAGTTGTGTATAGGCTAGTTCCAGGTTTGGAACTGGGAATACACTACACCCCATTCCTTTAAGAAGAGTATTTGTTAGCAAATACGACTGATTGGTTGTGGTGTATTAGCTTACAACTATGCTTATTCTTGTTACAATATTATATTATTTCTTATATTATATATGCTGTGTGATTATAATAGTTTTACATTGTAATGGTATATAAAAATGTATTTATTTTGTTTGTACAAGTTATTTGTATAATTTAAGTCTATTATTATGTATCCATTTCTCGTTATTTTCTACTTCTACTAGGGTATTTACATTATTTATATCTTTTACTATATATGGGCCTTTGTATGGTGTCTGGTGTTTTTTACGGTTTTCAGCTGCTATTAGTACCAGGTCACCAATATCTAGCTTAATAGGTTTCGTATATACTTCTTTATTGCTTCTAGCTAATTTAGTTTTCTCTATATCGTAGTTTCAACTCATTCGCATAGTTTTCTGTGTCATAAATTTTGTCTGTGTTTTCGAAAGTGTCGGTCGGTTAGTGTGATAGTTTTCCGAAAACTCGTTCGTATGGTGTGTAGTTAGTGTCCACGTGTGCGGTTGTATTATACGAGAATGTATAATATGGTATCCATTCGTCCCAGTTATTGTCATCTACGAATGCTAACAGGTATTCATTGAGGACGCGGTGGTTTCTTTCTACTACACCTAACGTCTCGTGATGGTACGGAGTTGAAAAAAATTGTTTAATTTGTAATAAATCGCAAATGTTTTTTAGGAGATTATTGGTAAATTCTGTCCCTAAATCGGTTTTTACAATTTTGAAATGACCGTATTGTAATATTAAATTGGTTACTAAGGCCTTTGCTACTGTCTTAGCTTCCTTATTTTCTATGGGTATAGCTGTGATATATTTAGTTAATTCGCATTGTATGGTTAGTATTTGTCGATAGTTATTTGAGAGTCTTAAGGAGTCAATGATGTCCGCACTTACTATTTCAAAACTAGTAGAGGGTGTATCGGTTTTAATCATTCTTTCCTTTGTGTGCTTAGTTATTTTATTGAATTTGCATTTATCGCAATTGTTGATGTAATGCTTTATCATCCTACTCATGTCCTTCCAACAGTATCTTTGTTTTAATTTAAGAAGCGTTCTGCGTATTACTGTATGTCCACCATGTGTTGATTCGTGGAATTCTCTAATAAGATTGTTCTGTTCAGCGATGTTATCTATTCTTTTAGGGGGTTTATATATCATTATTTTCAATTGGATATCCACATTTGGTTGCAACGTATTATATAATTTTTAAATTCATCTTTGGGTACGTACCTAAATATCCTATCTTCGTTGGATAGAGCTAGCTCATTTATATTATTACTCTGCGAATAATCAATTAACTTCCTCAATACAGAAACTAGTTTCGTGTTAGATTTATCGTTAAGGTTATCGCGAATTTTCAAACTTTGCTTATCGCTGGCGGAAACGTATTTCTCGCGAGCTTTATCACTAAAGTGGACCATTAAAATTATCTCTCTCTTTTGAGATTATTATATCTTGTTCATTTTTGTTGTTGCGCAACATATTAAATTTTAGTTTTAATACCCCTGTTATATCGGATAGCGATGTACAATCGAATGCATAGAGGTGATCAGTCTCTTGTTTTCGGTTGTCGTTGTCGTTGTCGTTATCGATTTTAGTACTTTTATTATTTTGCTGTTTTATCGCTTTGCTTCTTGTTATCGCCATGAGTTTTTTACTGATACTTTCGTCGTTCGTTGGAGGTATCATAGATTTTAGGATTTCTGAGTCTATTTGTATTTTTGACAATGCATCTGCATTTGTGTTTATGTTACCTTTTTTATACACTATTTCAAAATCATAATCCGATAAGTCTAATCTTATTCTCGTCAACTTGGAGGATGGGTTTTTGTGCGTGAACAACGATGCTAAAGGCCTATGGTCTGATACTACTGTAAACTTTCGTCCATATAAATAAGGTCTGAAGAAATTTATACCCCAGTGTATCGCCAAAAGTTTCTTTTCAATGATTGGTTTGTTCAGTTCATGTTTGTTCAATGATTTACTCGCGTATGAAATTGGTAAATCAGAACCGATCTCTTCTTGTGACAGAATTAGTGTAAAATTTGATGCATCAGTAGTCAAAATGAAAGGTATTGGAGTATTGGTGGTGGGATTAATTTTTGTTTAAGTAGATCGTATGCTTTTTGCTGCTCTTCTGCCCAAATAAACGGTGCTTTTTTCTTCAACAGAGAATTCAAGCTCTTTGCCGTTTCTGCAAAATTTGCGATGAAACGCCGGTAATAGTTGCAAAATGCTACGAATCTTCTGACGTCATCTGAATTTTTAGGGATTGGGTAGTTTTTTATCACCTCCTGTTTAGCAGGGTCAGTTTGAACACCGTCTGTTGTAATCAAATGTCCTAAATATACGACTTCTGATTTTAGGAATTTGCACTTTTTTGCATTCAGTTTGAGGTTGTATCTGCGTAATTTTTGTAGAACTTTTGATAGATTCTCATTATGGTGTTTGATGCTACATCCAAAGACCATAATGTCGTCGACATAAAGAAAAGCTGAATCACTTAAACCATTTAGTGCGATAATAAGCATTCTTTGAAAACTGTTTGAGGATATTTTGAGTCCAAATGGTAACCTTTTAAACTGATAGTGTCCGTTGCTAGTGGAAAATGCTGTCAATGGTCTTGAGTCTTTCTCCAGTTCAATCTGGTGGAAAGAACTCGTCATATCTAAGGTGGAAAAGTATCTGGCTCTACCTAGTTTGTCGAGCACATCTTCCAGCCTTGTCAATGGGAATTTATCATTGACTAACTTGTCGTTCAACTTTCTGAAGTCAACAACAAGTCTCCATTTCTTAGTACCGTCAGAACTTTTCTTTGGTACGACTAGCAGTGGTGAGTTGTATGGGCTTATAGAAGGTTCTACTATATCGTTATCCTCCAACTCCTGGACTTGTTTTTGTATTTCCTCGTTTTGTGTTTGTGGTAATCGGTAATTCTTTATGTATACCGGTGTAGTTGTTCCCCTTCAAGGTGAAAAACATCTTGATATGGATTAATAATATCTAACAAGCTCGTGTTTGGTTGTTCATCTAAGCTATTTATACTTATGGCGTCTAGCAACCGGTTTAAATGCTTGTTGTCGAAAGTTTCTTTTGTTTCCAAAATGTTGTAATTTTTCAAAGGTTCTACTTCTAAATTAAAATTTGTTAGTGTTATGCCGTGGTCGTTAGTGTTAAGCACTTTGATGTGGCATACACCTTTTGATGGGATAATGCAGTTACCTAAAAATACTCCATTTTGTATTTCATTGTTAAGAATGATGCTGTCCTCGGATCTATTGATTTCAATTGGTATCATGGCTTCAGTTCTAGCCGGGATGACAACATGTGCCATATTGATTTTTCTTGTGTACATAGGTATTGTAACATCTTTGTCAAGGATGCAAAAGGTAATAGTATAAGACTCGAAATCTATTTTGCACATATATTTACTGAGTATATCTCTTCCTAATATACCATCAGTTTCAATTGGAAAGTCCTCATCTACTATGTAAAAGTATCTGTTATCATCTCATTCTCGATGATGAATTGTTGGAGGGTTGTTCCCAGAGACATTGTGGTCTCTTTTGGTATGCCCGTAAGTTTACATTTATTTTCGGGCTGAATATCGATATTTTTGCGAATTAAACTATTATTTTTTAATATTGATATGTCTGCACCTGTATCTATTAGTAGCTTCAGGTGTCTATTCTCATTTTTATTATAAATGTAATTAGTGCTAATACCCGTTATCCTATATATTTTGTTAGTTTTGTTTTTTACATTATTCTTGGCTTTGTTTATCTTTATTCTTCCGGGAGGTTGCCTAATTCCTCTCGGGAAGCTGTAGAGTTTCCTTGGTCCGATATTACGCGAATTCTTCTAGTGTTATTATTGTTTGAATAATTTCTATTAATGCGATTATTTCCATTTCTAGAGTTGTTAAAATTTCTATTCGTTTGGAAATTTCTAGCGCGGGTAAAATTTCTATTGTTGAAATTTTGGTTGTTCGCGGGTCTATTACCGTCGAAATTTCGATTATTAACATTTTGATTATCTTGAAAGTGATCACGCGGTCTATGTCTGATATTTTGGGGGTTATAATCATTTCTGCTTGTATGGTTTGCATTTCTATTGTTTGGAGACCTATTAAATCTGTGTATATGTAAAACACTATTTTGCTGCGTTTCGGTACTCTCAACTTCTGTCGCAAGATTCTTAGGTCTCGCAGCGAATATGGTCTCCTTATCTGGTCGTTCAGACCGTTTTTGAACATTGTTAATGCGTATGTGTCGTTTACGCTTTGTATGGCTTGTTTTGCAGCCTGGATTAGGTTCGGACCTAGTTCACTTATCTGAAGCTGATTTAGTTCATTGACTAAAGTTAATATTTTTCTTTGTAGACAGAAATGGGTAGTCGTTTTTGTGTGACCGTAGATAATTGCGTGTGTATTTGCGGAATAGTTTTTGGGTTTTTGTATTTTAGTCTCAGTTCAGTTTCAAAATTGTCCAAGTCTGAAATGTCTGAGATGTTCAACGATGTCCTAACATTAGGGCTTAGTTCCACATGTAAGACAAAGTTTAATAGTTCTGTTTTTCCTTCTGGTGAAAGTCTTTTACCGATGAGTTTCACTACTATTAGAAAAGTCTCCAGCTCAGAAAATTTACCGTCGAAATTCGGTATTGTTTTGATGGCCGTCTCTATGTTAAAATCTGCCATTGCAGTATAGGTTATTTCGTATTCTATTTTTACTGAGATATATTCTGCGTTTAATCGGTCAGTTAATGCTGAAAATAGTGCCTTGCAAACATTGTACATAGTTGATTTGAGATCAAGTTCTGTGCCTTCTCTTATTTGGCTGAATAGATTAATACATTCATTTTGAATTTTTATTACTGCCTCTAATTTTTCTTTCAGAGTTTTGACCATGTAGGTCTTAGTTTTTTTCAAATTTGAGGAAATAGTCTGTTATTCGGTTAATGATAATTTTATTCTGTTTGCAGGCATCTGTAAACTGTCTATATATTCGATAAATTAAACATTGACCCTGTTCGCTAGAATGTCTGTCAACGATTTTCCTAGCATATTTCTTTTGCTTGCTGTTGTATATAAATAAAAATATCAGATTATCGAAAATACGACTGTGGTACTTATGGTTTGTTTATATTCTATAAGTATATTAGAATTAGTACTACAAGTATTGCCCATTTTACATTTATTGATTTAATTTCTATTATTTATGATCCCACTGTTTTTGTATTTCTATAATTTGGTGTTCAAATTGTATCCTGGGAGAGTTTATATTTAAGTTATTTATTTTTAAGGCTATTTAATCTATTTGAGAAATTTGTTTTATTTTCTCCTGCCGATATTGATATCAGTCGATGTAATATTGCTTTTTCACGTCGTTGATTCAAGATTTTTCCTCCTCGTCGCTTTCGCTTTAGTTTGACTATTTTTGGAAGATCTCCGTTTTTTTTTTTAAAAATTCTCCAATGTGTCTTGTTCGTGGTCCGGGTAGCGGTGTCGGATTGTATTTGGGTGCCTGGGATACCGACATAGGCACGTATTCTTCACGTTGTTCTTCTGTCCTGCTAAATTTCGCGTTGCGGATCAGATATCTTTCAAACACCCTATGGAATTCTTCGTCTGACTGGATTTCATTAATTAATTCGCCTTCTTCTAAATCCTCTGCCAATTGTTTGAGTACGTTAGCTGCAGGATCGTGGGTTGCAGGTTCGTGGGTCGCAGGTTCGTGGGTCGCAGAATCGCCATGTAATGATACACGTTTTACAAGTAAAGATTCACGTTGTCTTCTAAGCTGGTATTCTTATAAAGTGATTGTCTTCACTCTTCTAGGATATAAGCTCGTCAACAGAGAAAAGTTTGAAAAGATTTGTTACCACCTACAGGCATCCCTTGGGTTGCCACATATTTGGCGCAGTCCGAGTAGGCAGGCAGCCGATATTTCTAAATGAATTGCCAATGCATGAGGCAATTCGCTGTCTGCCAAATTGTAAAGGAAGACTAGTTGCCGGCAACGTTATTAATGACAACTAGCTTGTTCCGTTAGGAGATCACTATTGTCCCGAGCCTTAGCTCAATCCGTTCTTTTATTTTAAAATTTCGCTTACTGTTATGTACATTTAAAATTGCTTATCATATAAAACTCCCTAATCTAGTCTTAAATCTATTTACCCTAACCAATTGAACGCGATTCAAATTAATTCTCACGGAATTCGTTTACTTGTAATATTGCTAACACCAATGCACTTTGCATTGCCCCAATTATATTTTTGTTTACTCTAGGTTCAGTGATCCTCTAGAGTTTCACACGGTTACGAAAAAGGGAGTTTTTAAACTACCATACCAATGTAGTTAGTATGGAGGATAAGATCGTTACTAAGGGATTAAATTGAGGATGTGCTTTGGTGATATAGGAAGTTTACGTGGAGAATTATTTATGGAAGCTTCTGTGGGAGATTATTTTATGGAAGCTTCTGGGGGAGATTATTTTATGGGAGCTTCTGGGGGAGATTAGTTGTGTATAGGCTAGTTCCAGGTTTGGAACTGGGAATACACTACACTTTTCATCAAGCTGTCTTAGTTCTAAGTTTCCAGATACACATGTCTGATCTGTGGCTATAGCTGAAAATATTTGGTTTTTGTACATGACTGCCCTCAAGTAAAGCTTGTTTAGGTCAGATACCTTTTTGAGAAATTTTCAATATTTACCGGGCAATGTGTCATGCTGATGTTTTTAAACTCATTCAGAAACAGTTAAAATTTCATACTCTAGTGGTATTTATACTCTAAGAAATTGGTGTATACGTTGCAATTCTTGTCGATTTCAACACTTTAGTCATACTCTGCGTATACAATACAGGTGATACTTTTCTTCAAAGCCTCTCTGAATCTCCCCTCGATCCTCACAACCTGTTTTAAAAACTATTACATATTGATTCGTATGAACTATCCGCTGTAAAGTCGAATGCTAACAGGAAACACCATCATAGAAGAATTTCTTGAATATCTGATGACCCTTATCAAAGTAGTTGATGCCAGCACCTTTCGAAAGAGTGAGATATCCTTTAGTCCTAATAGGCTTGTCTCCCGAATAGTCAAATTCAAGTGGCCGGTTTGGTAATTGAACGCCATTAACTGATTGATTGAAGTTGGGAATGTTGTTATGCTTAAAGTTGATCGTATTCTTTATAGGCTTTCTGGTGTAAGAGTCGTTCTCCACCATGGTGAAATCTATCAGATTTGGTCATTGCCTGATCACTACATTATCGAAGGATAGAGCAAAGGCATTGGTGGACAATTTATAAGTTTTCACTTCCACCTGCTTATACGGGTACATGGCATCCGATTATGCAAGTACATTTTTATGTGCTTGCAATATACTGGGATTAAAGGTTACGTGATCTATCAACGTCGTAGCTTGTAGAATTTTTGCACGTAGTCATCTTCTTCTCTATTCCACAGAAAGAGGCAACTCAAAAAAGATGTAGATCTAATGAGTTTCCCGCAAGTCAACCGAGCGTCCAACTGCCGGCTAGTAAAAGACCAAAATTGGCCACACCCAATCCTGTTAAGGGCAGAAGTTTCAGTGAAGCTGCCAAGGACAGCCTGGTATGGGCTGTTATCGACAGCATCAGCAGCGATGGAACTATTTCACCGTCAAACTGGAAGATGGTGGAAATTGCACTTCTTCGAGTTTACAAACCCATACTCGAGGCAAATCTTGGCCCTCCACCAAGGTGTCGTGACGCTGGCTGGTACCAGGGTCACGTCAAAGTGATAGCCTGCACGGATCAACGTTTAGTGGATCTATACAAGCACGCTATCGGTAGATTGGGAGAAGTCTGGCCTGGAGCAAAGCTGAATGCTGTCTCTAGGGACATCCCGAATAGGCCTCGGTCCAGGGCGTGGATACCAGCGGAGCCATCCACACCGGAGGAAATTATTGACCTAATTAAGCTCAGCAATGCTGACCTCCCGGTGGAAAACTGGAAGATAGCTAAGGTTAGCGAGCCCAGCAATGGACAGCAAGAGGACCCAATAATCCTGAACGAGGAGTCGCTAGCTCCATTGGAGTCGAAGAGCGGGGTGATCAGCTACGGTTTCGCGGCTATCACCATGCGAGTATATCGTAAGGACCGTACTGGGAAAGCAGTACGGGAACCGAGGAAAGGGAGGGGATGTGAGGTGACTGTGGAAGCATCAGTAGACCCGACCATGGACCTCTCTGAGTCAGATATTCTCTCTGATGACGGAAGAAGTACCTCCTCCACTGCAGAGTTGGCTCGGGGCCTCCTCCAATCTTTCGACCTAGTTGAGGGGGAGGAGATATTCTTATCTGACGAGGAGGCGGACAAAACCCTGTGTCGCGATGATGAGGTTTCTACAGATAAACCTCCAGCACTCTTAGGCGGCATTCGCCGCACTGCTCCTCCAGCTGGCCCAAAAGGAGAGAAGCTAATACTGGTCCAGGAACCTTATGTTGTAGAAAAGCGGGTTTGCGGGCTCAACATGAAATGATACAATACAGTAACCTTCAATACAGCAGGTAAACCGAGAGTTTGTATAATCGTAATAGAAGACTTGAAGTTTTTAACCTTGTATAATTTCAGTGACCAGGACACAGTTGCCATATCAGTGGAAAGGCAGTCCAAACCTCTTTGGACAGTTCTCCTGCTATATGGCACATGATGTTCTGCCACCTCAAACTAGCCTGCAGAGGATCACAAAGGAAGCCACTGCAAGAGGTATCCCTTTAATAGTCGGGGTGGACGCCAATGCCCATCATCGCATTTGGGGTAGCACCCACACGAATAAACGGGGTGAGTCACTATTTAAATTTATTTTATTGCATGACTTAGCCATAGCTAACAAAGGTGAGGATCCGACTTTCATTACGGCAAGCTGTAGGGAGTTTCTGGATATCACTTTGACGATCGAGCACTTGAACCAGGCTATCAATGGATGGCACGTATTGTAAAAGTTGATTCGTCGTCGATGGTTTCTCAGGTGCCTTGAAGTCCTCGGTGTTGGACGCCGAACGCCGGATCTTCTATTCTTCGAGGGAGATCCGTGATTTTGCGCTGTATAGGTAAAGCACACTATTAGCGAGGAAACAAGGTTATACTAGGGTACCTACCGGCAAGTGAATTGCCACATGTCTGGCGTAGGATTCATGATCCAAGCTAGCCTATATTTTTACTACTTTTCTTTAGCGACTGGTTACGCTATAATTGTAGCGCTTCTAAAGCCAAGTTACGGCTCGAGCGTTTTGCCAAACTACGGCAATAATAGATAATTAAATGAGTCAAAAGTAAGACTATGACTATCTTTTCTTTATTCTACAAATTCCTTTTATACAATTTTTACATCTTAATATATAATCCCTACTCTAATATTTTTAATTTACTTAATACATAGTCCCTACTCTAAAATTGAAAGAAACGAATATAGTCAATTCATTCTACTAACCAAAAATTTAATGACCAACAACGACATACTCGACACACAACCCTGCTTAAAGAATATCAGTATCACACGGCCTATGGTCATAATGAACCGATAAATAGATGTTGCAGAATATTCAACACAATTAGTAACCACTATTCTCCGGGTATCCCTAAATCGTCTTTTAAACGTAACCTGACAAAGGCCCTATTGTCATCATAACCACGCACTCCCCAACTAAGCCTGATTAAGTTTTAATTACACTAATTTACTTTACTTTAACTTATTAATTATTTATGTATTTTGTATTGTTTACTTGATGCCTTGTTTGGTGTAAATAAATAAATAAAATATCGATCAGCATTTTTCCATATGACCCAATTTAAAATGCAACACTCATAAAGTCCATGAGTAATGACTACTCAAGTTTCTTCCTAAAGGGTACATGCAAGTATGTCGTATATTGCACTTGTCAACGCTAAGCGCCGCTTAGTCTGGCACGATCGTGATGGGCTAGTACAAACATTCAATCTTGTGTCTATTTTTAGTGACATCATGAATTGGACTTTCGTATGAGAAGATTATGTGTAATGTAAAACGAGTATTGCAAAGTGAGCATTACAAAGCGATCGTAAATTATGCATTTGTATAGTCAACGACTGCTCGTTAATTATTGATTTGTGGGTTGTAGGAAAATGCTGGTTGGTTGTGTGAATAATTCTGTAGATTCATTACAGTATCACAACAGTACATACGAAGCTCTTAATTGTAGGCTGTCACCATTCCAACACGGATTCGTTCCAAACCGGTCAACCAATACGAATCTCCTTGAACTCACCCAAACTGTTGCACAGGCTCTCGACAGTCGTGCCCAAGTTGATGCAGTGTATACTGACTTCAGTAAGGCATTTGACACTGTCAACCTAAATGTTCTACTTCTGAAGCTTGCTAACTTTGGCCTGTTTGGGCCATTACTCTCCAGGCTTGAATTCTATTTCAGCTCGCGTTCATGTCGTGTTAGTCTATGTGGTGCATATTCCCCTCTCTTCCATCCTAGCTCCGGTGTTCCTCAAGGATCTATTCTAGGTCCTCTTCTTTTCTTACTCTACATAAATGACCTTCCCTCAGTCATAGCGTCTTAGTGTTTTTTATATGCTGGTGACTTAAAAATTTACCAAGTTATATGCTCGGAAGAGGATTGTATTGCTCTCCAAAGGGATCTGGACGCGATCGATTTTTGGAGTCAAACTAATTTTCTCTCTCTTAATGTCCAGAAATCTCACAAAATATCTTTCTCCCTAAAGCCCAATCCAATTGATCATATCTTTATGTTACACGATATTCCTCTCACGGCTGTTTTTCAAATAAAACATCTGGGAGTGATTTTCGATCCGAAACTTAAATTTGAGCCTCACATTGTGGCTATAGCCGCACGTAACTCTCGGGTCTCCAGCTTCGTGTTAAGACTCTGTCAGATGTTTACTGACATTTCCTCCGCTGTCAACCTTTACATTAGCCTAGTTAGACCCATACTTGAATATTGCTCGCAAGTATTGTCACCACACTATCAATATTTGGATTCTTTTATTGAATCAGTACAGCATAAATTCACTCGTTTCCTTATCTTTAAATTTAAAATTCCATATATGCCATATGAAGAGCGACTTTTCTTGCAACAACTTTCTACTTTGCAATCCCTCCTGACTCCTTTCAGATGAATGTTTTGTATTTCGGCTTCACCACCATCAATTAAACTCGAACCTCTCTAATTGGTTAGAGTATCGTTTTACAGAACGCCCTGCCAGATCTGCCATTATATTAACAGTTCCATATGCTAAAACTGAGACTTTGTTCCAATTCCCCGATGTTACGGCTTCCTCGTATCCACAACCGTCTGCAACTTGGTCCGTTTTCGTACTCACTCTACATTAACAAACAAAATTTAAAACGTATTTTATGTAATTAGTTTTACTTTACAATATTTTTTTTCGTTTTTGTTTAATTTGTCTTGTAATTAGGCTATATTAGTCTGTAAGATGAATTCCTAATAAATAAATAAATAAATCAACAGTGCTCGTTCTACGAGCACCTATACATAAGGTCCGATTTGGTATCTGACCCTCCGACAAATCAAACCTTCATTTTCAAAAGGAGGATGGATTGGGTCAAATACCAATCAGTATTCGAACCGTGACCTCCAGAGATTGAAGACATATGCGGTCTTGAGGAAGCCGTTGGGACCCTTGAAATGGCCTTCAATGATACAGCAAGGTCTGCATGTAGTCAAACGAAGCCTAGAATGAATTATAAGCCACATGGTGGAAAAGTGACATTGCGTAGCTGCGGAAAGAATGTAAGAAGTCCTTCAATCGGGCTCAAGAATCCAATGGCCGTTCTTTCTATGAACTCAAACTGAAAGAGTTTAAATGCTTCATCAAAATGACGAGCTCCACCTCATTTTCAGGGTCCGTTAAAGGACGAAATCCGTCCGTTCTCGTGGATACGCACTTCCCGGGCAGTGAGAGTGTGGCTGATAAAGCGAATTCACACACGCTCCCGGACTGTATGCCAACCACTGTGCCTGTATATGACAGGCTCCTACACTGGGCAATCGGCTCATTTCAACCCTTTACATCTCCTGGCATGGACAACATCTCACCTGTTGACATCCAGCAGGGTATCAATATAGCACTGCCATGGCTGAACGCCTTTTTAAAAACATGTGTACGGATGGCTTACATTCCACAGCAGTGGAGAGAAGCAAAAATAATTTTCATACCTGAAGCGGGTAAAACATCTCACTCCTCATCTAAGGATTACAGACCTATCAGTCTCATCTCTTTTCTGCTAAAACCTCTTGAGCGACTGATAGACATCCATCTGAGAGCTATTCTGAAACCACTCTCTAATGCGCAGCACGCATACACAAAAGGCAGATCGGTAGAAACAGCTCTTCACTTGCTTACCACCTAAATCGAAAAATCGCTGAGCGTCAAAGAATACACGCAAGCGGTTTTTATAGACATCAAAGGGGCTTTCAACAATATCAGCTATAAGACTATTGGCAAAGCACTCGGGGAAAGCAATGCCCATGACAACCTCTTAGGGTTCATCGGTCAACTGCTTAGCAGCAGGAACATCGACTCAACGCTAGGAAACAGTACCTTAAGAAGGAGGGTTTGCAGAGACACATCACAAGGCGTGGTGCTATCATCGCTTCTATGGAACCTGGTGGTGGATGAACTCCTGTCAAAAATAGAAGCGACTGGCTGTAAAGTCGTAGATTATGCCGACGATGTTGCAATAGCAATATCGGGAAAAAATTGAACACCCTATCGGAAAGGCTAAACTTTGCCGTAGGTATTTTTACCAAATGGAGCAAAGAGTGTGGTCTTAAGATTATTCCGCAAAAGACGGAATTTGTGCTCTTCAAAAGAAGCTTCAAAATTCCCACCTACACTTGATGAGGTAAGTCTCAACCTATCTCATCAAGTCAAATATTTAGGTCTAATTCTGGACTCTAAACTCACATGAAAAGCGAACATAGCAGAAAGAGCACGCAAAGCTGCATGCGCAATCTACTGCTGCAAAAGACCTTTTGGGAAAAGGTGAGGATTGAAACCTAAAACTGTATCATGGCTCTAAACGGCGATAGTGGAACCAATCCTTCTGTATAGCGCAGTTATGTGGTTGCCTGTTATGGCAAAAGCATCAAATGTAAACCTGATAAACAAGGTCAGAAGGAGTGCGGCAATTGCAATCAACGGGGCTTTACGGACTACCGCGGCAAATGCATTATCTATGCTATTAAATTGGCTTCTGACAGAGCTACTTACAAGACAGCAAGCCAAGTGCACTGCTGTTCGATTGAAAGCTCTGCGACTCTGGCATGAAGAGAACATTGGTCACTCCACAATACTACGGAGAGATGGGCCAACGTCAGGGAATCGGAAATGCAAGGTCCACTACGTTGCATCTCCGTTTCCCTGTTTCCACCGTGGTTCCAGGTCAGTCATCTCGAGTATGAAGGACTGGACCACAGAAAGAGATGGCATACAGGAATCGGTCGACATCTACACTGATGGATCAAAAATGGAGGGAAGAGTTGGTTGTGGCGTGTTCCCAGAACAGCTAGGCCTGAAACTATCCTTCCAATTACCAGACCACTGCAGAGTCTTTTAGGCAGAAGTCATTGCGATTTATAAGGCAGTTGACTGGCTGTGAAGTCAGAAAATTTCCATAAGAAATTTAAACATCTTTTCTGGCAGTCAAGCTGCCATCCAATCATCATCCAGCGAGGATACCTCATCTAAAATTACTGTGGAATGCCGTTCACAACTGAACGTGATGTCTTTTCACTGTGAAGTAATTCTCTGCTGGGTACCGAAGCATAGTGATATACCTGGAAACTGCGAACCAGATGCCTTAGCGAAAGCTGGCACCGAGCTTCAGGAATACACACTTACACCCGCAGTCGGCCAACCTCTTGCTTCCATTAAGCTAGGATTTAAGCAACACTACGTAGAGGCTGCGAAAAGGGTCTGGCTGCTCGGAGAAAGCTGTAGCACAACCAGGCATACTTGGCACGCACCAATCGGCTCCTCATAATGAGCCGTGAAACCCTGAGTTCCGTCGTTTCCGTACTGACGGGACACTGTCTGATCGGCAGACACGCAGGAAGATTGGGTGTTCCTTTTAATGATTTCTGCCGAAGCTGCAAATCATAGGAAGAGGAAAAAACTATCAAATACTTTCTGTGCGAATGTCCAGCGCTCTGCAGGAAGCGCATGCCAACCTTGGGCACGCCCTTCCTGGACAGTGTCATGGAAGTAGCTAATTTGGACATTGGCTGCATAGCCTTATATTCTGTGGTATCACAATGGGCCTCTCGCGGCCTAAGTGAGCCACCTTTGGATAAAAAAGGGCTGCCACTTCAACCAACCAACCATCTTCTGCCGAGAACAAATAACAACGAAAGTGCTAAACGCAAGTCCACCCCGTCCGTTGTAAGTTTATCTTGATCTAATAAATCGCCATGAGCTAAACCACGTTGCTCTTTTCCGACATTGCAGATCTTTTAAGATAACCGTCACTTAATTCGGTGAAACCACCGCTAGGACTGAGTGCTCAATAACTTTTATCTCAATCTGATCTAAATGCCAGCCAACTGATTCTAAGTGAGTTGATGTTGTGACTTCCGCATTATTTAGTAAACTTTCAATGTGGGCACGACAATGGTAATTGTTATCTATTTGAGCGAAGACTCTAGCTCAGATAGTATTTAATTGTACATG
Source organism: Oxycera nigricornis (assembly GCA_963942545.1). Taxonomy (NCBI): domain Eukaryota; kingdom Metazoa; phylum Arthropoda; class Insecta; order Diptera; family Stratiomyidae; genus Oxycera; species Oxycera nigricornis. The sequence goes on from OZ012662.1 coordinate 72,767,925, forward strand.
AGATTTTTGGTTATAACCTATTGGATTTGCTACGCTTTCAGACCCAACTATCTTAATTTTCTCTTCTCCTGTGAAATATTTTTCTTTGACGTTTAATAGCTTTAACTGCTGCATCTCCAGTCATATAAAATATCAAATATTTTATTCTTTGTTGCCAATACATGTGCTACTGACTTTTGCTGTTCTTTCAAAGTTTCCTTGATTTGTTGACTCGAAACTTCTTGTATTAACGACTTATTTTCATAAACTACAACTACAACAACGACAAAGCTACCAATATATCTTTTCAGTTGATAAGCAAGCGATCGATATAATTCATAAATACAATCTTATTCTCCCCCACTGTGGACAAGATAATAACATTGACTTCAATGGTTTTAGTTAGATGCATTTTCACTGATTTCAACCCTGCTTCTCGTATTCCTCCAATGTGTGGACTGGCTGGTGGATTGAAGTGCCAGTTTATTTGCTTTTAAGTGAGATATGCTTCAGTGGATCACTTCAGTTGTTCAAACTGGGCCATTTTCTTTTGGCTCCAACGAAGTTGGTGCCACAATTGCTGTATATGTCACTTCATAAGCCCACAGTGTATACAATATACAGTGGGAAAACTCTAGGTGGGGAAATGAAATACACTGAGCTTTAAAACTAAATTTAAGAGAGCATTACGAGAAATTTAAGAGAGATCCCAGCGAAACAACTATAGGAAATACAGGTGTAAAGCAGAGCAAAGCATATGCTCGTGCTTAAAGCTTGAAGCTTTTGGTAGTTCCACGGAGCTATCAGGCGTTGAAAATTGATAGTCCACTTTTTACTCTAAGTTTAACGACTAGTGTATACATAGACTATGCATAAGCCTCTCCAGAACACAAATCGTTTTCTTGCAGCAATACATGCTTTGCTGGTGAGGTCCCTGGCCGCCTCAGCACCTTCCATGGAAGGTGCTGAGGCTTTTATTATTAACACGACGCGCTGCTAATGATGGGATGTTTTCTCGACTGGTTTATACTTCAGTGTCGAAATATAGAGCCAAGGGAAGTAGTTTTGACGTAAATGGGATCAACTGGTGACGATGCATTCGCGCACTTTCTCTTGAGAGGAAGCTCTTTGCGATAGGCAAGCGTGCGAAGATGTATTTCTTCTCTAAGTCGCTGGAAGTTGAATCAACTTGGGAATTGTACGCTATATTTGGCTGATGCAACCATTCAGGTCCCTTCCACCATAGCTCATAATAAATGATTCTCGTCGGGACTAAATCTCAATTGTGCGGACTTAATTTAACGTGCTGTGATTGAGATGATTTTTGGTGTGAATAAATATGTTTTTCACTTTATCGGATGTTCCGACAACCAAACTAAGGCAATAGTAGATTCATTCCAATAATAGTTTTTTTTGTATCATTCAAATTCAACGCATCATTCATACTGCGCATCAGTTGCCTTGACAATACGGTGCCACATAATTCTAATCGTCGAATGCTTTGTACCTTTAATGGAGCTACGTTTGTCTTCGATATCAGTAGGTGAACTCTCACTTTATTTAGGGAGTTGATAACCTTTACATTTATGACCGCGGCAAAAGCATTGATTGACGTATCCGACAAAGCTCGATAGTGCGAGAGGTTTCTTCCAATCACAAGTTATGTCATCCGGGAGTTGGCCGTTTCAGTCGAATCTAACGAGACAAAGTTTTTGCTGTAGAATCTTTCCAACAACCACAGATGGCTTTAGTCAACCCAAGGGATCGAATAATCTGGCAATGATTGATGCTATTAACGTTTTCAATACCTTGCTTTCCTTGAATTCAGAAGAAGATTTAAATTGTGGTCGTCCTCAGGTAAAGCGTGGTCGTCCTCTGGTATTGATTCCAGGACCTCGCGACTAATACTAAAGCCTCCAGATTCTAGTGAATTTGTTATGCGTCATTGTAGCGATATTGCTGGGCTTATATCGCTACCACCAGTGAGGAAAAAGAAGTCGTTGAGAGTTACTTCTGAAGCCTGTACGTGCTTAAATTGCTCGTATGAAGCTAATTTTTGAAACACGTTGACCATTCGATAAGATCCACATGCCATGCCATAAGTGATAGTATTCGAGTGATATCGCTTGACAGGTTCTGCAGTGGCTGGTCATCGAATTGTTCTCAGTTAGCTGCGATCTGTACATCTTCTTAATCTTGCTATTTATCGCTACTTCATGAAGCCAACATTTAAGAAAAGTTGATACCATGTAGATCCCTTTAATAGGAGGGTACGCCATCAGCTAGTCATTCAACGCCATTTTCTTGGAAGTGCTGTAGTATTTATGCTGCTTATCTTAATAAAAGCATGATTTGCCAAATAATATGACGGCTGTTGAGATTTCTTCTATATATCCTAGATCCGGATATTTTAGTAAAAACTGATTATACTGCACTGTTAAGTCGAGGTTGGATTCGAGCTTTTTTTATATCAGTTGCCACTTTAATACGGCATCCTTCTTGTTGGGTGCCAATACTTCACTAAGATTTGTCTCCAGCTTTAAAGGAAGACGCACGGTATATCTCCCACTATCTGCGTCTCGATGCGTGGTTTGTGAAAAGTCTTATTCACAGTCTGACTGCTCGGGGCTAAATGGTTCAGCTGAAGCTGTTTTTTCTAATTTCCAGAATTTCTTTGAGATATTATTTAGCTCCTGGGTGCGTATCTTGGTGACATAAACTCTTGGAGTCGCTTTGGCCTCAGTAGGTTCTGAAATTATCCAACAGTCAGTTAGCTTTTGGAGATTCTACTCAGAGATTTGCCCCCAGGAGTATATCAACGACACCTGGCTTGTAATAAGCCCAATCAGCGAGATCGAGGCTGTTGCTCACTGTAGAGAGATTCACTTGGCTTTGAAGAATTTAACCTGTTCTTTTGGCAAGTATAAGTAAATTGAAATGCAGAAAGGTGGCTAATTTCCTTTGGTTCTATTCTATGTTGAAGATTCCTTGATCTGAGGTTCGTGAGCTGCTTATACCATCTGATCTGCAGATTAATCTTTAGACCGCACTCTTTGCTGTTTCAATCGATCTCCCTTTTGTATATGCGCATTAGAGAGTGGTTTCAGAGTAGCTCTCAAATGAATCTCTATCAGCCGTTCCAGAGTTTTCAGCAGAAAAAAGGTGAGGCTTATGTTTCTATAGTCCTAAGGTGAGGAGAGGCAAGTCTTGCACGCTTTGGGTATGAAGATTATTTTAGCTTCTTTCCATCACTGTGGAATATAAGCCATCTGTACACATGCTTTAAAAGTGGCTTTTAGCCACGGTAGCGCTGTATTGATTCCCTACTGGATTTCAACGGGTGAGATGTTGTCCATTCCAGGGGATTTAAAAGGTTGAAACGAGCTGATTGCCCAGCGTAGGAGCCTGTCATCTACAGGCACAGCGGCTGACAGGCAGTTCGAGGCCGTATGTGGATCGGCTTCATCACCCACATCCTCACTGCCCGGGAAGTGTGTGTCCATGAGAATGGCTAGCGTCTCAGAGCTGGATTTAGTCCAGACCCCATTCGCGTCTTTGACAGTCCCCAAAAAATGAGGGTGAGCTCGTCATGACTTTTTGCAGACGATTGACATCCTTGGAGTGGTCTATTTCTGCGCAGAAACTTCTCCACGAGGTGTGTTTGGCTTTTCTGAAGAAGCATTTGAACTCCTTCAGTTTGAGTTTATAGGAAGACCAGTCATTGAATTCTTTAGTCCGATTGAAGGACTTCCTACCTTGCTTCTGCAGCTCCGCAATATCACTTTTCCACCATGGAGGCTTATATTTCCCTCTAGGCTTCGTTGAACAGCATGCCGACTTTGCTGCTTCATTGACGGCAGATGTAAGGGCACCAACGGCTTCCTCCAGACCGCCTATGTTCTCAATCCTCGGAAGTCCACCTTCTAGTGCAGACTTGAATATTGATTGGTACTTGACTCAATCCATCCTCCTTTTGTTAATGAAGGTTTTCCGGAGGGTCAAAAGCCATATTTAGCATTATATATCAACGATCAAAGAACGAGCACTCTTGTGATACATGCCATTCTTTGATAGTGTGATGCAAGTGCTCGTTCGTTAAAGTGGTATCCAAAACTTCCCCATGGCTTGCCGTAACGAAAGTAGGATCCTCACCTTTGTTTTCTAGGGCTAAGTCATGCGTTTAAATAAATTCAAAGAGTGACTCACCCCTTTTGTTCGTATCGGTGCTTCCCGAAATGTGGTGATGAGCATTGGCGTCCGCCCCGATGACTAGATAAATGTCCCGTGCAGTGGCCTCTATGCCGATCCTCTGCAGGTTGATGGCGTGGCAGAACATCGTGTGCCATATAACAAGCCTTCCTTTATTACTATGCAAGCTCTTGGTTTACCTGATATGTAGGAAGATACTGTTTTGTATCCCTTCATATTGAGCCGACAAACCTGGTTGCCTACAACCCAAGATTCCTGAGCAAGTATTAGCTTCTCTGATTTTTGAGCCAGGTGGAGGAGCAGTGCGGCGAATGCCGCCTTAGAGTGCTGGAGGTTGATCTGTAGAAGCCTCAGCATCGCGACACAGGATTTTTTCCGCCTCCTCGTCAGATAAGGACATCTCCTCTCCCTCAACCTGGTTGAGGGATTGGAGAAGGTCACCAGCCAACTCCGCAATGGAGGTGGTACTTCTTCCGTCGTCAGTGAGAATATCTGACTCAGAGAGGTCCACGGTCGGGTCTACTGATGCTTCCACAGTCACCTCACTCCCACTCTCCTTACGCGGTTCCTGTACTGCCTTCCCAGTACGCTCCTTGCGATATACTCGCAGAATGATAACCGAGAAACCGTACCACAGTTATAGCCGTAACCACGCCCTTTGACTCCAATTGAGCTAGCGACTCCTCTTTGGGGATTATGAGGGCCTAACACTGTCCATTGCTCGGCTCACTTACCTTGGCTACCTGTAAGTTGTCCACCGGAAGATCAGCATTGTTGAACTTGATAAGCTCAACAATTTCCTCCGGTGTGGATGGCTCCGCCGGTATCCATGCTCTGCATCGAGGCCGATTTGGGATGTCTTCCCTGGAGACAGCTTCTAGCTTTGCTCCGGGCCAGACTTCTCCCAGTCTGCTAATAGCCTGCTTATATAATAGTTTGGCTTTATTAAACGACGAGCCAAAGAGTTTAAAAATCTGTGGGTAACTTAATCATTATTTACCTCACTGGTTCGCCCATTACTTGAATATGCCTGCAATGTATGGAACCCACATTTTGGAGTTCATGATACGAGAATAGAATCTGTCCGAAAACAATTATTGTTGTTTGCTCTCAGAGACCTTTATAGCCCTGATGACTATCAAATCTTGCCTCCTTATGAAATTAGATTGGAGCTTCTGAATTTATCTACTCTTATAACCAGAAGAACAGTGTTGTCCTCTTGTTTCGCCTTTGACGTGATTAGGGGCCACATTAAAGTGGAGTATTTGACGAATAAAATAAAGCTTAATGTGCCTGTAAGAAGTACGCGTAATACACGTCTACTAACTGAATATCAACATCTTACTAGGTATGCAGATAATGAACCAGTTAATAGGTGCTGTAAAATATTTAACACTTTGAGCAAACACTACTCGCCTACCATCTCCAAGTTCAATTTTAAATCCAGCATTTCTAAAGCCCTTCCATTATCCATCCCTAAATTGTGACGTGCATACAACAGTATAAATTAACGTTGAATGCAGCACGTATTTTAGGGTTAAGTATATTGTTGTAATGTATATTTTATATATTTATATTTTTATATGTTGACTGTGATTGCCTTGCTTTGGCGAAATAAATAAATATAAATCCGCTGAGCGTTGATCCGTGCAGCCTATCAGCTTAACGTGACCCTGGTACCAAACAGCGTCACGGTAGCTAGGTGGAGGGCCTGGGTTTGCCACCAGTATGGGTTTGTACACCTGAATGAGAGCGATTTCCACCATCTTCCAGTTTGACGGTGAAATAGTTCCATCGCTACTGCTCCTGTCGATGACAGCTCACACTAGGCTGCCTTTAGCCACTTCGCCAAAACTTCTGCCTTTGACAGTATTGGGCGCGACCAATCTTGGTCTTTTGGTGACCTGCAATTGGGCAATTGGTTGATTCGGGGCTGCCTTATTAGATATGCATATTTTGTTAGTAGTTCCTTGCTTTACCAAAGAGGCTTTATGTGCCTCTACTGTAGTTTTTGCCCATTCTAGGGAGATTTTATCCTTCTTGGAAAGCTCTTCAGAAGGTCAATCTTTCAGCCTTTTCATGACTTTGAAGGCATATCTTCTGTCCCTGTAAGCCATGACAGAGGGTTTTTGCTGTTTTTTGACACCTGAAGAAGAGGCGGTGTTAGAGGGCGCAGCAGCAACCGTACGGGCCAGCTTATTCGCCGTTGCCTTGGTGTTACTGCTAGCGCCAAATCGCTTACCTGAAGAGGTGCTTGTCCCTGGCATAGCTTCCTTGGTGCCTGCACGCCTTAAAAAAGTGGCGAGTAGGCTGGTTATTATCCGATTGGACATCGCGGTCCTCTTCCCACCAGAAGGACCTTTGTCGATTTTCCTTCAGGGCTGAGTGAATTGTCCGTTTTATCTTTTCCTGAACTCATTGCAGTTGAGTCCCCGCTCACAGCCGCTATCTCCACTCGCTATGCAGTTTTCCTGAGACCCCATGGCTGTCTAGGCCGAAGCAGGGAGGTCATGCGAGTGTTGGTACATGCCCTTTTGAGGATATGTGCTCCGAGCCGGGCCAGGAACTAATCAGGAGTCTGAACTCAACTGAACCTACACGTCCAAACTAATGACAACGAGTTTTGAACGTACCGCGAGGCCTGCCAGGGTTTTACCGGGACGGAGGCAGCAGTGGCATTCGCCTGAAAGCAATTTCCGCAAGATTTCACTCCTGCGTACTCAGATGACAGAACTCCACCACTGCCAGCCCAAAGAATCAGATAGAGTCGTTTAGACGAAAGAGTAGTCCGGAAACATTCGAGGTCGTGCCAAGGTAGATCATTCAGCGTTATCCGGGATGCACCGCGAGGAGGCGATCTACCTTACATCCCTTCAATCAACTTTGCTTGCGCCAATATTTTTCACTTCAACCATTCTATGCAAGTCGCTTATTGTCGAACAGCATCTCGTACTCCTCTCGGCGGGCAAAATCGAACCGTCACCTCCTCGTGGTGCCCGCTGGATACCCAACTAACGACGGTAGTGGCGAGTGTGGGACGCCATATTCCTGCTTACCAGCGTGGGGCTAGCAACCCTGCCTGGCATTACCCAATTGCTACGAACCCTGAAACACGGCCTCGGATTGGATTGGATAAACGGCAACGACAACGGCAACGAAAAACGGACTACTCTTTTGGATCTTGGAACGTTCGAACACTCAATACAACAGGATCACTGCGAGAACTTCTCAAGGAAGCCTCGACATACAATATTAACATCCTGGCGGTCCAAGAAACGAAATGGCTTGGCAATGAAATAAGTGACTTAAGATCGCATTCAATATTCACAAGCGGCAAACCAACCGGAAACAAGGAATTTGGAGTCGCCTTCGTTGTAGCATCTTCATTTAAACATCTCATAACTGACTTCAAACCGGTGAATGAACGATTATGTGCGATCCGTATGAAAATGAAGTTCTTTAATGTATGGCTAATCAACTGCCATGCTCCAACTGAAGAGAAAGAAGAAATCGTCAAAGACGAATTCTACAACATCCTAGAAAGGACATACGATTCACTACCCTCAAATGATATCAAAATCCTACTAGGGGACTTTAACGCTAAAGTTGGACGAGAAGAAACTCACAGAGGGACAACGGGAGAGCATAGTCTCCATGAAAGTAACAACAACAATGGTCAGCAACTAGTTGATTTTGCGACCAGCAAAAACATGGTGATAAGCTCTACCTACTTCCAACACCGCGACATCCACAAACAAACTTGGATGTCACCCGATGGACGAACCTTCAACCAGATCGATCACTTCGTCATCGAAAAAAGAGCTGCTACAAGTGTGCTTGACGTTAGATCATACCGTGGTGCTAACTGCGGCTCAGACCACTATCTCGTCAAGACAAAATATCGCTGCCGCATAACAAGATGCACCACCAAGAAAAAGAGCAGGACTCCTAAGTTCAAGGTGGAGTGTCTGAAAAACGAAACAGTAGCAGCAACTTATCAAGCGAAACTGACGAATTACCTTATCAATACACCGCCGGCAGGTCCGGACACATCGCTTGAACAAATGTGGTCGCAGCTTAAAGAAGGCGTGACATCAATAGCGGAAGAAACCGTAGGAAGACAAACGACGTCGAAAAGAAACGATTGGTTCGACAAAGAATGTGAAGATGCTCTCAAAAGTAAAAAAGAAGCCTATTTGCAATACATTGAAAGACCGACAAGAGCCAAGAAGCAAAAATATGACGAGCTAAGACGGTTAGCTAAAAAAATAGTCAGACGCAAGCGTAGAACCTATAACAACCAGACTATCCAAAGGATCAATGACGATATGTGCAGAAACGACACACGGGACGCCTATGCAGCAATGAAGCGACTTAGACAAGGCTACAAGCCGCAATCAAGCCTATGTAGAGACAAGCAGGGAAATATTTTAAGCGACCCAGACGACATCAATCACAGGTGGACTGAATATTTTTCTGAGCTACTAAACCCACCATCAGTAACTACATCCCTGCCAATAACGATTCCTGAAGATGCTGACCTATGCAGTCCATCTTCGTCAATACCATCTATTGAAGAGGTGCAAGCAGCCATACAACAGCAAAAACCAAATAAAGCATCTGGAATCGACAATTTATGAGCAGATTTCCTTCAAAAAGGTGGACCAATACTAACACACCGCCTCCACCAGATCATCTCCAAGGCATGGGTCGATGAAAAATTACCTGATGATTGGCGGACGGCCATCATATGTCCCATACATAAGAAAGGAGATAAGCTTAGATGTGACAACTACAGAGGCATTTCACTGCTGAGTACGTCCTACAAGATCCTGACCAAAATTATTCAAAATTATTGAAAAAAGATTGACACCGTACACTTCCACAATAATTGGCGAATACCAAGGCGGATTCAGATCCGGTATGTCGACGATAGATCAACTATTCTCAGTAAAACAGGTGCTGGAAAAGTGCTGGGAATACAATATTGACGTGCACCAGGTCTTCGTAGACTTCCAACAAGCATACGATAGTATAGATCGAAATATACTATATAAAATAATGCTTGATTTTGGGATACCTATCAAACTAATACGAATGACCAGACTAACGATGACCGACACACGATCTAAAGTCAGATGTCAAGGAGATCTGACTCAAAGCTTCGACACCAGCTCAGGTCTTAAACAGGGTGATGGCCTCGCCCCCACACTCTTCAATTTGGCCCTAGAGTATGTCATCAGGAAGATTGCAGTAGACAATGCGGGAACGCTACTCTTTAAGTCTACTCAAATAGTAGCGTACGCCGATGACATCAACGTCATGGCCCGATCTCTATCTCGTGCCAAAGAAGCGTTTACTGAGCTGGAGTCAGCGGCTAGGCAAGTCGGCCTAAGGGTCAATGTGAGCAAGACCAAATATATGATCCAGTCAAGGAAAAAGACGCCAAATAGACAAAACATGACGATAAATAACTACAGTGTGGAAAGCGTTAACTCTTTTATTTATCTTGGTGTCAACCTTGCCAAAGACGGGAATGAAAAGGACGAAATTGAACGGCGAATTGGTCTAGCCAATAAAATATACTTTTCAGTCCTCTCGGTGATTAAAAGTAACAAAGTGCACCGAAAAAATAAGCTGCGCGTCTATAAAACGATCATCCGTCCTGTATTGATTTACGGATGTGAAACATGGACTTTGACTCAAGCCTCAGAAACAAGGATTGACGTCTTCGAACGCCGTATTTTGAGACGGATTCTGGGGCCCGTGAAGGACGGACCGGACTGGCGAATCCGGTACAACCATGAGTTGTACGCTCTTTATGACGAGCCACCGGTATCGATTCTCACGAAACTGCTACGACTTCAGTGGGCTGGCCATGTGGAGCGTATGGATGACAGGCGAATTCCCAAGCGCTCCATGAAAGGCCGAGCAACAGGAAGCCGCCCAACAGGAAAACCACGCAAACGATGGGAGGATGCAGTTGACAACGACAGCGAATCCTTGCTGGGATTCGCTAATTGGAGGACGCGGTCGCTGGACCGAGACAGTTGGAGGCAGTGTCTTCGGGAGGCCAAGGCTCGATTTGGGCTGGTGCGCCATTGATGATGATCTCGTACTCCTCGTGATCATTTTAGTAAAGACTTGTATGTGATTTTTGATACAGTTCTTACGGCTCAGGAATTTGAACTCGGCAAACCAAACAGTCTCCGTCATGTGAGCTTTGAAGCAGACTCTCACACATTCTGCAAGAGACGAGGATAGTCTCTGAAATGAAATTATTTAGTTATTTATTAGAAATTTGCCTCACAGACTATCATATTCCAATCACAAGACAATAAAAGAGAAGAGGAAAAAATGTAAAAATTTAAGAAAAGAAATACATAGTATTGTTAAACTAATTAGTTCAAGAACACTTTACATTCTGCTTATGAATGCAGAGTGAGTGAGGAAATGGAGCAAGTTGCAGAGTATTGTGGTTTCGAGAGAGTCGCAACATCGGCGGATGGTACAAAGTCTCAGTCCGAGCATATGGAACTGTGAATATGATGTCAGATCTGGCAGGGCGTTCTGAAGTACGATACTCTAACCAATCAGAGAAGTTAGATGTTAATTGATGGTGGTGAAGCCGAAACAGAAAACTTTCATCTAAAAAGAGTCTGCGGGATTGCAATATAGGAATTTTTAACAAGAAAAGGCACTTTTCATATGGCATATATGTAATATTAAATTTAAAAATGAGGAAATGAGTGGATTTGTGCTGTACTGATTCAATCATAGAATCTAGATATTGATAGTGTGGTGACCATACTTTCGAGCAATATTCAAGGTTTGGTCTAACGAGGCTAGTGTATAGGTTGACCGAGGAAGAAATGTCAGTAAACATATGAGAGTGTCTTAATACGAACCTGGAGACACGAGAGGCGCGTATGGCTATAGCCACAATGTGAAGCTCAAATTTAAATTTCGGGTCGAAAATCACTCCCAGATCTTTTATTTGAAAACCCGGCGAAAGTGGAATATTATGTAATACGTAGGTGTAATCAATTGGACTGGGCTTTAAGGAGGGTATTTTGTGACATTTCTGAACATTCATGGAGACAAATTAAGTTTCCAAGAAACGATCGCGTCAAAATCCCTTTGGAGACCAATACAATCCTCTTCTTAGCGAATAACGTGGTAAATTTTTAAGTCATCAGCATACAGAAAACACTGAGACGCTACGATAGAGGGAGGGTCATTTATATAGAGTAAGAAAAGAAGAGGGCCAGGAATAGACCCCTGAGGAAGGCCGAAGGTTGGATGGAAGAGAGAAGAATGTGCTCCACATAGGTTAACACGGCAAGAACGAGAACTGATGTAGGACTCAAGCCAGAAGAGAAATGGACCATACAGACCAAAGTGAGCTAGCTTCTGCAAATGAACATTTAGGTTGACAGTATCAAATGCCTCGCTAAAGTCAGTGTATACTACATCAACTTGAGTACAGCTGTCGAGAGCTTTTGTGGCGGTTTGGGTAAGCTCAAGGAGATTCGTGACGGTCGAACGGTTTGGAACAAATTCATGTTGAAACGGGGACAGCCTGCAATTAAGAACTTGATATATTTTATTGTAGACTATGCGTTCAAAAAAATTTTGGGAAAAAAGAAAAGAATCAAAATGGGACGATAATTGGAAATATCAGAAGAAGATTCAGATTTTAGTACAAGAAAAATGTTAGCCAATTTCCACAAATTGGGAAAGATACTAGAGGATAAGCTTGCATTGAAAATATAAGATAGTGGAATGCATAAGGTGGAGGATACGGATTTAATGAATACATTAGGAAGTCCATCTGGCCCAGGGCCTACCCTGGAATCTAAAAAATTGATCAAAGTTTAGATTTCAGCTGGGTTAGTGGAGATAAGGTTAAAAATAGGTGGAAAGCAAAAAGGAGTATCAAAAGAATTTGCAAGGTTGTAGCAGGATATATTGCCAAAAAAACTGAGCAAATATCTCACAGATTTTTTCAGGAGTTGAGCCTTGCTTAACGTCCCAGGAAACAGTATAAGGAATACTGATTGAAGACTTAAGAGAATTGACATAAGACCAAAACGGCTTCGTTTGGTTAGAGTGCATTGAATTTTCGATATTAGCGAAGTAGTTACGCATAGCTCTTTTAATTTCCAGTTTGACTCAAGCACTTTGATTTGAAAAGGCAGTATAGTTTTCCAGAGTACTATGAGATCTATAACGCTGATAAACTTTTTTTTTAAGCTCAAGTATCTACGACATTACGGGTTAGCCGGGGAGGATCATTTACCGAGGTGCGACTATGATAGGAAGTGAAGCGAGAGATAAGGTCGTAGAGAAGACAGTAGAATTTAACGAGAGAATCTTCACAGCCAAGACTGTCAAAAAAGATGCCCAGTTAACCGATTTGAGTTCTTCCGACAAAGGAAAGTAATTCGATTTTCAAAAGTTAAATTTAAGTTGTCTGCGCCTATTCTGAGCTTTGGAGAAACAAAAAGAGAGTTCAAACAGTAGAAGTGAATGATTGGGATCCGAAGAAACATAGGGAAAAGGAGCAGTGATTTAAATTAAGTTATCAGGAACAATATTCGATATAACAAGGTCAAAAAGTCGATCGTTCAAGTTAAAGGCATGGTTGAGGGAAGATTGAAATCACCGCAGATGATAACATGAGACGACAGATTCAGAGAGAGGCAGAACGAGCTAATGGACTCAAAGAAAGATTCATAAATTACACGTGGAGAGTTACAAGGGAAGTATGTAGAGGCTATATACAATGGAGTGGAAGGGTCATCGAATACTTTGGCGAAAACACATTCTATTGGAGGAGGAGGGAGGAAATCATCACAGAGAGCGCTGAAAAGACATTTTTTCACAGCTATTAAGACTATTAAGATAAAAGATCGCGGTCTTTAGGATATGAAGTAAAATTAGAGAATAGTTCAGAGCTAAAGATGCCAGAGTGTAGCCAGGTTTCTGTCAGACAGATAATAGAGTCGTTTGACAACTTGCACGTAAGATTAAGATGCTGCAACTAGGTTCGTAAGCCACATACATTTTGATGATAGATACTAATTTTTTTACAAATATTAGGATAAGAATCACTTACAGATGATGACGTGCAATCTGTTGAAGTAGTTTGTGAAACCATTTAAAAGCCAAATGCTACAATTGTATTTCGTAAAACGTTAATGTTCACACCACATCATCGATCCTGGCTACGGTTTGGGCAATCCCCCCCCCTTAAACCCATGAAGAGGGGTGTGGGAATAGTTTTTTTTTCTAAAAATGGGTGCAACACGTTTCTGCGCCGGGACTGCGCTGTCCGCGAATCTGGAAACGGGAACAGGATTCGCGACGACCCGAAACCAAACCGGTCAAATAGAGGAATTGCAAAAAGTGAATTAAAAACAAAGGAGCTGACGCAACATTCTCTTCGCCACTTCACACAAATATGCGAAATTTAAGTATATGCACTATTTTAAACCTACCTAACTATCCTACCTATACTTATGACGACTTACAATTTTCCTCCTTAATCCTACGCTGCTTGTTGGCCATTCACCGCTTCGCTGTGCGTTCATTGCCTTGCCGTCCGCTAGCCACTTAGCTTCCTCTATAGCCAAGACTTCGCATCGAATCAACCAGTTCACCGCACTGCTTCTTCCACGGCCCAAGACTCCGCACCGAATAATCAAATCCAATCATGTGTCATTATATTTTGCAGAAATTAACTGTGTAAGTTGCCTTTTTCCGGCCGTTGTGCCAATGTAAAAGAACTTACTGTTCGTCGTCCGCTGTTAATAGCCTTTTATAACTGCCTTGATTTATACTCTTTTTGCTATGCGCAGAAGGAATATTAATACATAAGTAACTTCTAATGGCAACTGTGAGATTGATATGTCAAACAGATAACGTCAACAAAATTTGTGAATTACACAAATCAATTGCCACTTTACTTCACATGGCAAATTCGATCACTGACAATGCTTTGGCATCATTTCATTCAAACTACATTTCGAAACGTAATTTTGAAATTTTTGGGAAGTTATGGGTTTTTGGACGCCAGGTAGATAATCTCCTGACGGTGTATCCTGGATAAAGCTATATGATTCCCAGAGAACTATCTCGTCTAAACGTCTATAGTTGATGTTTTGAGCTGTTAGCTGTGGTATGCTGTCACCTGAATACGCAAGAGTGACATCTTGCGGAAATGACTTTACGGCTAATGCCATCGCTGCCTCTGTCCTGGTGAAACCCTGCATACAACATAGACAAATGTGGGGTCTCAGGGGAACTACACAACGAGCAGAGGATATATAGTGACCGCGAGGGGATACCCAATTGCAATGAGCTCAGTAAATGATAAAAATGATGATCCACTCAGCCCGGAAGGAAAGTGGAAGAAAGTGACGCGTCCTTCTGGTGGGAAAAAGATCGCGATGATCAGCCAACCAACTGCTCCATCGAGAGGTGCATGTACGATACTATGACAGGGGCAAGTACCCCTTCAGGAAAATATATTGACGTTAGTCGCAACACTGAGGCAAGGCGAACAAGCCAGCCCGCACTGTTGCTGGCGCGTCCTCCAACACCGCTTCCACTTCAGGGGCTAAAAAGCAGCAGAACCTTCAATTGCAGCTCACAACGACAGAAGATTTACCTTCAAAATCATTAAAAGGCTGAAAGATTTAGCCTCCAACGGCCTCTCCGAGAAGGAATAAATGTCTCTTTAATGGCCAACCACCACAATATCACATAGTCTTTATACCTAAACAAGGGTTGCCTCATAAAAGATGCAGGTCAAATGAGGTGACCCCAAATTAGCCGATTGCCCAATTGCAGGTGAACAAAAGACTAAGATTTCACATCCAATCCTCTTAAACGCAAGAGTTTTGGTGAAGTGGTCGACGAAAGCCTAGTATGGGCTGTCATCGACAGGAGTAGCAGCAACGGAACAATCTAACCGTCTAATTGTAAGATGGTGAAAATCGCTTTTCTCTGGTTGTAATGGCTCAGGTTGTAGGCAACCAGGTTTGTGGGCTCAACATGAAGGAATACATTACACTACCCCTCAGCAAAACAGGTAAGCCGAGAGCTTGCATAAGAAGACTTGAAGTTTGTCATCTTGTATAATTTCAGTGACCCGGACACCGTTTCCATTGTAGTGGAAATGCAGTCCAAGCCCCTTTGGGCTGTCTTCTGCTCTTTGGGACACAATTTTCTACACCTGCTCCTTCCATCAGTCTGCAGAGCATGACAACAAAAGCCACTGCTCGGGGCATCCCATTAATAATCGGAGCGGACCCCAATGCACATCATCGCATTTGGGGAAGTACTACTACGAACAACGGGGGTGAGTCACTCTTTGAATTCATTTGATCACGTGACTTGGCCTTAGTTAACAAAAGTAATGGTCATACTTTCATTACGGCAAGCCACAAAGAGGATTTGGATATCACTCTGTTATGACGAATGTATTCACGAACGAAGTCGCAACAAAATTTCAAGGCAACGACACTCTCGTCTCGTTGGCCTCATTGAACGTTAAGTCCTGGGACGAGGCAACGAACCCGTTGGTCGTGTTGACAAATTTGGTTCGGCCTCTACTTGGCTAGATGGCAATGGCTGCTGGCAGACCAGCTCTGTTCGGCGCGTAATGTCGTGGGTACGGTTGCCTAGACCAAGTCCCGAATCTCATTTTTGAGAGATTCAGCCAACTAAATTGCCCGATTTACATGTTCGACAAAAATAGTCCTAACGGACATCAAGTAAAATAACAAAACTTACAGAGGCTCAACCTCCTACTTTACTTTTAGATTATTCTTGCGCATCGAAAAAAAATACGAACGGGACGAACCTTAGAGAAACTCTCGCTGATTAGGCATATTATTCCATGTTCATTTTTTTTCAGTCGTTTTGTGAAAATTATCTTCTTTTAATGTCAACGCTATGGAATACAGTTTGTGTTTATATTTCAATTGCAATTACGTCTTTGTTAGAAAAGTAATTGATTTATTCTTGGACATCGCATTTCTTAAGATATTTACTTCATATTTCAGAAGACCTATGGTTTTGTCGTACGGACGGTATTTAAATATTGCAATGTTTAAAAATTCACTTACGAGCTACTTAACATGAGTAAGCCTTATATCCTTGACTAGGTCAAGGTATTTTTAATTGTGCAATTGTTTTTCATTACATAACTTAATGAATTGCTGATGCAATTAGCTTTAATTCATTTATTATCATGTATCAATATTTATACTAATTAATTACAGCTCATCAATCGACAATAATCGTCGATCCGTTTCACGATTATGGACATTTTTCAAAACACAAATAGTCTGATCAAATAGATTTGTAATGCGCGCGATCGACAGCCTGCATACCATTTTTGTACATTCCGAATAGGCTCTTGCACCGTATATATTGTTTTTAATGTAACGATGTCCCAAATAACATAACAACTTGTTACCACGTGCCGAGTGCACATACTTTATATTTCCCTAATCGTATTTCGTAGCAATTCGTGATATTTATGCTGGACCAAACGAATCGGTTGCATCGATGATTTCGATTTCATCTGACATTCGTCGTACTCACTTTTAAATATTAAATCGAACGCACTTAAAGTTGCTCGAAAGCAATTTAATTTGATAATACTGAACGAATTGAAAAACGTTTTGGCGGCAATAATATTGGGTAATTATGTTTAGCAGTACGAAGTATGATTCGCTCGACACCGTAATTGACACTTTGCGAGACGACACGGGCCTTGCAGCCGGTTCGGTCCTTGCGTGCACAGATCCAATACGTTTTGTAAGTTGTCATTTTTAAGGTCCTGACTTCCAAGGTAGTGAACATGCGGTAGGCAAAGCTGATTCACATACACTCTTGGGCTGCCTATCCACCACAGTGCCTTTAAATGACAGGCTCCTACGCTGGCAAATCAGCTTATTTCAACCCTTCGTATCCCAAGTGCAATATCTTCCCTTTTCAGATCCAACAGGGAACGCCATAAAACGCCACTTTCAAAGCATGTCTGCGAATGGCTTACAGCCCACAGCACTGGAAACAAATTAAAATAGTCTTCATATCTAAAGCGAGTAAAACCTCTTACTCCTTGCCTAAGGATAATACGCCTATCAGTCTCACCTCCTTTCTGCTGAAAACACTGGAATGGCTGATAAAAATTTATTTGCAAGTTGCTTTGAAACCTTTATCCAATGCGCAGCATGCGTACATATAAGAGAGATCTGTTGAATTAGCTCTTCACTCGCTCTCCAGCTGCATCGAAAAATTGCTAAGTGCCGAAGAATATACGCAAGCGGTTTTTCTAGACATCGAATGGGCTTTCAACAATGTCAGCCATAAGGGTATTAGCGAGGCGCTCGGGGAAAGCAATGTTGATGACAACCTGATAGGGTTCATCGGACAACTACTAAGCAGAAGGAACATCGACTCAACGCTAGGAAACAGTAACTTAAGAAGGAGGGTTTGCAGAGACACATCACAAGGCGGGGTGCTATCATCCCTTCTATGAAACCTAGTGGTGAACAAGCTACTGTCAAAAATAGAAGTGACTGGCTGCAAAGTCGTAGCCTATGCCGATGATGTTGCAATAGCAATATCGGGCAAATTCGTTAATACCCTATCTGAAAGACTAAACTCATATGACCAAATTGCTTAGTTATCTATGGATTTGGCTGATCGCACGAACAAATTAACAGATATTGAAATTAATCAACGCTTACGAGAAAAAAGCGTTGAATCAACTGGTCACGAAAGATAGATTAACCAGCCAATATCGTTTGTTTAGCCATTGACTTGACTTTTATAAACGAAATATCTTTATTTGAAGAGAACGACGTTTCACTCATAACTAACGTACATGTAATGTCGCATAAAATGTAATAACTAATTATCACTGGTTCAAAGTTTTTACTAAACTGGGAATTTTAGCAGGTGTTCTAACTGCAAATCTAATCAACTGATGCATCTTTGATGTGAAAATCGAACAATAAAGACGAATTAGACAACCAAATCAAATCAATGCAGTTAATTCGTGGAAAGTTTGCGAATCATTCCGATAGCAGCTAGTTGATAAAAGTTGGAGAAGAACTTTTTTTACAACCTCATGAATTTACAAAATGGTAAATTGGAATTCAACAGAACTAGAAGTTATCAGTTTTGCTTATAGTAGACTCAGTAACTTATATAAATCAGGCTTGAAGTTCATTAAGGTACTAGTACACATTGAAAATTTAAAAGTATCGATATATTTTTTCCCCATTTTTCAACTCTTTGCACCTTTAAAGATAGCCTCTTAAAATATTCTGAAAGAATTCTGACGATAGGATAGTATAAAACAGTTTTAAGTGTGAGTTTTTGGTCCTTAAGGGGGAAATACATGTAACTGCGCGAAAAAATCGATTTTATTCTCTTACATTAAAATGCTCCAAATACTCCAACAATACGCCTACAAAAGTTTTGATGCAATATTTGAGTTAGTTCTTGAGTTATAGACCGTTATAGGCAGCATGGCGTTCCCCAGTAAATCGATCACACCTGCCGTGCATCCCTGCCTACTTTCTCTCCGGCGCTATGGGCGGTTCTCTAATTGTGTATCCCTACCATATTCTTATAAATCTGAAGTTCTGAGGAAATAGGACCGCTAACTGAAGAATTGCTTACTAACGCTTAAGCTATAATAAAAACTAATAATCAACGGTTTTTATCTACTGCAAACTTTAAACGTGTTTTTCTCAAAGTAGTACTTTTCCAACTTCCGTACAAAATATCACAAAAAAAAATTTAAACCGATCCGGCTCAAATTTATACCACATCTACAAAAAAGTATTATCTTTTCGTTGCATCTACATGTTTTTTGTTATTTTTAAGAAATAATTTGGTTATTATTGTTTCAAACGCGATTTGTTGGAAAAATAATCGATTTTTTTCTTCAATCTAAAATTATTATAAAAATGTCATTTTTTTATAAATTTCATTTGACAACCTATGAACTATACATCTCATGTACGTATTTTTCTTCTTTTGAATGTTGCAGGATCTCCAGAAATGTCGTTAAGTTGTACGACGCATTTTTCGAGGTGTTTCTTTCATTCGCTCGCATCGCCGTCATTTTGTGTTAAAAAATTATGAAAAAAGTATTTTCAAATACTTTGAGACA
The DNA here is from genome assembly GCA_963942545.1 of Oxycera nigricornis. Lineage (NCBI taxonomy): Eukaryota > Metazoa > Arthropoda > Insecta > Diptera > Stratiomyidae > Oxycera > Oxycera nigricornis. The sequence goes on from OZ012662.1 coordinate 72,787,318, forward strand.
TGTACTTTAAGGATTTTATGTTTAAAATATTTTGAATAAACAACATATATTTTTTTAAATCAATCTGAAATTAGCATTTTTTTAAATTTTACATTCCCCCCCCCCCTTAAATGCGATGATGTTGAGCAATTGCGGCATATACTAGATACCAGGGACGTAATTGTTGAACGTATAAATTGAATTATAGGTCGAGTGCACTTGACAGGTTTAAAATGAATCCATGAAAACAGATCTCCAGTAACATGATGGCCAAAAATTTTATATATTGGAGACTAGCAATCAATTAACCGCTAAATAACCATAAATTTGATACACTTACTTGTGGAATGAAATTTACTTGCGTTGAAAATGTAATTTTTAAAGAACATATTTGCTTATTTTTGGCAATCAACACTTGAAAATAAAATTAGGGTTCAATTAAAATGACTAAATTTCTATGAGGACTGGTTGTGTTGAAGTTTTCGTGTGACTTATCAGCGACATCTATTTAACGTTTAACTCCGCTTGATAACTTATGCTAGGCTTGCAATGTACACCTTGCTTCTCATGAGCACCATTTATGAAGTTTGAATGCACGTAAATGGCAAACACTGCTTTTAATAGAAGCTTTACGTTTTCAATCAATTAAAAAGTTTGATTGAACTTGAAATTTTGCGGTGCGTTATTTCGGGATGAGTTCCATTCCCTTTTTTCTTATGCAAATAAAGCCAGTGTAATGAACAGAAAAATTTGTAAGTTTTTGTTGTTTATCAAAGAAAAAAGTGACTGAAGGTGTCAAACATTTAGTAGTGTTTATTGAAAATATGACACAATTTCTAACACTTCATTCTAAATTCTGACAAACGCGGAGTACCCATCGAAAAACAAGTAATATTCGGGATTCCAACATTCATTTGAAATTTTCTAGCATATGTTAGAGTTCGCAGAAAATAAATTGCTGTCTAGAATAAAAGTTTGTATTGAGCGCAACCTAATTTGAAAACAGTGAAAAACGAGCTTGGTGGCAGCTACATCATTAAATAAGCCTTTACGGGATGCGTAAACTGGTTCGTACTGTAATTGATTATCAACTCTGGCATGAAGCAATAAAAGACCTCAATATTATACAGGAAAGTTATTTAAGAAGGACCGACGAACTTGGCATGACATTCAGAGCTTCAAGGAAAAGCACGTGATAAGTTTCCTAAATAACTATTAATAGAGCAAAATTTTAAATAAATCGATTTATTTACTAATTTGATATTCATTATTCAGATAGTGACAAAATGAGATTTAACACTATTAAATGTTTTGACTTTATCATTTAAGTATGAGATAATGTTATACTAACAATGAAGAATAAAATTACATACTCATAATACAATTGCAGTTAATTTGTTGATCTTAAGTGGTTATATAACAGGAAGCCTTGGTAATGGATTTTATTTTTGCGAACTTGGATAAAAATTCATGCTCGTATAAGATTAAGCGAGGAAATATTGAGTTTGACCATCAATTGCGATGTTTCCCAACTATGGCATGTTTCGTTTGGAGCGATTTAGATACTTCAAAGTCATAAATATAAAAACAGCTGTATAATATTTAATATGAAGGAAGTAAAGCTCTCCAATTGTTACGCATTCGGTCTCATAATTCATCAAACATGAAATATTCAACGATAAATATCATATATTATTTATAACAAAATGTAATATAATCTTTAGCCTTCCTTCTTCCTTTTTTAATTGAGCTTGTTACCAGCTTCAGCAGAGTTAAGGCTATGGCTTCATGAATAAAACGTATAAAAACCGAAATCATTCACGATATGTATCGATTATGATGTGCAGTTTTTAACAGTACCGGTATAATTGTCAAAGATTATTCCAAGCAAATTCAACGCTACCAAATGCATATTTTTGGCTGAATATCACTTGGTAAACTTACGCAAACTTTAAATGTATAAATTTCGGATGTATTTACATATGAAAAGAAACTCCTGCCAGCTGAGAATGCGATTCATTCACGCAGCAAGACACAAAACAATTTATCGGTAATTGCACTTAGTTCTCTGCTTTAAATGAAGTTCCTACACTGTTCGCCGATAGTGTCTGCCGTACTGCAGTACTGCAACGCGCTTTTGCGCTGATACTCTGGCTTTGAGACCAATGCGCTGATACTACACATGAGGCTCAGTAGCGCAGTGTATCATCACGGTATCACTGCAGTTGAAGCGCAAAGTGAATTCAGTGTGTTGGCGTCGGTATTGACGTTGGTGTTGGCGTTAGCTATGCATTGTATATGTTTTGCAAGCATGCAACCAAGCCAAATATTCTGGCAAAATGCTTTTACGTATATGCGTGTCCTAGTGAGAGAAATTTGGGTGGGAAAATGGTAAATTGGATTGGAGTTATATTTTTCCCAAATTTGACTAACAATAATTATTCCGTTTCATTCATTAATTATTTAGAGTTGAAATATTGTGATCATGTTTTATATGTCATAAATAGAAAAGGGAGTTTGGTCAATGAAATCTGTATTGTAATTATTAAAAAAAAATTTGCTTTTGCTTTTTTAATGAAAATAATTATTCTTTTTTTTTCATAGTTACATAGTGTTTATTACTTCTTGAAAACTAGACAACGATATTCGTTTTTATTGCAACTAAGCCAAAAAACAGAACAAACATATTTAATCAGTATTATTTAAATTTTAATTCCAAAAACGACTTGTGAAATTTTGCCAGTCTTAAGCCACTCGTGTTTTTTAGAAGCTATCTGCCCTGCTTTGGAAAAACTCACTCATATGGGAGAGACATAGCGATTATGCACAATTTGCTTTTCGTGTAATTATAAAGCCTTGGGTAAATATGCTTTCTTTGATTCCACCACAGTAATGGATCCTGTAATTTCCCCAAATCATTTTCCCTAGCTAATATTGGATCTGCCAAGTATTCCAATATCCAATTCAATCATAGCTGAGGTAATATTTCTGGGATTTGCATACTCTTTAACTTTCAAATCAAAATCTTCCCAAAGCCTATCTAACCGATCATTTGATTTAGTTGGAAGTTGACTGACTTCTTACCTGGCTCTTGTTTGGCAAGTTTGCAATGTTTACATTTCAGTCATTAACATCAGCCAATTCCGAATAAAGCTTATCGACAGTTATTTGGTAGTTATTTGCATCAACAAAGGCCATTTTTTTAAATCTTGGACCGAGTATGGTGGAGTAGGCAATTGAAAATTTTTGTTCTATATTATTCAACATACGATCTTATTCGAACAGTAACTTTAAATTCAGGCTCCTTACCTCAGGCAACAATTCACTTCAAATTGAAAATGAAGTTAAGCTGTTTTTAACTTCTTATAATATAAAACGATTAACGAAGCGCTAACGAATTTTTCAGTGCTTACAGCGTTTGTTACTGTTTCAAATATTTCAAGCACCTGTTTCGATGGCTCTGCTATTAGCAACTCATTATTAGTGGAGGTAGGTATTGTTTCTTCTGCACTGGCGACTCTGGAAGAATTCATGAGTGCTATAGTGGAAACTAAGGCATTTTTGAGCACCAACGCTCGGCGTATCATATCAAAGGTAGAGTTCACCGAGTTGGAACATCTTTCTTCAGTTTTAACAGTAGAAGTTCCATCCTTTCCTGTGAAGCCTTAAATTGGTTGTATCCATTGCTACTTATGTTGATAAATTTTGAAATCACTTTCAACTTGGCTACCAATTTCTTTCAGTCCTGATTGGGTCACAATATTTAATAAATGTGCAAAGCAACCCCAATTGTGCTATTCGCACATACGTTTAGCTGATTTCATATTGGCAGCATGATCAGCTACTACTACCTCAATTTTACCACTTCAGCTTCAATATTTCGCAATTCTCTTGCTACATTTTTGGCCGGTATGCTTATCAGTGTACACTGTGCAGCCTAATAAGTCAGAATTTAGAAGTGTCTCATTGTTGTCTTCCACTACATAATGAGCCGTTACGCTGTAAAAACTGTCAGCAGCGCGAAAATTCCATGCATCTACCGTGAGACAAACAGAAGAATATTGCGGGCATTAAGGAACTAGAAACCGTTTTTCTAGTTGGCAGTTTGTAGTTAGTATTGAGTGAGAATAACAGATGATATTCTTTGGTTATCATGGTGACTAGCTGCCGATCAATTTCTTTCTGCCTTTTAAGAGCAAGTGGCTAATTAAAGAAGCTGGTGATATCATTATATCTTGATGTGATTGTACGCTGAGAAAGATGCTCGATGTTTTGTAACGAACCAGCTAAAGCGGTAATAGTGCATATATCGTTTCTCGAGGCTCCACTTGTAGGCAAGTTACAGCTGTTTGTCTCGCCATATGTTGCAATGGATGCCTTCTTTTTAAATGGCGTATCGGACCGCATGTCAATTTATTCAAAGCTGACAGCAGTTGCCCACAGTAAAGACATTTAACTTTATTTTCTGCAATAATTTCGGAGAAATGCAACCAAATTCGGCTCTTTTGTTTTGTAGACATAATCTTAATCTGGGAATGATAATTTTATTTTTCGTAAAAGAAAGTTACAATACCTCTAACATTTCAGTAAAATATATTACAGTCATCACACTATTGGAAATTTTCCTGCTTTTCTTTCAAAAACACACTTCACTTGATCCATGAACGAATAATAAATGCGAGCTATGATAATTCAAATATGAATGAAATGCCTAATAGAAACAAAAAAGAAACCATTCGCACTATATACAGTTGAACAATAAAGTAAACATACCCTCTTTTGACATTCCAAATTTGAATTGTTTATTTGTTCTTTATCTGAATAAATAACACTTTAAAGTAAATTGAGTTTTTCCTATTAATCTTTCTTAATTATTACATCAAAAATAACAAATCCAACCATGGCTTCCTGTAAACCATGAAACTTTATTATTATTTTATTGATCAACCGTATGTATCAGCCCCGAGAAAAATCTACTTGCATATTTACGTGGATATATATGTATGTATGACAGTCCAAACGTGCCAACATATCTACGTACCCGAGCCAAGCTCAAGAATCTGCTAACATTATCATGAACCGAAGCAAAATTGTGGAGTGAATCAGTCAAGACATTTCATGGCGCTGTAGCGCAATAGCGCCACACACTGCACTGATACCGGGACTTTCGTTGGAGTCGAGGTATCAGCGCAGTAAAATTCAATGCGGTACACATCTCTACTCTTCACTAATCGGTAACACACAATTTCAATCACAAAAGGTATTTTATCAAGCATTTATATCTAAAATACTCGCTTGGAATGGAAAACTGTCACGTTTTTGTACTGTCAAATCATAAGCAATCATAAGCATGACATCAGAGGCTGAAAGTTGGCCCACTGCAATATAAGCCACAAATGAGTGACAACCTCGAGTATAAAAGCCTAAAGACGATGGTAGTGTTAATTGACGCGACAGACGGTGAAACTGAAGAATTTTCGAGATAACGTGCTTGATGCCATTCGTCAATATACATCATATTTTCGAAATTAATGAGTGCAAATCCATACTTTAGTGCAATACTACATGCGCTGTGTGATGATGTGTAATGATCGAGTGACTTAAAAAGCAGTTTTAATTAAAGATCTCGTATTTTCATGTTCACACAAATAGCCAATACAACGACATTTTTCGAAATTGGGTTCTATCATCTATCAGTGGCATATCAGAAATTATTGTCACAGCATTAATTTCGTCAATAAATTCAAATTCTACGTTTGTGATAGCCACAATTTTGGAAATTTTGAATTTTGAAGTGCTTGCACTATCTTTAAGATGTTTTGTCAAGTTTGCCGATCCTTCTGATCATTTTTTATGTATCACATTGTGCTTAATTTCAAATAAGTCGTGAAGTCCTGCCTTCCATATGCTCATTTTTATTTTCTTGCAATGTACGCCCTTAACCTCAGCAAGTTAATGGTAGTGTCACAACCAAAATATATGTATATGTAAAAACCAGTAGGTAATCGGTCATATAAAGGCACACTTTCAAGTGCGGCCCGCGGTTCTACGGGACAAAATCATATGTTATCCTTCATCATTTGTCTTATGTTTGTGGTCATTTATGATATGTTTGCTGTCATTCACGACAAAACGGCAGCTAGTTACTGGTCGGGGCACTGGCAGACCTCGTTTGTGCACTTTTCATGTTACACGTGAAAAAAAACATCCAGAAACTTCGGTTCATTGAATTTGGTGGAACGTCTTTGCTGACACAATGTTCATTTGCTTTTGATAAATTAATTTCGAAAAAATCCAAAATGACTGGAAAATTGTCTCATGTGTAAAACTGAAAGATGAAGTCCGCGAAAGTACTTTATCTTCTGGAAATCTGGTAGTGCTTGGCAAACGTCAATTTTTGCAAGCACATGTTGCCACTTCTTGCAAGAAAATTTCGTGTTTGAAGGCCTCGATTGCATACTAGGTCTGAGCTAAGTCAAAGTCCGAGCCCGCAAGTTGAGCTTGTTAAGTTGACTTGTGGTAGGCTAAGTAGCTTGATAATATTTCGATCGTGAAAGGTTGTTTGGACACTGTAAAATTTTTGTCTTCGATTGACTTCACTCACCTAATTCATTAATCCACCGAATTCATAAAGTTTCCTTAGTCACATTTCACAGTCCATCATATTTAAAACTCACTTTCTTCTCACCTTAAGTGGACACTAACCTCACTTTCAGCACGTTCGCTAAAATTCCCCGGGTCCGGACATAGCACAAGGAATATAAACCACTGACACTCTGAGCTGTAAAAACAGACTTGTGACAAAACATGCCAAAATTACCCTTCCATCAGAAAAAGCGCTCTGGCTTTCGTTTTCAAGTTCTCGCGCGAAAAAGTAGGTTGAAATTCGTATTCTAATTTCTCCAGGCCAGGATGTGCATATGTTGAGAGACGAGCTTGCCATTTTATAAAAGTTAACTGTGTATGTGTGCATGCCAAAATCAGCTGACTTAACGCAGTTCCAAGGAAAAGCAATCCCTGTTTCGTTGCTCTATATTTCTTAATAAATAAACCTCCGAAGAAAGAACTTTGTTGCCTTTTCGTAGAGCTCCGCCACTTTTTTCACATTGTTCGAAGTCGTAGCCATAAAACAGTTTTCCGATTATTACACGTTGCTTAGTGGCGATTATAACACGTTTTTTAGTGGCACACAAATATTGCAAACGCATTTCGCTCCAGCACTGCCACTATTATTTGTTTCGATTTTCATTCAAAAAATCTAAAATTTTATTACGCGCGATATTCCGATCGCGAATTGCCAAACACACACTGACATTTCTCGCTGACAGTCGCGATTCAACGAATTAAGGAAACTAGATTCTATGTGCATTTCTGTCTTTCGTGCACGAACCATTCAAATGCAATTTGCTTACTCTGTTACTCATGCTAGGGTACACGGATGTGCATTTACCTATACTTAGGCACAGCCTTGCCACTTTGGTCGTCTAACAGATGTGTGGCAAATTGGCTGGAGTGTCCGTGCTATGTATTCTTTACGCTATCACGTATACTTTGCTCTTTCCTGACATATGTGACTTTATTCAGATATTTGCGCTCCAATGAGATGTTTGTTCTAAGTCTGTCCTTTTCAATTTAGACATTGCCAGTGAAGGTTGTAAGAAATGAAAGTAGGTGAAATAATTAGTTAAAATTCGGCTTCTTTAATTCTTGTTAGCAGATATTGAAACGGGTTTATTGCTTTTCAAATTCAATGAGAGTGTTTAAATTTCGATTAAAAAAGATTTTAAATTCTAACCTATTGTCTGCCCGTAGTTGAACGTCGCTTACCCTGCTTCCGGGTGCCAGAAGCTCTTTGAAGTGGTTGATGAACACAAGCTTCGTATATTTTACGACAAACGGATGGGTGCTCAAGTAGAAGCTGATAGTCTTGGCGATGAGTGGAAAGGGTACGTCTTACGTATTGCTGGCGGAAACGATAAACAGGGTTTCCCCATGAAACAAGGAGTTCTCACTAATGGTGAATCAATTCAAAATAAACTGCACATTCTAAATTTCGAATTGTAGGTCGCGTCAGATTGCTGCTTAAAAAAGGGCATTCATGTTATCGCCCGAGACGTACTGGTGAACGTAAACGCAAGTCAGTACGCGGATGCATCGTAGACGCGAATATGTCAGTGTTGGCATTAGTGGTGGTAAAAAAGGGCGAAGCCGAATTGCCTGGATTGACTGATAAAAATATTCCACGCCGACTGGGTCCAAAACGCGCAAGTAAAATTCGTAAATTGTACAACCTAAACAAAGAAGATGACGTGAGGCGTTTTGTTGTCCGTCGTCCCTTACCGGAACGTAGTGGCAAAAAAGCTACTTCAAAGGCTCCCAAAATTCAACGTTTGGTGACACCTGTCGTTTTGCAACGTAAGCGACGTCAGATGGCATTGAGAAGAAAGCGCCAAGTAAAATCAAAAGAAGCTTCCACGGAATATGCAAAGATCTTAGCTCAACGTAAAAAGGAGTCCAAAGTCCGCCGAGAAGAAGCGAAAAGAAGACGATCATCATCGCTTAGAGAATCTAAAAGTTCTCTCGCAAGTGAAAAGAAGTAAAGCCTGGTCTTGTATCATTTGTCAATCAAGCGAATAAATCCATACATAATTCAAGATGTATGGTACTTCACGTTTCAGAAACAAAATAAGTAGTTTTATGATTTATTTGCGGACCCTCATAGATTCGTCCACATTCAGCCGAGTATCAACTTTCGAGAATTCAATTTTCTTTCAGCGTTGGGAGGTGGAAATCTTCGAAAGATACCCAGTTGCTTCTGCTTCTCGGCATGTCGGGCCTCTAACGACCAAAACCACCTCGAAGTTTCCATCACTCTGCTTGCATCATCCGTGTGCAATACACTTTGTTATGGGCTCGTTCAAGCAAGCATTGTGATTTACTAAAGGCTAACTTTATTTTCTACTAAGAGAGCATAGTGTGTCAAACATGGTTTTTTATTGAGGGCCGCGGCCCTTTGTATCTACTTATTTATTATTTACAATAGTGGTTCTTGATTTCATAACTTAGTCTATGTAACAGATTCGCGAATTCAACTTTGGTTGTCAAATTCAATCAAAATATGTAGTTTGTAAACATTTGTGTGACAAATTCGCGACTTCAATTTTGAGTTTCAATTTCAATTAAGATCGTTTGTAAACATTTCGCGATCGACTGTATCGATATTACAAACACTTCGTGATTAATTATAATGATCTGCGGCTGATCATAGTGCGTTGCCGATTTGTTTAAATTGAGATTTTTGGGACCTCGAGTGGAATTAATATCTCGCCCTTTGTTTTTGGAATGTAAGGAGTTGTGGGTATTAGACCGGTAATATTCACAGTAGTATAATTTTTCACACTATGTTTTTTTAGGGCAAAGTGTTATCTTGTTTATCCTATGAAATAAGTAATTGAAATCTATTAGTAAGATGACAACAATGAGGTGAGAGTTTCGGGAATATTATTAGATCATGGATCTTAATAAGTATTACGAGTTGAGAAAATTAGAGTGAACGTGTAGGAGAGTGATGGGCATGTGGTACATAACAACACCCCTCTTAAAGCCCACGAATTATATATTTTTAATTCAGAATTCGTGATCGAGGGGACCTATTGAAATCTGTTCCTGGTTCCGTAATGGGATTCTAGGATTTAAGCTTTCAGGTAGAATTGTAGTTGCGTTGTTGGGAATCGTGGCAAATCGAGTTCTAGATTGCTTCTAGGAGAAGATATTGGAGAATAACAGCTCGGCAACAACATACTCGGTCAACTCTTAAGAAGCTGGGGAGAAATGGTTTGCAACAATTTTGTAGTTTGTAAATTACCTAGGCCAACACTATGTATGAGATTGTTATAATAATATATTTGTAAAGGTTAACATATTTGTAAAGGTTAACATATTTGTAAAAGTGGGGTTGAGGATGTAGCTGATTGATTTGTTAATTTAGGTCATCGAGTTTGTGAAAAGCTATGATTCTACAGCATCGAATCGTCTAGTTTAATGTTTGATAAGTGGATTTGATCAAGATAATAGTAAAAATTTATTTTATGTACCTTTTCCTCACAACATTTGCCTTCTACTATATTAAGATAATGTTTCGTTGTTGGCGACGAATTGGGTTTGCGAAGGGTATTCTTTACAATTCTTTGCAAGAGTCAGTATCCAGGTATTGTAGATTTGTAAATTCGTTAATTGTGTTATTACATTGTATTGTGAGCATATGCGGCTCGCTTACTACGAATTCATTGTTTTCACAAGTCTCTGCCAGATTTCAATTTTACCAGTTAAAAATTTAGTTGTGCAGTCTTTGGGCATCCTTTTTTATATTTGTGAATGAAAAAGGCTTCACAAATTGGTTGATTTAAGGTTAAGTAGGTGATATAGTTTTCACATGTGTATTTGTTGTACTCTAATCGCTTGCATGGTTCCAGGGTTTGGAATTGCAATTTTTTTGCTGAAATTGCCATTACTCGAAGCTTGGATCAATGTACGCGTAAGTGCGTTGTTCTCCATGAGTGCTGTGAATAGGTTTTTGGAACTGATAAGACTAGGATAGATAGAATCTTTTCGGGCTGCCATTATAACGTCAATTATTTTCTCAAATCTGATGTCGATTTCGTTTAAGAGAAAAGTTTAAATATTAACATGTCAGATTATTTCTTGGTTTAAGTCGACATCCGAGTTGAATTCATTTTGGTTATTAGAGAGTGCGTTGTATTTATTAATATTTTTATTTAGTTCCTTCTCTGAGAATTGTAACTGGGAAATTATATTGTTGAAATTAGTGATTGTTGTGACCAGGGCCGTTGCTTACATATGTGGAATTGCATAGGGCGCTGTTTAAGAAGGGCGCTAAAACCCTAAACTGATAAAATGGAATACCTATTATCTACACTTACTGATAATTTTAGTTGCATAGTGCATCAATAAGATAAAGGTAGCTTATAAAAATCCTATTAAAATATTATTTAGTGCAATTAACACATATGTTGCGGTTGCACAACTATGGAATTTTATTCGGAGTGTTGCGCCAAATTATATCACTCACCATAAGGTGTTAAATTAATTCTGCCACGATCGAGCAATCCCAAATCTCGCACATTCGGACATCAATGTTTCCAGCTATACACACATGTATGTATGGACTAATGTAGATACACACGTACTCAACGCATTGATCAGGCACTCTATCCAGCGGTGACGGGCGGCCGCCGCTAGCACTGGCTGGTGTGCAGAATTCATATCTTGCACGGGCTACCTATATGGTTTACATGGAAGAAATATTTTCGTTTCTATTGGTGTAGATGGGCGTAAACAGTGCAGAAATGAAAACTTGCACCGTGTAAGGCAGAAATAGGAATTATGGGATATGAGTTGTAAAGTACGTATGTGAAAATAATTGAAATTTTGTAAGAATAAATTTAGATACACCATTTCACCATCGAAAGCGTAAAATATTTACATAATGAGTAAAATATTTGGATTTTTAACATAATTTACCTCCTCATGCATTGATTGGAAATTTATTCATAGACTAGACTTATTTTGCATATGAAATTCTATTGCATGTTAACTTACTTCATATGGTTTACTTTATCAGCTGCACGATGTTCATAGTTTTCACATAAAGCTAATTCAAAGCAAATGTATTCCAATGTTTTTTGAAGCAAGTGTTTTAGGAATCATAAAATGGATATTATGTACATCTTGGTTATCTATGTAGAAAGAAAATATACGGATTTTTCCTTTTGATTTTCCCAGAGCCAAAAACGACAGTTTTCTTGCTGATTTAGCGGAAAGTTAGTTTTGTACTTGTGCTTTCAAATCTCAAGTACAAAATGCAAAATAATAAGCCTTCTGGTTCTGAATTCCGCAAACGGCGGAAAATTCAAGAAGTGGCAAAAAAAGACAATCAGGTGGGCTTTTGAAGTTTCTTTCGAGACCCGTGGCAAATTCAGAAGGTGTTTGTTTGGAAGGCTGCATTGAATCTCCTGCAGTTTTGGGTAGTGTTTTTAACTTCAGCAAAATGAAGCTGCTACATTTTGCCCAGGGATTAGATATGCCAGATGTATATAACTGGAACGATTTTTCTCCTGAAGCTATTAAAAAATGTACTTGTAAGTCCGAGTCAAATCATAGATTTTCCTTTCCCTAAAACAAACAACAGAAAGTTCAACGTATCCTTATACCAACAAACTTGAGCTGGAGGAGCAAAAATTTCAAGATCCTGGTTAATTCATTCTATCACTAAGACTGCTCGTTATTGTTTTTGTTGCTTTCTCTTTGCGAAAAAAAAGCAAATCAAGCAATGTCTAGCTCAGGATCATCTGATTGGAGCCATATGAGTCACATGCTAAAAATCCATGAAAATAGTTCATCTCATATTGAAAATTTTCGATCATAGAAACTGTTGGAAGTAGGCTTAAAGCAAAATCTAATCTTGAAAATGGGGTGGAAAACACATTGAAAGCTGAAGTAGCTCATTGGAGTAATGTTTTGTGTAGGCTTTTGATTTTCGTAAAATATCTTGGCAATCAGTCTTTAGCATTTCGGGGTACTTCAGAAAGATTATATGACCCAGATAATGGTAACTTTCTTAAACTTGTGGAAGCAATAGGTGACATTGACCCTATTATAGGAGAACATTTAAGAAGAATAAATAGCCAAGAGACTCAAAACAAATACCTTAGTAAAAATATACATTAATTATTTAATTTAATGGCTTCTTTAGTTAAAAGTAAAATAGCTAATATGATTAATAATGCAAAATACTATTCTATAATCGTAGATACAACCCCTGATAAAAGCCATATGGAGCAGGTCACCTCAACTATTAGGTTCGTTAGTAATCAAAATAGCATTTTTACAATTCGTGAGCATTTCTTAGGGTTTTTTGAATGTGCAGATAAGACTGGTGAAGGCTTAACCACATTAATTTTATGGGAATTGACAAATTTGAATATTCCTATCAGTACCTGTCGAGGTCAAGGCTACGACAACGGTTCCAATATGAAAGGAAAGCAATCTGGAATGCAGAATAGGATAAAAACTCTTTTTGTACCATGTTGTTCTCTTACGTTAAATTCAGTAGTGAATGATTCAGCCCGATGTTCGTTGGACGCTGTGAAATTCTTTGATATAGTACGTAATTTTTATGTATTTGTGTCGAGTTCTAAAAACCGATGGGATATTTATAAGCAAATTGTACCCAATTTGACCCTGAAACCACTTTCTGAAACTAGATGGGAAAGCAAAATAGATGCCCTTAAGCCATTGAAAATAATATAGGTGAAATATATGAAGCATTAATCAGAACTTCAGAAGCTGGAAATCCTGAGGTAAAAGTTCATGCTGAGTCATTAGAGAATAAGATTTTAGTTTATAAGTTAATTTGTAACGTGCTCATATGGTACGATATTTTAGAAAAAATTAATATGGTTAGCAAAAATTTGCAAGTTCAACGCGTAAATTTGTCAGCCAGCGTTTCAATATTAGATCAGATGTGTAAGTCCTTAGTGGAAATGCGAACAGATCAGGTATTTAGTCAGTACTTTCTTAAAGCTAAATTGATTGCTTTTGAATTAGATATATCACCAAATTTTCCCCAGTCTTCGTCTCTGCGCTCTCGCCACCATAAATCTTTTTATTCAAACGAATCTGTTGAAGTTTTATTAGATCCTGAAATGCAATATAAAGTTAACTTTTACTTTAAAATATTAGACCAAGATATAAACTCTACTAGTGAAAGATTTGAGCAGCTCCGAAATCATAATAGTATTTGTAGTTTCTTGTATGATATCCATGAAGCGGCCTTATTAGATAATTTGAATATCCTATGTAAGAACCTAGAAAATGCTTCAACATTTATTGACTCGAAAGATTTAAATGACGAAGAGATGTTCCAAGAATTAATGATGTTGTCTACGTTCGTTAAACCTCGTAGTTCACCCTCGGATGTATTGAATTACATTTATCAAACACATTTAGATCAATCATTTCCAAATTCAGTCATTGCCTTGAAAGTGCTTAATACGTTACCAATTACAGTCGCGTCAGGGGAACGTAGCTTTTTGAATTTTTGGCCGGGTTCAAGTTCAACCCTGTATAATGGTTGGCGTATTTTCAGTCTGTTAATGATATTTGTGACGGAGTGCACTTTAAATTCGTTTTTTTCCAGCTCGATTTTAATTTCTTCGCACATTTTATCCACATCATTTTCATTTACTGCTTCGATCCCTTTAATTACTACATTGAGACCTCGAAGAGCTTTAAGTCGGTAAGTGTAGAAACAAATTTTTGCCGATTCAAAGGCAGCAATTGTTTTTCGATAATCATCAATTGATTTCAATTGGACTTGTATGTCAATGTGGACACCTCGACGCAAGTTAGTACATTTAAATTGGTGGTGTCCAATTGTGATTTTAACTAGGTTAACAATCGTCACCATTGGCACATTTCGAACAAATATGGCAGTAGGCTTTATTTCTGGGATTTCAGAAGATTTCAATTCTGGGGTATCCATTTCACTAAGTGCGGCGTACCGGTTTTGCAGAAGTATAGGGTGTTCCGTATTGCGTTTTTTTGCAGACATACCTTGTACTGGTGGGCTCCGAATTTTCCGTTTCGCTGACGATTGTTTATTTTGCCGTAATGTAGGTTTAACGACCTCGGTGAAGAACCGATTTATCGGCGGTTGGACTTTGCCAGTGGCGAGAACTGGCAGAGATGGTGTTTGGGATAGAACGTTAACCATCCGGGTGATTCCAGATGGCCTTTGACTTTCCACATGTTCAATTTCATCGAGAGTGACGTCGTCAGGATGTTATTGATTGGCGTTCTGTTCTCTATCTCCTCCATTTGATCCTTGAGGAGGTGGTGCCGGTGGTTTAGACGGGCTCCTCTTGATCCCCATCTGTTCAATCAAAAAATGACTGCCAGAGAGTTATCAGAGATTCAACTTTAACACAATTAACTTTTGTACTTATAGCACTGCACGGCAAACACGACTTGTTACACGAAATTGTTACTGTCGACGAAACTAAAATTAAATAAAAATTATTTGAGGACTACAATGACTCAATATCGACTAGTAGGTTTAGCTATTGTGTCAATAGAAAAAGAGTTGGTAGAAACATTAGAATATGACCATTTGATTGCAGAGTTTGCGAAGCAAAAGGCCAGAAGAGTGCAATTTGTTTAGTTCTTAGTTTCTTTTTGAGCTATTTTTAATTTAAAGATTTTTAAATGAACTTTCTGTGATTTTGCAAATTTAATCTGAGGAATAGGCCTACCGGGGATACCTCATTAAAAAAAAGCGCGTAGAAATTTCTACCTCATGGATTACGTGGCAACGACTATTATTTGGCTTGGGCGCGCAAAGTTGCACGTTTGCACAGGTCGCCAAAAAAGCTTGAGCCGGTCCTGGTTGTGACTACATTGATTTGATCTTTTCTTAGAATATGTTTTGGTTCAATATCATCTTTATTTGCTCGTTGACTTAGTTTTGATGTATTTCTGGTTATCTATAAGTTTTAGTGGAGATAGGACGCGCGTCTGTTTGATTAATTTCGTGTTGGCACAGTGAGCTGCTTAATTGGTTTCCTTCTAAATGGAATATATTGGAGTATTTGACAGCGATTTCGCGAATTGGTTTAGCTTCTTCGTTGTTTGGATGGTCTAGCCTTAAAGATTCTTCTAGTAGTTTAAGACGATTGTGTGAATTGGATTTAGTGACTTTCGTTTTAAGGATTTGAGTCCCTTGTACGATGAGATTACAAAGGCTTAGAAAATCGTTTGATTTATTAGCCCAATTATTATTTTGGTTCTCGAATGTGGGTTTTATGTCATCGATCGGTTCAAGATCAAGTTCTGGTAAGCTGAATTCTTCGCCCTTTTCAGTTATATTTAGGATTTTTCAATTTTGATTATTGCTGTCTACAGCTGTGACAGCCTCACCTGAATATACTCCGAGAATTATTTCCCTTCGATTGACTATTCCTTCTTACACCTCAGGATTACTAAGGTTGACTTTTATGAAGTTTATTGACTGAGCTTTAATTGTAGAGCCTTGTACAATTTCGGTTTTTGGAAATTCTGGAATTTCACATTTTGATTTAAATGTGATATTTTGATTTTGGCTCGACGGGCCACTATGTTGCTCGAGTTTTTTTTATTTTGTTTGGAGTTTTTGAAGAAGGGAATTGAGGATCATGATCTCAATTAGCTGAAAGTCCTAAATCTGGGTAGTTAGGCAGATTTTTGAGGCTTATTGGCTCGATATTCATCACTTCGTTCTTAACTGATAACAACTTTTATGAGAAATTGATGATGCAACTTAATTTGCATAGAAAATCACATTCTTTAAGACCGTCGAACGGTATATTTGACTCTTCTACAATAACGAAAAGTTCATGTTGTAAGCGTTGACGTGGAAACTGCAAATTGATAACGGACGAATCTACTGCTGAAGTGGTTGCGGATATTCCCTGCAAATCGGCATGTTTTCCTACGTTAACAAGAGTCTTACCAGACAGTGCCTTTCCTTTTATGATTTGGACCGAAGCTCCAGAGTCTTTGAGAAATTTGAAAGTGTAATTATTAGAATTAGACCTACAGAGATGTACTATTTTGGGAATGTTTAATCTGTTTTTAGGATTTTTTTCCTGTTCGGAGGACTTTATCCGTTTTTATGGATGGTTAACAATCTTCGTTAATGCACCTGTTTTGTTAAACTGATTACCTTGAACGTTCTCATATTTGTTAATTGGTTAACAACAAATTGAGAGTTTCGGGAATATTATTAGATCATGGATCTTAGTAAGTTTTACGAGTTGTATACATGGGTGGTACATAATAATTTATTCACTTTTTGTATGTTTGCAGAGCACGCCCTAGGCGATGAATATCGATATAAGGGAAAGTACTGGATTTTCATTATTTCATATGAATTTTTGTTTTTAACAAATAATTAAATTCGGTTTGGCTGTTTGAACCTTGAGCTTTTGTAAATCTAGGTATTCCAAGTAGAGATAGGAAAAGCAACTCTTTGCTGAGATTGGAACATTTGCGTCTGACTCAGTAAAAAGATTCGAATCAGTGATATGCATCATTTGGAACATTTGGTACATTGAGTCCGAAGAGATGTTTGCTAGCATGAGTTAGAAACAAGGTATACAAACAGATCGAGTTTCTAAATTGGTTCGTTCTGTGCACCGGTTTGGTGTCGGTAGAGTGATAGAATACGCTCAACAGGGCTGCCAGAGTTTGATATGCTCTGTGTTTGAGCAAATTTCATTTAAAAAAAATTGCAAAACGCGCTGCGCTATAATCCTTAATGAGCTGTTGTTGAATTTACTTATGCGTTGTAGAAAAACTAGATGGCGCTGCCATATTGGTCAACCCTGACCGGAATCGCGATAGAAAGATCACTACCATAGACTCCGTGCGCGCGGCGGCCACAAATATTAAGCTGTGAAGTAAAATAAAAGTATTGGGATAATAAATAGTTATTTTATTTTCTGATACAGCATCTCAGAAGTGGGATAATAAAATATTTCGGTCGAGAAAGTTTAAGTTAACGCGGATGCAATCGAGTTTCGGCGGTACTGAGTGTATTTCAAGTTGCAGTAATGACTGAACGAGGAGGAAACGACGACACGTGTGGATCGGTATCCACTGTACAGTACAGATACCTTAACTTCGATAAGATCTTGCCGACATTCAACCCGGTAAGTGGAGACAACCGAAATATTACTACGTTCATACAGCGCATGGAGGAGTTTGGAACGCTGTACGATTGGGATGAAACTACACTTGTGCACCACGTGCTTGGAAGTCTTGAAGGAGTCGCTAAATTGTGGCGGAATGCCATATCATCTGAAGAAAGAACGTGGACGAAATGGAAGGCATTGCTGTTGGAAACTTTTCCAATACAAAAAAGTCAATTGGATTTACGCATTGACGCCCAAAACTACACGAAAAGACTAGGACAGAACATAACGGAATACTACTTCGAAAAGCTATCACGTTGCATCAAAGCACAAATGGATTAGAGAGAAACAATCGAGTGGATAGTGAAGGGAATCAACAATCATCGTTACAGAGATCATCTGGGGCCACTCTCGCGGTACAGAAAACCGTCCGAGCTGCTACCCGATCTTGTCGCTGCAGCAAAATACATATCCGAAGATAGCAGAGAAAGACTTCCAACTCAAACTAATAAATTCGTCGGCGCTGAATCAACAAAGAGAGCGCCAACATGTTTTAAATGTAGCCACCCTGGACATTACGCACGAGACTGTGGTAAACCTTCCCGTAACGTCCAGAAGTCAAACACATACCCAAAACCTGGCCACCAGCAAGTGCTACACGTACAGAGAAACAGTCATGAGAAATATGTAAAAACCGCAACATTAAATAAAAACAAAAATGTCCAGTGTTACATCGATCTTGGAAGTAGTTGTGTGACAATAAGAGAAGCGACCGCTAGGCAGCTGGGATTGACGTTTTACGAAGACGATAACCTACAAAATTTAGTAGGCTACGGAAACGGTATCGTTTAGCCAATCGGACTCTTAACAACAACAGTCGAAATCGATGGAGTAGCGGCGCTTGTAAAAATTCATGTATAGATCAAATCGATCAGCTTTATGGGAAACGCTACTTTACTAGTTTGGATCTCTATAGTGGATACTATCAAGTTGAAATAAGCGAAAATTCACGCGATAAAACTGCTTTCGTAACGCCTGATGGGCACTTTCAGTTTAAAAGAATGCCGTTTGGGCTATGCAATGCCCCAGCAGTGTTTCAAAGACTTATCAACACAGTTTTAAATAAAATTCCTTATGGCACTGCCATGGCCTACCTTGATGACATAATCATCACAAGCCATTCAATAGAAGACGGCTTAGTTAAATTGGAGCAAGTATTTAAGGTGATAGAATCCTCGGGTCTTACTATTCGTCTCGACAAATGTTATTTTTTGTGTAAAAAAATAGAATATCTCGGATTTCAAATCTCCTTGAATACCATCGAACCAGGTGCTAGAAAAATTGAAGCTCTACGTAATTTTCCGATACCCAAAGACGTTCATAAAGTCCGTAGCTTTATTGGCCTATCTAGTTACTACCGTAGGTTCATCAAAAACTTTTCAATTGTAATGAGACCTCTAACGGATTTGTTGGCGAAAAATGTTAAATTTGAATGGAACTCACAACATCAAAACGCTTTCGATACTATAAAAACATTATTACTAGTTTTCCAATCCTTCGGATCTATAATCCACACGCCAAAACAGAAGTGCACACTGATGCCAGTGCGTTGGGTGTAGGAGCTGTACTACTTCAAGAGCAAAATGATAAGAAATACCATCCGATAGCTTACTGTAGTAGAAAAATTTCTAAGGAAGAGTCTAAATATTCATCCATTGAATTGGAGGCTTTAGCAATTGTGAGTGCTCTAGAAAAATTCAGAGTATATTTGATAGGGATAAATTTCGTAATAAAGACTGACTGTAATAGTCTTCGACTTTTGGATTCAAAAAGGGAAATGAGTCCAAGAATAGCACGTTGGTTTATGAAATTATCAGAATTCAATTACCACATTGAATATTGGAAAGGTTCACTTAATAGAGTTGCAGATAGTTTAAGTAGAAACCCTGTATGTAATGAGGAAGATACTGGTGTAGCTAGTTTACACATTTTCGGAATCACAATGACAACTGAATGGGTTGCTGTAATGCAACGTCAGAGTGCAGAAATATTGCAAGTTAGAAATAAACTTGAAGCTGGGGATGCACAAACCCACGAAAAATTTACTATGCATAATGGACGAGTGTACAAGACTACTAAAAACAGATGGAGACTATAAGTTCCGACCGAGCTCAGATATGAACTTATCGCTGAAGCCCATAAGAATTTATGTCACCTAGGGATTAGTAAGACTGTACACAAGTTCAAACACTGCTACTATTTCCCTAAAATGCAAGAAGAGGTAGCCAAGTATATAAATCGGTGCATAAATTGTCTCTACTATAAAGTCCCAACTGGAAAGCAGCCCGGATTCTTACATCCTCTTGACAAAGAGAACACACCCTTTCACACCGTACACGCAGATCATTTGGGGCCGTTTGTTAAAACTAAAGCAAACAATAAGTATGTTTTCGTGTTAATAGACGGATTCACCAAATATGTATTTTTAAAATCCGTTTATAACGTTGATACAGAGGAGGCGGTACTCTGTCTGAATGAATTCATAGCAAATTATGGGAAACCTAGTAGAATAATTACTGACCGCGGAACTGCGTTTACTGCTAAGAAGTTCGAGGAATATTGTCTTAAACTGGAGATAAACCACATCAAAGTAGCGAGTCGTACGCCTAGGG
Organism: Oxycera nigricornis; assembly: GCA_963942545.1. Classification (NCBI taxonomy): domain Eukaryota; kingdom Metazoa; phylum Arthropoda; class Insecta; order Diptera; family Stratiomyidae; genus Oxycera; species Oxycera nigricornis. The sequence goes on from OZ012662.1 coordinate 72,807,719, forward strand.
CCAATGGCCAAGTTGAACGACTAAATCGAAGTTTAGTATCCGCCCTTAGCTCTATATCGAAGGGATTAGATTGTTTAGACTGCGATAAGAAAATTGGAGAAGTCCAATGGGCTCTTAATAACTCTGTACAGCGTGTAACAAAAGAGACACCTTCTAGTCTAGTGTTTCGATATGAAGGAATGGGGTTTCATGATAGTCCGCTTACTAGAGAGATCCAAACAGTGAACAACCAGGTTGAAAATCCACCGCTCACTCGAGATGTGGAGAGATTGTTGGAAGATAATCGTGATAAGATGAAACGCCAATTTGACAAAAGTCGGGCAAAACCACCGACTCTATCAATCGGGCAATTGGTGCTGGTGAGGGCAGAGGCGCCGTCAACTGGTGATAGTAGAAAGTTAAGGCCTAGATTTAAGGGTCCATATCAAGTTAAAAAGGTTTTGCAAAATGACCGATATGTCATAGCCGATGTGGAAGGAGAGCAACAGTCTAGCCGTTGCTTCGAGGGGGTCTTTTCTATCGACAAACTTAAACCGATCTCTCAGTACTAAATTTTTCTAAAGTATGTCAAATTACTTCCCTGATCGAATTTATATAATAATAATTTAACTTATCAAATTTGAATTTTGTAACCATAAGCTTTTCCTGATTTGAGTTTTGTAATGAATTGTGAAATGAATTTATACGACGCTTGGTTTTGTGGAGGCACGCGCATGACGAGGACGTCATTAATTGTAGTATGGCCGAGTTGTTGTTGAATTTATTTATGCGTTGTAGAAAAACTAGATGGCGCTGCCATATTGGTCAACCCTGACCGGAATCGCGATAGAAAGATCACTACCATAGACTCCGTGCGCGCGGCGGCCACAAATATTAAGCTGTGAAGTAAAATAAAAGTATTGGAGAATATATAGTTATTTTATTTTCTGATACAACAGAGCTTTCCGTATTGAAGAAGAACTCAAATCTGTAAGCCCATATTTGGCTGAAAATCCGAAAAACATAGCTGCAGTGTAAACTCTCACACAAAATGTATAAAAGCACAATTGAATTTTAACCATTTAATAAATGACAAAAACCAACATCTTCAAATCGTACAATATTGTATGGTACTGCCTTTTAAATTACCACTATCGAAACTTCTAATTATATCTTAATATATTTGGAAAGTATGACTGGCAACCCTATGTCAACATATTATCGCTCTTAACTTAATCTCTTGACTCAGCTCGAGTTCTCACTTAAGTGACGCGGAGTAAAGTGATTAAGCAATGTTTCAGTTTATTTCAAGTTCCAAATGATGCATTCGAAACATTGTTACTGTTCCAATCTTTCGAATCACTTTGATGTTTCGAAACACTGAGTCAGTTCACTAAAGATTTACACACCTCTTATTCCAAGTCTTACTTTTCAAGTAGATGTTTCCTCAGTGCTGTTTTGAAAGATGATAGTTGTAGAAATTAGCCGCACTGTAAGTTGGATCCCTCCTTAGTCTTTCTGTCATAGCAAATTGTATTACTATGTAATCTGCGTTTCTCATATAGTCATTTTTTCCCAAATGCCTATCTAGTTTGATTGGTCTTCCTTCATTTGCATTGTATATTTTTATGTATGAATTTCCCCGTATTCCATGCAAATCAATCGTTCAGGTTAGTCTTTGTAGGTTTTAGATAATATTATACACCATGGTGATAATTCGTGCTATGTTCATTACGTTATTATTTATTGTTTGATTCTCTATAAGGAATCTATGTGCAATTCTCGAATATTTGTGTGCCTTATTGATTTTGATTTTAGTGTGGCTACGAAAGTACCTGAAATAACGTGGGAGACCAACAATAGCTGCAAATTTCGCTCCCAATTCATTAATTTGTGCTGTTTAGAGAGTTTTTCGTCTATTTTTAGACCCAGCTATTGTTTTTGCTCATCCCTTTTTAAGACATTGTAATGCCGCGTAGCATGGTACGCTCAGAAGCGGCAACCCCGCACCCCATTCACGGTCATCTGAAAAACCAGTCACACTGCTCGAACTCGGGAATCCGGATTGGCAGCTGCCCGACTGGTTCTTGCGAGAGAACCGTTATCGGATCGGGAGTAAAATCGCTGGCGAAAGGAAGAAATGAAAGAGAATCTGGTTCATCTCGGTCACTCGGGCGGAAAGTTTTGTGGAACGGATTGAGTTTTCGGGGTGAATGCAACACTGAACAAAGGAGATTTCCGAAAGATTCATCAAGATGTTTGTTAGTATTCTGGAAATAAAGGTTCGTGTGAGTCCCGACAAAGAGTGAAAGTGTGCTTCGAGTCAAGCAATTAATTTTCTATTCGTTTCAAAACAAACTTGAAATGTGCAAAAGCGTGGAATCTGACCCCTAATTGATCCCACGTTTTTCACCTTTTAAGAATAGACTTCAAAGCATTGTTCTATATGCTGAATTTTTGCGACTAATCAGTTCCAAGTGTGGTTATATCTGAACGCGTGAAAACTGAAGCATTTCGACGTGATTATGTGAAGAATGTATGGAGGCGTGGATCACGAGTTCTGCCCTTCCTTTGATTTCGTAAATGTGCACTCTCGATGGAAGATGAACTTCTTTGGATGCTAACTTCTTAGCCGGGGATCCTTTCTGTTGGACTGATGTAAGGAGGAACTCAAAAGGAAGCTGTCGTATACCTAGAAGAAGAAAAATATATAAATTTTTTTTCTCTCGACCATAATAATAGTATCCCAAATCTAAGAGATCTTGCTTGTTATATATTTTTTTTGTGGAAGAAACTTAGAATAAAAACTTCGCTTGGACACAGTCCGCTTACAGAAGTTCGCCCCAGCGACATTATATGCCTTATTTTCACATGTGAGTACGTCGGAGAGGAGTCAACCGTGCAAGCCACTTGCTCTCGCGTGTTCCACGCTGTGTGCATGGAGCAATGGATGAGAAAGAATCCAAGCTGTCCCTTGTGTCGGAAGCTCTGCATTCCCAGAGATCTAAAACCGATCACCATGAGAAACCGAAGGGGAGTTGCGGGTCCTTCAACAGAAGAGGAATCTCGACCTCTGACTCAATCTCAAGGAGCTATACGAAGGTCATCTCGATACCAAACTCGATCACAGACAGCTCGGCAAATGGTGTCCCCTACATCAGAGCAAGGAACGACAGCTATTGCCAAGCCTTCTCTACAGCAAGTGAATGTGGAGAGGTGTGAATGTGCAGACATGATATCAGCTCAACCGGAGGCCGGAAATACTCCGGCGTTGACTCTTCAACAATAACAGAAATGGTTGCCTCAACTTGTTTGAGACGCGGTCAGGCAAGAGATAGCGAGTCTCGCGCAGGCACACACTCCACCAGGCCCTGTGTTTATGAAGGAATGATTCTATCAACCGGCGAGTTCACCTTAACCCGCTCTCCACCTCACGCGCCCTAACCATTATCCAAGGGTAGAACCTGAAGTTAAGCGGCAGACAGGGATCACTCCCAGTGTATAAATTTTTGTTTCAGGTCCGCACACTAACTCGAAACACATTTCGAGGAAATATCAGCTTGCTTTGCCAGTTTCTTCACGTTTTACTGGTAGAAGAAGCAGCTGACTGATACTGGAGGTACTAACGTGGTGCGGAATATATGGAATGACACATATGTTGACAGACGTTGCGGGATCGTTGCGGAGACAGTATGTCTGAATTAGAAATCCGAGAGTTAATTTGCAGCCGGAAGCAGGGTGTACACGAACCGTTTGATGTGTTCTGTGGCAACGTTCTCCGGCTTCCCGACCATTTGACGTTCCCATAGGTGACGTAGAGCTGACGGAGTTACTGTGCTTGAATTTCTGTATGGACCTCCGTAACAGCCTGCTGCATCTTCCATTTATCTCGGTGCAGATACTGCGCACCTATGCGCATCATTGTTGGAACTGTCGGAATCAGTGGCGTACCAAAGGAGGGAAGGGTACGGGTTCAAACCCCCCCCCCTGAAGAAGAATTGAATGCTGAGTTGACTCTGTGGTACAGAAAGGTAGGGCATCTTGAAATAGTAAACAGCCCAAAAGCGGCCATAGATGGGTTAAGCATGTGTAATTCAAACATTTTGCCGAATATATCGAAATTGCTAGAAATATTGGCTGTTCTTCTAGTATCTACGTGTACAAACGAACGATAATTTTCAACATTACGATGACTAAAAACATACTTGCGAAATTCCACCAGCAATGAACGGCTAAATGGATTTGCACTTTCAAATATTCATAGAGTTCTCACTCCATCTACAGAAGATGTGTTAAATGAGCTAATGAAACAAAAATCGTCGTTTAGATATTTCACTATAATTTTATCCGGCGAAGGGCTCTGTTTTATGCTTGGACATAAAATTAAAATCCCATTTTACACTGTTTCTCACCGTAACTTAAGATGAGTTTTGAATACTAAGTTTATATCATTATCGGCATTTTAAAACTTTGATCACCTCGCGTAAATTTAGAAAATTCGAAGACTCGAATGTTATGAATTATACATCTCAAGCATATTTACATAAGGCCTCGTCATTGCCTGGGAAGAGGTTGGTAAAAATAATAATCGATGGCACAACTGCCAAAATTGGGCCTTCAGGCAATATTAGAGTTATTTCATTTACTTGACCAAGGATGTGAATGGGTCAGGAACACGCTCACCCGTGATTATTACCCTGATTTCATTCAGGTTCTCATTCACAGCTGAGTGAAATGATAGTGCGGCATCAAATCTCATTCCCAAAAACTATTTGTCGACAAGGAGCCTTGAACTAGCGTTAACCACTAACTAAGTCACCCACTTTAACAATTATTCGCCGTGACACTCTGGAACGTGGGAGTTGAGTGAGATTCAGTATCTCTAGGCAATTAGATCTTTCATCTATTTCACAGTAAAACCCATATGGGCCTGATTTACGGCCTATGGTGCTTTAGTGATCTCACCTTGGGGTGATACCGGCATAGTTTGCACAAATTGGACCCGTGTGTGCCGTTATCTTTTACTTATTGTATGAGGCCTAGCAATTTTATATATACATAGATAAAAAGTTGGTAGGAACATTAGAATATGGTCACCTGATTGAAAGTTTTCGAAGTAAAATTCCAGAAAAGTGTAATTTATTTAATTCGCACCCATATCTTAGTAACAACAGTTATATTTTTAAATGTTTCTTTCTATCTTTGATCAGAACCCTCAAAAAATGGATTGTTTTATTTTGTCATATTATTTGTAATCTGAGGATTAGGCCTATTGGGAACACCTCATTAAAAAAACGCGTACAAAAAGTCTACCTCATGAGTTACGTGGAAATGACGACAAATTTGCTTGAGAGCGCAGAGTTTCTTCCCTGATTACGATAATACTCTGCCTGTCCTTTTGTGACAGTTTCACTTTTCCACGGCATTTACTTCATTAGTTGCTTTCATTTCTAGTCTGTAGGTATTGAAGGCGTTTCAATATATGTACTTGCAAACATACATATACACTTTACGGTTCAAAGTAAGTCTACAAATACAGTGTAGATTCTTTCACACGTCAAGCGCATAATTTTATAATTCGAATGAAAATATCATGAATGATTCAAGTAAATGAAACCAGACAAGCAATCGGGCTATAGTCTGCCAGAATTATTTTTGGAGGACTCCAACTTTGACCGGTGAAAAAGTATGATTAAGTATGATTACATAATAATATAATATTTATCTTCATATCTACACCGAAGCACTAGCAAACGTAGCTAGTCAAGACTTCAAAAATATGACCCCCCTTATCAAAATCCTGCGTACGCCAGTAGCGTACGGAAGACAGGACACTTTTACGATGAGTGCGAAGCTGAGCGCACCACATTCTGCTATAGATGTGGCAAAGAAGGCGCATACAAACCAAAATGCGAGTTTTGTATACGAAGAAAAAACTGTAGAACGGAGAGGCTTCACCAACATCCGAGATCTCCCCTTGTTCAGTACTGGCCCTTAAAATAAATCCCGTCGTAGCCCCTGTACCTTCAAGTATTTCGGAACCGAAAACGGAAAAGTTTACCTCAAGCAATCTTATCCGCATCTTGCCGCGAGATAATCTTCAGTATAATCGTTCACCTCTCTCAGAGGAACAATTTCATCTGCAGGATCACAGCTACTCCATGCAATATAAGCCTTATCACGTGCATTTTCTCGAATAGCGCCGAGCCACACAGCGTATTTTTGGTGTGGAGGAGCTTTCTTCAGTGGCTCCGAAGAGGTGTACTCGTCGACTGAGGTGCTTCTGGAAGAAGGTCTTACGCACAAAAAGACGTTACTTTGCGGCCACTATAGTGGACTGGCCTACAGATGACCTCCGATCACATGCTTACGTCACTTTATTTGGTAAATGAAAAACTCGTGGCTCGATTGACACCGGTGCTAGCGTATCACCGCAGGTTTCTGGAAAGCAATCGACACCGCGTAGAGAAGCTTCATTTAAGCCTCAAGACTGCTCACGGCATCCAACACCGCACAGTCGGCAGAGCCACATGTACCATCACCTTCCGCGGTAAGACGAAAACTTCTACTATCATTCGTGATTATCTCTTCCCTACGCCAAGATCTGTATCTGGGAGTGGATTTGGCTGTGCTTTGCACCCCAAAAGATGCAAAGATTGATGGGTAAGGTCGTCCCAGCACACCTACGCCACCAGGTCTTCGTCTACTTAGATGACCTCCTGTTGATCACAGAGACACTTAGTGAGCACTTCCAGCTGCTCCAGGAAGTCGCAGTATGCTTACGGAAAGCCGGATTTACTATCAATATTGAGAAGAGCAAGTTCCTCATGAAAGAGGTACGATATTTGGGCCACATAATTGGTCACGGCACGATTTGCACAGATCCTAGCAAGGTACAAGCCATAACGGAGAGCGATGTGATTGCGTGGGAAACTAATGAACAAACCATCAAGCAGTTCGGGAAGTATCTTAATCAACTAATGAAATGAAAGCATTACGCGTCCTGAAATAGTTGCTTAGGCATGTCATCAAAACAAAACAAAAAAAAACGTCATTCGCTACTTTATTATATTAAATCTTAATCGCTAGTAAATATAAAGCACAACATTGCATAAAACATCAAAACATGCAGAAAAAATTCACTCTTAAATATTAATTTAAAGGCTAAACTCTATGTTAGATACTAAATGAAGAGTTCTTCATAGACAGATTGTTGAACAATCACGAATAATAAGACTCATTAAATATTTAGAAATAATTTATAAATTTCAAAAATATAGAATAAGCCGAAAAGTGAAAGTCAAAAAATAAGAAAACTGTGAATATTTATAATAAAAATGCAAATACATAGGATCGTTACCATAATTTACAAATATTGTGTAACCCAAGCGAAGATACCACGAAACGGTGAATGGGGACAGAAATACATAAGTGAAAATATGATTAATTGAATATATTGAAATGATTACTTCCTGCGCATTAATTGAAAAAAATATATGTAAAGATTGAGTAGTAGTCATAGTAGTCTATTTTTTCTTTGTTGTCAAGCAAAATCGATGCTATCAATGTTATCTGCACTGTTGCTCATGCGTATGATTTTTATTTGCAATGATTGTTTTTTTTACTATATGTAGTAAATCACAACTATTTTAGAGTATAAAGTAAAATTATCATTTTTTTGTTCCTTTATCTTTCAAATTAAACAGAATGCGTCCAAACCGGTAATGAAGTGAATGAAGTTATTACAAAGAGAGGAATTATTATGGAAAAATATCATCTACAAATATATATTTGCTGCATGTTTATAAATATCCACAGAAAGTGAAGGAATTGAATTGAATATACGAAACACAGGTTTGTTAATTAATTTACATGAATATGATTGATGAAAATTGGTTAATTCTCTATTTTAATGCATACACCCATGATTATGAATGAGAAAAATCCAGAAAAATGAATTATAAATTGAAAAAGACAAGCTGGAAAAAATAAACATGGACTAAAAACCTAATCAGCGACAGTTTCCCTAAGGGCCTCCCTCCTTCTGGCTTTAAGGAACAGGGTTCATTCCGACTAGGGTAAGTATTTGGTGGACCTAGTGCGCACAGCACATGCCAACACGCAAGCGCTAGGCCATGGTAGGGTGGGCCCAGGCAGCGACATCTGCGCCTGGCGAGCTCCGCTAAAGCTCGTCTCCCTAATCGAAAATAGCCCCGGGACTTTAATTGCATTGAGCAGGACGAAAATCTTGTTGCCTTGAAATTTCGAAGCGATATCGTTCGCCAACTTACATTTCATTACGACATAACAGTTGACTTTGATCAAAGGTTATCAAAGGATTCTTTTCTGAGAGCTGTCGAGAAATGAACTGTACAAACAACAATTCGGTACGTTCTCGCTTCAGCTTTGTTTTACATCGTCCTCGTGGGCGCTCTTTGATATCAAAGTTTAGTCGTTTGTTTTGATCTTACGTACAAGTTCCTTTATTTTTCTTGGTTTAGACTCTCTTGTTTTTCGTGCACTGATTGGCGTTGGGATGTAATGCGGTGGATTTACTTGGCTGGTGCATGGTTCAGGCTTATATTATTCTGAATGCTGTTGCTTATGCCTTTGTAATTCAGTAATTTCACCTTCCTCAGCCATACTTTTTCTTGTTAGGTTTCGATTTCTCTAACTGCTTTCCTTGGTCCATGTTCAGCAATAGGTCCAAAATTCGTCGATGCAAGATCGCCATGTTCTAATTCGCATCGGAAACTTATAAGGAAACCAGAAATCAATTGCATAGTAGAATGGCAAGCGAAAAATCGCCTTCTAAAGGGAAAAAACACAAAGCTGGTGATTTTAGTGCAAGCTAAGCATTATTTGACCAAAGAACTTATAGGTTTGGTAGTTGCGATTGTGAAGAATTCTTGACGTGGTAAAAAATGTGTATTTTGCATGCGTTCCCTCTCACCGCTCTCGAAATTGATTTGTTCCCCTCACGAAATACGTATCTACCTGCGTACTCACTGCTTTAGGCCACATGTGTTGGGATGAATTATAACAATTCATGTTATTGATAATTTTTGAATTTATATATTTGAGAACATATCTGCGATGGTGATGTTGTATTTACAAAAATGTATAATCAAGTTTACCAAATTTTTTACAAAATGTATAATCACGTTTGTTGGAATTAAATGCAAATTCTAATTAGCAGGTGTAAGCTACACCTTAAAAAATATAGTTCACGCGTAGTGCACTTGGCGCTACGTTACTAAACTGTAACGAAGAAATGTCAAACAAAACGTGAATAAATATTTCTTCTTGTATCAGCAGCGAAACCAATAGGACGCATTTTCATTTCTCGTCCCACTGGCAATTTACCTCTGTCAACAGGTTATGGGCCCAGGGATTCGTTTTTGGCGAGAAATACAAAAGGTATACTGATAAAAAAGAAGGTGAAACCGCTATGGCAACTCAACAGATTTCAATCGAGAAATTGCGAGGACGTGAAAACTTTGATGTTTGGAAAATAGCGGCGAAATCATATCTGGCGATAAAGGATTTGTCGTCGTACACGGAATGGGAATCGGCAGCAGATGCGAGCTCCGAGAAAAGGAAAAACGATTTGAAGGCTTTGTCTGAAATCACATTGTTGTTAGATCCTGCAATATATTCGTACATTAGTGATGCCAATACCGCGAAAGAAGCGTGGACAAGTTTAACTACTGCATTCGAAGATAACAACACACGGCGGAAAATTTAGATTCTACATCAACTCGTTACGCTCAACCTAAGTAACTGTACGTCAATGGAAGACTACGTGAACCGAAAAATGCTGTTGTGGTCTAAAGTAAAACGCGCTGGGTTCAACATTGATGACGAAGTCGCTGGTTGTTTGTTGCTTGGTGGTTTGACCGAAGAATATCGTGCAATGGTCATGGGAATCGAGAATTATGGGGGTTCATTGAGAGCCGATGCAATTAAAACAATATTGTTGCAAGAAACGCAATTAAGTCCGCAGCTGAGTGAAAGTGTTATGGTGACAAAAGTGAACAAACAGAAGTTCAAACCAAATAAAAAATTCATTTGCTACGAGTGCGGTGAGCAAGGCCATATTGCCAGCTATTGCAAAAAACGAAAAGAAAAGAGAAGCAAAAGCGATACAGTTATGTTTTCATCGTTTTTGGCAAACGATCGAGCGTCACGCGATTGGTTGATAGATTCGGGTGCTTCAGCGCACATGACAATGTGCAAATCGTTTCTGAACAACAAAACTGAAGCGAAACACAAAGAAATCGTGGTAGCGAACAGTGCAACAGTACCAATTGAGTATGTTGGGCAAGCGCAGCTAAACCTACCGAACGGTAAAACTGCAACACTACAGGACGTGCAGTATGTGCCAAAATTGTGTGCAAATCTGTTATCGGTAAGCCAAATGGTGAAAAATGGCAATAAAGTGAATTTTAATGAAAACGGATGCAAGATTTTCAATCGCCATGGAATATTGGTTGCGATGGCATCGCTAGAAAACAACATGTTTAAATTAAATCATGTACGAATTGCCAGTTCGAGTGTCGTGAGTGATGCGGCCGAAAAAAACTCATTAAATTTGATCGCCTTCAAAACAATTGAGTGTTCGCAAATTTGGCACCGCCGATTGGGGCACGTCGGAATCGACAAGTTGAAAATTTTAAAGAAAAATTCAATACCCGAGATGAATTTTTCTGAGGCGGTTGTGTGTGAAACGTGCGTTAAAGGAAAGCAAACGAGACAAACGACCAGAAACGAAGGAAAGCGTGCGACACGCTTATTGGAATTAGTACATACAGACGTTTGCGGACCAATGTCGGTCAATTCTTTCGGCGGTGGTCGATTTTTCATTACCTTTTTGGATGGTTTTTCAAAAAAATTGTTCGTGTTTATAATGAAGCGGAAATCGGAAGCTTTCGAGTGTTTCATTCGATTTAAAAACTTTGTCGAACGTCAGACTGGAATGCGGATTAAAACGATTCGTACGGACAATGGAAAAGAATACGTCAACAGTTCTTTTCGTTAGTTCTGTGTCCGAAGCGGGATTCAACATCAAACAACAGCCCCGTACACGCCAGAACAAAACGGAATGGCGAAGCGAATGAATCGCACAATCGTTGAAAAGGTGCATTGTATGCTGATTTGCCGAAACAGTTTTGGGCCGAAGCCGTGAATACCGCAGCGTACATAATTAATCGAATTCACTGTTGATCAATTGGATTCAAATCGCCGGAAGAGATCTGGTCAAAAGAAGCACCGGATTTGAGTGTTTTGCGAATTTTCGGATGCAAAGCAATGGCTCATGTACCAAAACAAAAACGCAAGAAATTGGATGCAAAATCAACAGATTGCATATTCATTGGTGTTTGTAGTGAATCGGAAGCGTTTCGATTGTATGACAAGCAAACGAAGAAAATCGTAATTAGCCGTGATGTTATCTTCATCGAAGAGCCATTTCCACAGGTAATTAATATCAACAAAGGTAAAACTAATTCTTCTCAATTGCCGGTAGTAAGCGATTACAAAAACGATGATGAGGTTGAATTGAAAGTTGACAATGTCAATTCAGAGGGCGTGGAGAGAAAAGATGAATTATCCATTGTTAACGAAATCATCGCATCTAGTACAGACTCATCGAGCATTGGAAGCAGTGATTCACTCATCAATGGAACTGATAATACATCAAACTACGTGCCAGATGAAGATCTCGAAATCCCAGATTATGTGCGCCGATCTGAACGAATTGCCAATCGGCAGATGTCACATTCAAATTTCAGCGCTGCAAAGTGCCTAGAAAGTGATCCAGAAACCGTCAGAGCTGCAATGTCGAGTCCGAATGCTGAATCGTGGAAATGCGCAATGAACGACGAAATTAAATCGTTGCGTGATAATCTAACGTGGAAATTGGTCAATTTGCCGAAAGATAAAAAAGCTATTCGATGCAAATGGGTGTTTAAAGCCAAACGAAATATTAGTGGTGAAGTGATTCCACACAAAGCGAGACTCGTCGTGAAAGGGTATTCGCAGAAGGAAGGTGTCGATTACGAAGAGACGTTTTCGCCAGTCGTAAAGTATACATCGATACGTTTCTTATTGGCAATGTCGGCGAAGTACGATTTGGATATTCAGCAGATGGACGCCGTTACTGCGTTTCTCAACGGTGATCTGAAGGAAGATATCTACATGAATCAACCGGAAAGGTTCGATGATGGTTCGAAACGTGTGAAGTTAGAAAAATCATTGTATGGGCTGAAGCAGTCAAGTCAAATGTGGAACCAAAAGCTCAATGACGTGCTTATCAATTTTGGCTTGGAAAGGTCAGAGGCCGATTAGTGCATTTACCACTAAGCCAATGGTAAGAAGATGCTTATTGTTGCAATTTACGTTGACGACGTGCTGATTTTCTCAAATAATAACGAGCTTACACAACAGTTGAAGGATAAACTGAGACGAAATTTCAAGATGAAAGATTTGGGAAATGCATCGTCCGTACTTGGCATACACATCACTCGAAACAGAACGGCCGGCACTATTGCGATTGATCAAGCACAATACATCAGGAGCATTTTGGAGCGCTTTGGCATGAGTGATTGCAATCAAGTCACAACCCCACTTGACTTGAATCAAAAGGTATCATGGAATATGTGCCCATCCAGTGAAAGAGAGAAGCGTGAAATGGAAAACGTGCCATATAAGCAAGCGATTGGCAGCCTTCTATTTTCGGCACAGATTTCCCGGCCAGATATCTGCTTTGCTGTGAATTTGCTGAGTCGCTACAGCACCAATACAGGGAAAGCACACTGGGCCGCCGTAAAACGTGTGTTTCGCTACCTTAAAGGAACTGTGGAAAGGAAACTCATTTACGACAATTCGTCGAAAGTAATTGCAGGATTTAGTGACGCTGACTGGGCAAGCGATTTAGACGAGTGAAAGTCGACAACTGGCTACGTGTTTACTGCACAGGGTGCGGCAGTATCATGGTGTACGAAACGGCAACCGACCATAGCGTTGTCAACCACGGAAGCTGAATTCATGGCGATGGACGTAACAATTCAAGAGTCGATATGGTTGAAAAGACTTGAAACCGAACTTTTTATCGACTCACCGAAACAAATGGTCATACACTGCGATAACAAAATAGCAATTCAGTTGGCATCGAATTTCGCTTACTCTTCACGGACAAAGCACATCGAAATCAAATCGAAATTCATCCGTGAGAAAATCGAGAGCGGTCAAATCAAAATCAAATATTTGCAAACGAATGAAATGATGGCAGACATTTTCATGAAAGCGGTTGTCAGCAATAAACATGCAATGTTTAGTAAACTGTTAGGCTTAGTCTGAATTATTTTCACTGTATGCAAATATTTTCTCCATCAATTTAATTTATTCTGAATTTAATTGAGTTACCTTATGCTTTAAAGGAATACATAAGTTAGAGTTTGTATTTAGGGAAAGTGTTGGAATTAAATGCAAATTCTAACTAGCAGGTGTAAGCTACACCTTAACAAATATAGTTCACGCGTAGTGCACTTGGCGCTACGTTACTAAACTGTAACGAAGAAATGTCAAACAAAACGTGAATAAATACTTCTTCTTGTATCAGCAGCGAAACCAATCGGACGCATTTTCATATCTCGTCCCACTGGCAATTAACCTCTGTCAACAATGTTTAACACTTAATATTTTTTAATTTTCCAATACATGGAAGGCTCTTGTAATCGGCTCGAAAATCGAAATTGAAATGTTCTACATATCTTTACGTTTTGAGGTCTTTAGAATATATATAAAGTGTTTTTGGAAAGAAGGAAGTATGTGTGTGGATGTGTATGAACGTACGTACGTGGACAGTATTACTACGAGCATAACTCACGTAAACGAAATCGCATCGACTTTGTTGATCTCAAGAGCCGATTAGTATTTAGGTCGGGCAGTTTGTTGTTTTGTTTTTTAAGGTCATGCACTATATCTTGCAAACCAAATATAGGATTAACGGTATTAATGTGTCAATTGACGCATATTACTAGTTTTTTGATTGAATTGAATTTTTAGAAAAACTGTTGGAGCGGTTTCTTAATTTAATAAAAAAAGTACAAAAAATTAGGGGTTTTCCACAAAAGATACATTTTTAACCTAATTTGCACAATACAGTAATCAATGTTCATTAAATTTATAGACTTGAAACATTTTTTTTTAAAAATCCAATCAATTGTTTTTCATGAAGACAAAAAAGATTCAAAATAAAAAATCATTAAAAGTAACCACGCCATTCAAGATCATTTCTGTCATGCACTATATGTCGCGAACCAAATTTAATATCCGCATTATTAAGAGGTCATTGGATGCGTATTGATAATTATGTGCTTTTTCAAATTAAAAAAAAATGATGGAGTCTATTTTTAATTTAATATGAAAGGTTTAAGGTTTTTTTAATAATAATAAATTTTTAATCTGATTTGTACAGAACTGTAATCAAGATTGATAAAAAATTTAGATTCTAAGGAGGTTACGTAAAAAACCAGGAAAACTTTTCTCATGTACAATGTTTTAAAGTCAATACTTTGTTAGATCATACGCAAAATATTGTAGTTTTTTAGTGTTCTTAAGATCTCAATTACTTCCTACTTCATCATTTGTCATATTTTTTATGTTGACATGCAATTAAACCGATCATTGACTGCATGTTCACTGTTTTTCAAAACCAACTCCAAAATAAGAAAAAATTGGTGCCACTGTCATGGCAACTATTCAAAATGGCCATCACGCGACATAATCTTTTCAGTCCGCGTAATAATAAAAACAATTGCAGGGCCCTTTTATCTTCCAACCGTCAATATGAAATAACACAACTTAGAAAAGGCTTTTTAACCTGTCCGCGCTTCAATTGATCCACGTGAATATTCAATTCCTCAAAATCCATACGTAATTAATGGACGCTCCTGTAGATGAATCGATTAAGATTAGCTCAGTCCAATTACTGTTATGAGTACCTATCATTATTATTGTCTAAAGTAGCATTATTTTCATTACTATTTTTGTGTGACCGTGAGGACCTCAAGGGTCATACTTCAAGGCTTGCTTGAATGATGTTTTGAAACTTTTTTGAATGAATTTGTAGATAATAACAACCCCTCATAGAAATGGAGATATTGTTGGAAGTAAAACAAGAGGGTCCTGAATAAGCAAAATGTGTATTCCAGGATAGTTGGGGCGCCAAAGAGCGCGAGAAGTATATAAAGAATCAGAGTCAAAACTAATTCAGAAAAATTTCAATACATAATACTCGAGCGTTGAGGAGGCGAAGCATTTGAGAAACTAGGAATTCGAGTGAAAAGTTTTGAAGTCGGAGAAGTATACAGTCATACTGCCCGCTACTTTCCTAAATTGGTATGTGGTGGGTAGAATTCAGTACAGGGTTTCCAAATTCCATTATATACAAAACTAGCAGACCCCGATCCACTTCGTTGCAACCAACCAAAAAAAAGAAATGAAAAGAAATTCTAGATTTTTTTAATGTAATGAATGGATTGTATTTCAAAATTATTAATGTCAATCCAAAACATTTGGATATACAATATTTTTCGTTCGCCCATTTGAAGCGAGCGCAAGCAAACAATTTGGAGTTCCAACTCTTGAGCAGGCCATGTATAGCTGTCCATGTGAAAAGTTCAAATGGAATGTCTGTTGGGCTCAGTGGAATACGTGGTATGAGCACAATTTCACCTTTCGCTGTTCCGGTCAACATCGTGGCTTCAATTAAATTCGGCATCAATTTTTTACTGGCAATCTTATGCCATTGCACAGTTTTGGTGCATTTAAAATTCATAGTAAAATAATTAATGAGCCAACCTTTAAATTCAAACAATGCGGTGGCATACCAGGTGATTCCAATGAATTCAAAAATTCAATTGGATAATTCACTGCATCATTTGCATCAACAGATTTATATGATGTCACTGATCTGGCAATTTTTCTTGAATCTGGTAATTGATTGCATTGACGTGTACATTTTTTGGTGTCAGCATTGCGCGTTTTCTCAACCAATTGTGAATTCTGAAATTTTGAACAATATTTGGAAACATACTTTCAATCAACTCTTATGTTGATTGGAGAATGGTACAAAAATTTGTCGGCAATGTAATCAATCCATTTGTATTATCCACTCGAACTTTGCCATCTCCAATATCTAACAATTGCTTCGAGAACCGATCTGCAGATTGGTTCTATTAACCACGCTCAGCAACCCCTCACAACACAACACAAATCTCCGCGGCACACCTGAACAAACCTCTACACCCTTCTACCAACACAAATCACCGCATACCACCTGACACCCCTAACCAACCAACCGCAACACCCCTCTTACAAACAACAAATCAACGCCACCAGGCGACCGTACACCAGACGCAGAATGGCACTGATTCCCCATCCAAACGCCTTGTAACCAAGTACATCAAACACCAGCCTGCACTGGTTGGAAGTAATTGAAAAAGTGGTTCCCACCCATACGAAACCCGATTCGAAGGTACATCACTTACTACTCCGATCTGCAGATTGGTTGTTGTGCAATTAAACGCGCATATTCCTGTTCAATATCAATTTTTACACATGTCGCCACAGAAGAGAAGACTTTAAACATGCGTTGATCTCAACCGCCGGTGTTGATCGTGGAACCACAATATTTGACGATAATCTCCTGACAATAATATCAATGCACCACCAAATATTTCTTGATTCTGACGTAGATCTTGCATTGTACGGTGTAATGCTTCCAGCGATTTTTTACGCATCATTGTACATTCATGCAATAAAATAACTGCTGCTTGTTGCAAAACTTTTGCCATCGCAGAATTTCTTGAAATATTGCACGTGGGATGTTCAATTTTAATGCAGAGTGCGCTGTTCGTCCACCATCCAATAGAGCAGCAGCGATTCCCGACGAAGCAAGAGCAAATGAAATTTTTGGTTGCGATCGAATGGCTGCCAAAATCAGTGATATCACAAATGTTTTTCCCGTACCACCAGGCGCATCCAAAAAATAAAATCCACCGACTTCATTCTGTACAGCTTGCATGATGGTATCATAGACATGTTTTTGATGTCCATTTAATTTGGGAACATTCAAATTCACAAATGTTTGCAATTCAGGCCCGTCGGGACTGCGGGAAGACGACATTTTTAGAAAATCTTCTTAAAAACAATGCAATGATTCAACCATCAGTGAAGAAAATTATTTGGTATAACGCTGAACAGAGTGCTATAGCAAGGCAAGCGCCATTTGAAAATATCGAATGGTTGAACTCTATTCCTGAGGAATTTCCAAATAGCACGAATCAACCAATCCTAATTGTACTGGACGATATGATGTTAAATGCTTTTTCAAGACAAGTATGCGAGTTGTTTACGAAAGGATCGCATCATCGTAACCTGTCTGTCATTCTGGTGACTCAGAATGTTTTCCACCAAAGAAAATTTTGCCGAGATATTTCGCTAAACTGTAAGTATCTAGTATGCTTCAAGAACCCACGAGACAAGAGTCAATTTCATCATCTCGCTAAACAGATATACCCTGAAAATAGTCCGGAGCTCATGAGAATATATAAAGAAATAACTCAACGACCTCATAGCTATTTGCTAATAGACCTAACACAGGATATAAATGACACCTTACGTTTTCGCAACGACATATTTAATACAACATTTGTAACGTGTTATTGCTTCCCAGATAGTTTGAAAGAAGACAATGGTGTCACGAATGAGACGATTAAAGGACAACAAGCACATGCTATATGTTCTTAAAAAAGCTAGCTCGTGTTTAAGAAAGGCTATACTGAAAACCGCCGATCCCGAAGTAATTAAAACTCTATGCGAAATCACACACAATACACTGAAAGGAAATCATTTGCCTAGAGGAAAAATATTCTCCCGGCTTTGTAAATATAAAAAGAGTATGCGTAAGCTAGGGGAAGCTAAACGATCCGTTCCACGCCAACGTAAAGTGTTAATTCAACAAGGCGGATTCTTACCCGTATTGCTAGGAAGTGTTCTTTCAGGTGTGATAGGGTGTTTAATTGAAAAATATGCAGTCTTAATAAAATGCTTCTATTCCCCCGGAATTAAAGGAACGTTTAAAGGAGACAGTTGAGAGCGCTAGTACACAGACACTGTTTGACAAAACCATGAGTAAGATACTGAACTATAAGCGCCAAAATGATGAAGCAAAATGGTATCAGTACCGGAATGTGCTAATACAATATTTAAATGCAAGACGAAGAAAAAAATCATTTATGGAGACGAAAGCTGCAAATATTTCATTGACAAACCGCATGGATAGTCAGAAATATAAGAATTTGCGTGAAAACAGCACACAGACGAGGTTCCTATTTAAAAACGAAATACCCACACAAACTTCGCCTCCACGACCGGAGGAGATATTCGAGTCGATATACGAAATAACACCAATGAAGCAAGAATTGCCTGCTGCTTTTAAGCGACGATTATCAGCAAGTGGAATAGCAAAAAGTCTTAAACCTGCTTCCAAAATAAGAAAAAGTGTGGCTGACTCATTTGAAGGAACCAGCAAAGACTACAAGATAATAACCAGCGAAGATGGTATAACGCAGTATACAATTCCAGCGGATATGAGTGTGGATAAACTGGATGACGTTTTCACTGATTTAGATGCAGTAGATGATAGAGGTGCTGTAGCGTCAGCTTTCGATGAAGTAGGTCGAAAGTCTGGCAAGCAATCTATATTAAGACCCTCTCGTCTAAACCATGATCAATTTGAGACTGATATTCCCATAAGAAAGCCTGCTCAGCTAAGTGAGCGGCTAAGATTGAAGACCGAGCCTAGTTCCAGAGTTAAAAACCTGAATTGGGACAGAATTAAAAAAATGCCTATAAATATAATAGATGACGAGTTCTACTTGTGTCTCTTGAGCAACAGTTCCCTATGGATTTACCCTGACAATATGCTATCATCTTTCGAAAATATATTACCGAGTGTGTGTAAGTTTACTGGCAATTGGTATGTCGGAATAACGGAGATCGCTCTACCAAAACGTAAAAAAGAGAAAAACGAATCAGGCAGCCACGGAATTTCTAAACGTTCTATACCATCTGAAGATAAAAGCGTTACCAAAGCACCACAATCTTTAGCAGTTCAAAAAGATCCAAAAGCAATAATCGCTAAAGTTGTTGAATTGTGAAAGCAACATGTTCGTTTTAGATGGTATGCTAATGATTTGCAAAAGTTATGTTACAAGGAAAATGATATGAATTTTTCATCATATCTTTCGTCATTTTTTTAGCAATTAGACCTATCTATTATAACTATTACCTGACTGAAATTAAAATAATAATGTACGATCTTATTGAAGAAGAAAGAGTTGGAAAGGTAATCTCCGACATAAGAAGTATTATAGAAGAAAGAGATTTTTGCATACATATTTATCAGTCCGGTGAGTTTGCTGAGAAAGTTTATTTAAAGTCAGATGCAAAATGCAATTGAATTTAATGACGAAGAGCTACTTTTTAAACGAAAGTCATCTAGGTTCACAACATCAACGACAACATTACGAAAGCAGGTGTTTAACAAAATTGCCTCAGCAATTCGAGGATATATATCCCGCACCGCTAAAGAGTCCGGCACTGAAATATTACCCGAAGAGTGGGTTAAAACTGATTTTCACACCATTATTAACATGCCCTACAAAAGAGCCGATGGTTCAAATGCTACAACTCCACTTCCAATAGAAGTGGATAAAACCGATGATATTGCTGGCTTATTCATCGACGCATTCCTGAAGACACCCGTTGAGAAACGCGACCCCGAAACGATCGATGCAACAATAAAAGAGTCGTTTGATAAATCAATAATGCTGGACAGTATAAGTCAGCTGGAAAAATCATTGTCTGTACTTGAAAAAAGAACATATTGTGACACGCCCTCCAAAGCTATCGGTGATTGTGAAGAAAACAATTTGATACATGTTTATACGGATATTATTAAACCCAGAATAACTGGAAATAAACTGGTAAGAAATCTACGAGCAATCCCGCTGGGAAGTTGGAATAGCATTTTTAGATTCGATCATGTGGAGTACTGTCCACTGGAGAAAACTTTTATTGAAAGTATCTCAATCAAAATTACAGACCATCATGGCGAGCTAGTCAACTTTGAATCTAGCTTTACTCCAACTTTCATCATGCTTCATTTCAGACGAAGGTAAGAATCTATAAATATTCGCAAATTCGAAATAACAATATAGTTTTGATACGGGATTTAACACGCCTCTATGTTAATGAGATGAATTCACACTATGCACGTTACTACCTTGGCCAGAGTGGGGGAAAATTATCTGACATTGGAGAATTGTATCATCGCCACTTGTTTACTGGCGAGGAAGAAGGGTTGGTTATTATTTCTACGTGGAGCAAAAGCTATAGACAAACAAGTCGTCGAAACAGGAAAGTCTATTTTTAAAGAGGCAGGAAGCAGACCACTGAAGCAAGTACTAAAAGAACATGGAAAATCTGCAGTACACGAATTAGCCCAAAAAGGTATAAATAAAACCTTCGATAAAATGGAAGGTAGAGGTAGGAGATTAGCTATAAAACGAGCTAACCCTTACACAAGCAAGCAGCTGAAATCGGTGCCTAACCGTAAAGAAGGGAGAAAAGTGAGAAAGCTATCATCGAGCAGAGCTGAGAAAACTATAAAAAGACGACGACAATTAAAAAAGCGTACATTGGATATATTTGACACGTATATAATACCATCACGATGCAGAAAGAATGTATGAAGTCTGAATTGGATATTTTTACCTCACCATCAATTCAAAACAGTATTCTGAAGACCGAAGAGGTTGCTAACAAACCCATTGCATCACTGGACAATCCTTCTGTGTTGGAATTTGTCTCACTCGGCCATGGAGATACATATTGGATTTATCCAGCATTTACTTACGTCTCAAAGTGCAGCTGATTAAATTTAAAAATGGCAAGGAGGAACTTTTCACGGGAAAGGCAAAACTAAAGAAAGCTGATGGGGGTGAAGTTTTAGCTGACCCCGTTGGTGTAGCAAACAACCTCATGCATTCACTTTTTAGGCAATGCACTGTACAATTGAATGGTAAGAATATATCTCAGACAGACAAAAATTACCACTATCGCGCCTTTATTGAAAATTCACTGAACTATGGTAAAGACGCTGCATCAAATCATCTCGAATCAGCCGGTTGGTATCTAGATCAAAATGAGATGGAGATGATTGAAGACTCAAGATCTGGCTGCGTACCTACTGAGTTGAATGCAGGCAATCTTAAAAGGTCTGCAATGGTGGAAAAGAGTAACGTCGTTGAAGTGATGGGCACAATTCATAGTGACATGTTGAATCAGGGTAACTGTTAATGAATTGAGTGGACTTCCGTTCAACACTTTCATTGGAAAAACCGGAATTTTATTTGAACTCGAAAGAAGATGACTTTAATCCACGTGTGAAAATTATAGAAGCGACAATGTTCATGAATCACGTCACTGTCAATCCCAGTATATTATTAGCACATGAAACTATACTCCAACGATCGAATGCTGTATATCCTTACAAGCGGCTGGAAGTAAAAACTTACACTTTACCCACCAACACCTATACTCTATCTCTTGATAATGTAGTGATAGGACAATTACCGAATTTGCTAGTTTTTGGTATGGTGGGTAATGACTCCTACACCGGAAAGCGCACAAAGAATCCATTTAACTTTAAGCATAACAAAATTACCAACTTCAATCTATCAGTAAATGGTGTTCAAGTACCAAACCTTCCTCTAGAGTTTGATTATTAATAACCAGTTAGCACTAGAAGATATTTTTCTCTGTTCAAGGGGACTGGAATCAATTATTTTGATAAAGGTCATCAGATATCCAAGAAATTCTTTGATGATGGCTGTTTTCTGCTAGCATTTGATTTAACAGCAGACAGCTCATACGATTCGGGATGCGCTAGTTTGTTAAACCAAGGTGTGGTAAGGATCGAGGGAAGATTCAGAGAAGCTTTAAAGAAAAGCGTCACCTGTATCATTAACGCGGAATACGATGGAAGGCTTGAAATTGATAAAAATCGGGATGTATTTACAAGCTTTTAAAAAAGCTATATATATATATATATATATATATATATATATATATATATATATATATATATATATATCGCAATAACATTCAGATTTGGATAGTATTTACTCTAGTATACAGCAGAGGTCATGACACATTGCGTTGTAAATGTTGAATACTTCTCAGAAGGTCACTTAACCTTCTTTAAGAAAGTATCGCTGACTGGGTTTACATCACAGAACAAACTTTACTCGAAAGAAATTACGTATAAATATCCTACCGCCTGGACTGTAGCTACAAATCTGACAGGTGTATTTGGAAACTTGTAACTCAAGCGATTCTATCAGGATCTTTTTAGATCATTGGGAAAGTTTTCAACAGTGTTTGTAAACGGAGAATCGACAAAAGAATTTTTAAAAAGCTACGTGACATCACATACTAAGGTTGTAAACCTTGAAAACATATTCTTGAAAGGACAGGAATGAACACAAAAGAGATCATCAACGCGTTGAGAAGTAATATCATAACAAAACGGTTTTTTCAAGGTATATATCCCGGCGATCGTTTACCTTGGAAAATCAGAAAACTGACATGCGTCATAGCCAACACAAATCCGTCCCAAAAGAGCGGTGTTCATTGGGTAGCATTCTACTTCCCTAAAAAAGGACCAGCTGAATATTTTGACTCGTTCGGTAAATATCCTGCTAACAAGTACTTCAAAAAATTCCTTCGGCGCAATGGTAAAGTATTTGTAAATAATAAGCAGAGATTACAGAGTGCATTATCGACCACGTGCGGGCAGTATTGCTGTGTATTTCTTTATTTTCGTTGTAGTGGTAGAAGCTTCCAAAGATTTCTGAGCCGGTTCTCTACTACAAACTATGAAAACAATGATGATGAAATAGTTAATTTATTCCGGAGAATCTATTCAATGGTCTCTTCGCAAAATGTAGGGGAGTGTTACAACCAGTCCTGTAGACAGGAGACACGCGCTATAAAAGCAGCGTAAGTTCTGTATAAAGGGATCGGCCAGAAAATCCTGGCTTTCAGTCTTACTTTAATAACCTTTCGGGTAGTATGACATCACCTATTCGGAAAATCGTAGACGTTGCAAAACCACAGCGATCTAACAAAAGGAGCAAACCTGGAGGCACAGCTGAATAAATTACTAAAAGATCTTGCAGGCAGAAAAGATCCGAGATTCCTGGTGAAGATGTGCTACTGAACTACACCTACTATCTGGATGGATGTCAAAACCGGAAAGTTATGTTGGGCTTCGATCCACTCACATTTGAGGTTAAAATAATCTTCAGTTGTCCTGGACGTTTCCCTGTATCAACTAACTACCTAGGGTGGACTTCATTGTACATTTATCTGATCAAGATGAAGCAAGAAAATATTGAAACTGTCAAAGCAAGACAAGCTGATTTAAAAAAGGAGTACATCATATCAGTCGATCAAGGTAGTATCCGGCTAACACCCCAGAACCTTTTAAATTTGTTCGAGAAGATGGAATTCTTCAATATTATTATGTAGCACAACAACAACGCAACCGACAGTGTGAGAGGGTAT
Organism: Oxycera nigricornis; assembly: GCA_963942545.1. NCBI lineage: Eukaryota > Metazoa > Arthropoda > Insecta > Diptera > Stratiomyidae > Oxycera > Oxycera nigricornis. The sequence goes on from OZ012662.1 coordinate 72,831,398, forward strand.
TTCAACCAGTATACAACTAGATGTAAGGCTAAAGATGTATTACAACTATCGAGTGATGACTTTTTCATACCCTCACGTGCTTCATATGTGCACATAAAGTATTCTCGACTTTTTTTTATAAAATTCCATGGTTTTGTATTCCTCAAATTATTTATAATATAACGATTGGTTAATAAAAATATCAAATAACAACACATTTTCATCTTTTACTCAATATTTTTCATTTATTAGCATATATAAGTATATGTTTACACAATTTTGCACTGCACATCGCTTGGACTGTGTCCCCTCGTGAATTTCGCAATACGTGTGAAACTTTCTCAGTTCGCTAAGTTTTGGTAATTGTAACTGGATTATATCTGTTGATGGTAGATATTTTTTCACAAACTTCTCTTTCATCTCACCTTTTACATAGATCGTCGATGTAGCATATTTTTCAAATATATCTGGTAGACTGGTGTAATTGATATTGCCATCATCCCAGTGCAAACCGTTAATGTTATCCACGTCAAAGTCGTTGTGTTTGCAGCCTTTAAAAGATAACTCCTGGTGTGGATACGGTGGTGAAAGATGATAGATTGATGGTAGAAGTGATCCGAATTGTAGGACAGCAAGCTCTTTCGCAAAATATTGCCCGTTATTTCCACACAAACTGGATATCTACAATAATATGTGCCATATCTGATGGTTGCAAGACTAGTAATGAAATGAAAGAAATGTTTAGAGTACTGGTACTTATATTTTATTCCAACAACTATTCGAATTTCATCATATGATCTAAAAGTAATTGTTTAATTTCATAACAAGCCAAACATCACCCAACAACTTATTTACATGATATGAATATCTAAACTATAAATTGCAAATATAAAATTTTAATACAATAAATATGGATAATATTTATTCTTTATACAAAACTTTTAAATGTTTTCAAAATTGTTTGGTCTACATCTTTTAAAACCATAAGGATAAGAGAAATATTCATCCGACACAACTCTTTTGTCAAAAGTAAATCTCAGGAGTTTTTTTCGGGTTCTGATACAACAACACCTGGACGCTTTCGCTTGTTTTTACGTTCGGTCGTCACATGTACGCAATCAGATAAATCATCCTCCAAAGCTAAAGATTTTAAACATCCAAAATTGTCAACTATTGAGTTTTCGAAATTAAGAGTTATGCCTTTACATTGAACCATATGTTTATATGTTTATCACGTCGACCAGAATTTTTTTGAATTTGGTTTTTATCAAGAACAATACATTGCCGCCTTTTGTATGATGCAATAAAATTATCTTTAAGCTCATCTGTTATATATTCATTAACCCAGCCACTAGCCATTTGTTTAATTTTCAAAAAATTATTAACATATTCAGTAAATAATCCGCAATTGCATCGCATTTAATGAAACCATGCATTGAAATAATTTCATGTATAGGAGGTATATTGTCATTTTGAAATATCTCAGGATGCTTTATGGGGTACGGTGCGTATTTGTTGATATACTGGTAAAGTTTAAATAACGTATTACCTCTCCCTCTTTTGCTTTATGGTATAATTTGAATACCTCAGCACCACCTCTAAATAGAGCATCTCGCACACATAGTGGTGGCGTTATATCATTGTAATATTCTCGCAATTTTTCATTCAAAACCCAGTCTTTATTTAGTACTTTTTTAAATTCACATTCCCACGAATATACCAGATCATATCCATTTCTCCTTATCACCTCGATACGTCTTTGTGTGCTTTCATATCTTTGATTTATTGTTTCTAAACCCAACGCGGTATTTTCAGTCGCGTCTTGAAATTTAAAGCAATCTCTACAACCGTGATAATAACAGCCAAAGAACTCAAAGACAGTATTTGATTCTTTATGAAAGCCGTCGACATAGAATCCACACTTATCCAACTTTAACTCACCATTGTTGTTTGCGGAGACTATCAAGCCGATAGTTTGTGAATTTTACCAAGCCAGCCACTTGCAAGAAATTACGGAATGTGTTCTACTTTTGAAATAGCCTCTTTTAGGTATTACGCCCAAGATATTTTTTTCAAGATATTTTTCCCGAAAAACTAGCATACATGTCGATGCAATTGTGAGACTTTCTATTAGGGGTTCACATCGGTCATTTTAAGTAATTCATCCATAAACCTTATACATCCTCATCGTAAAATATCAACATCATTTACACAATTTCGCAACCACTCAATTTTATTATTGAAAATATCTTGTGTTTTTGTATTGCACCAATTTAAAAAGGCCATCCTTTCTTTAGGTTTCATTGTATCGCAACCGTACATTTCTGGTGGTGGGTATTTACTGATATAATTTATATTCACCTCCGTATTGGTGGTGGGTATTTACCGATATAATTTATATTCTCCTCCATATTGAAATAATAAAGATAGTAACCCTTAGCACTGTCTTCAATATCGAAAACTTGTGGAAACTTAGAAAGTGGAAACGGCAGGAAATTTAAAGAGTCAACAAATGAAACTTGTTCACATGTCAACTTCATAATTTTGACTCCATTCATTAAAGGTTCAATGTGTTTTTTTGTAGCTATTAACTCCGAAATCAAGAAATGACCATCATAGCCTTGTAAATTATGTGCAGAAAAATATACGTTGCTCACATAAGGTCTGTGTATTAAACAATAGCTAGAAACCTTTGCACAACAGAGGATTGATCACTTTTTTCAAATATATGCTGTCTGACACCATATGTATCACATGGTTGTTTAATATCTTCATCTTGATAACAATTGTGACAAACATGTTGTGCTACAATTAGATTTGCAGCATGCACAAAAGTTGAAGAGCTGTCTCCATACAAGCCGTCTTGAGTAGTTTCACAATCAAAAAATATGATGAGAAACTTTTTATCCTTTCTACCTATGTAGGGCTTTATAAAACAGTTATGTTGGGACGGTTGTTTTTGAACACACATTGATATTTGAGTCCTTTCCTGTATGTAAAATTTATAAATTTTGTGCAAAATACACATATCTTGAAAGTGTCACATACAGTTTTTCCTCTGAACTTTTTATCTAAATGGTTAGCGAAACATAGCGGTCCTCTAAACCCGCGATTACACTCGCTACAGTCAACCATCTGTGATACATACACGCAGGGTGGGAATGTGATACAGTACGAACATTTCAGTTCACATTTATGAAACGAATGATTTGAAACTTTATCGCAATAGTTACAAATATAACTTTTGGAAAACAATCCGGTGACCGATTTTATGACTTAAAAATGTTTTGTACTCTCGAAATAGAAGAGGTAATTTTTTTTTGCTGTTATATCCTGTAGCGGAATTTTAAAAAGGATGGAACTCGGATCTCGAATATTATCGAAAACAACAATTTGATACCCACATAAGTATTTTTGAAATTTATAAAGATCTAGGATGTTGCATACATTCTCACTGATTACCACTTTGGCATTTTTACACAATTGATCAGCCTTCAAATCCAAAGATTGTAAAATGACTGAATTATTAACACGGCTTATATTACCCTCAACCATTTCCATTGCGTAACAAATACACCTTGGTAAACATGAAAGATCGTCAGCTTTAGTGGTTTTACCCGCATCCACTAATACTTTTTTCCTTTTTAAAAGTTCATCATCATCTGTGTACTTTTTATTTATACGCCCCCACCGAAAGCAATGTTGACGACATCCGCATGGAACTGAATGATATCAACCGAAAGAAATTTAGTGTTTGATTGGTTGACTTTTGGTATAAGACCCATTATGTATTTACCATTAATTTCCTGAACAGGCTTTAAACTCGAACATATGGGTTTAACGTGTGGTGATTTTGGGAGTGTTATTTTAAAGCTCATTTTACACTCCGAATTTGCGTTACCAAGAATGTCTGCAATAATCTTATCAAATATTTTTTCTAAAGCACTTAAAGGATCAACAACTATATTGGTGAAGACCTTTATCTGAAAATTTAAGGTGACACCTGTGACGTTAAATTTTTTAAATTGCTTCTCTTTCCTGGAAATTATTTGAACCGATCTTGATATATCGCCATGGAACAGAAAAACTAGAGGAATGGTATTATCCGTGTAGAAGCGTATATGTGTGTGGGCTCCAGAACAAAACGTCAAGTAAAGCCAAATAGAACGATACTTCAAAACAAACTGTCATTGAGAAGTCATCGAAAGAAGTAAACATCTCGAATTTGCTGCAAAACTAGTGATTTTATGTGAATCGCGTGTTCAACAGTACGTTTTTGTAGCCCAAACAGTGCCTAAATATTGTGCGTAATAGACTATGAAATAGTCAATTCAAAAATAAACAGAAAAGACTGTGAAACGAGTCAATTAACAATATGAAGTGCGTGATCGCGGCATGTGGAAATACTGCGAATTTCCTGAAGGAATCAGTCTCATTTAATAGGTAAGTGCTTTGATACATCTTAAGTGCGAAGGGGAGTACCATTAAAAACAGATTTCAGTTAAAAATCTTGCATTTCAATGCTCACTTAAAAATCAACATAATGTATGACAGTTCTCCAAATAAGCTTAGTCACGACTCAGCGGCGCGACAAAAGGCAATGTTGAAAGAAATTGTTTAGAGAATCTGAACATGAAGATTGATAATTGTGTAATTTAGTGTGCATATTTTTCCAGACTTCCTGGAAATGACTCGTTACAGCAGCAATACCATTTCATTGCTAAAACCTAATCCGAAAAAAATTCTATCAGGCAACGATTGAATAAAATCATTCATTTTAAAGGCACGTAAATAATTTGTTCGATTAACACATAAATATCCATTACTTATATTTAACTTATTTATGAAACTATATCATATACGGTGTGAGTGTCGCCGTAATTCCGCCAAAACTGGTCCCAAGCCCAGTTGAAAAAGGAAGAGGGAGACCAAAATTTTAAATCAAATATATTTAGCATACTTAAGTTCAAAGTATGAGTTTTGTTAATGTTAATATCTATGAAAATTATTAAACATTATGTTGAAATGTAAATTTCAATTGCTTGATCATTTGTGTAGCATCAGCATATTTTTTCGAACAAAAATTATGCTACTAGGCAGTATTTGCGAATTTAAAATAACCATGTTGTTCCCAATGATACATACAGTAGCTAGCAAACGTTACAGTTTATTAATGATCAGACTAAAAAATTTCCTCTCTTAATCTTATAGGAGCATGCGTAGTTAGCTGAAATTGATACTTTATTAAGGTTTCCTGCTGTATATACAAGCTTATGTATAAGCTTGTAAAGTGCAATCGCATGATAAGATTGCAATTTTATTCTTATAATTAATTTACAATAATCTCCGTCCTTCTAGGGCAACTCAAAACAATTGGAGGCATCTTATAAATTTGGTGATATCTTTTCTTACCCGTACAACCATGAATTTCCTACAAAGTATGTCAATCCACCGGATCATCCTTTCTGTATATTATTCGGGTCTTTCTCGGGTGGATGTTAATAATAATAATCGATTGCAGTGCGAATTCATTTTTCGCATATGCTCATTTTATGTTATGGCTGACAATAAGCATATCAAGCATATCCAATTAAGTTACTATCTACATTAGCTTTTATTCTGAACATCAATTATATTTTCTTGATGATGTTTCCATACAATACTCGCGGAATTTCAAATGAGTGTAAAATTCCCGCCATATTTTTGCCCATTTTGTTTATCTTGCGCTGTCCGCCGCTGGTGTCAACATGTTTGTGTTAGTGCCCACAACTACACTTATAAAAGTTGGCCCATGAAATTTGTTGAACTGCCACTCCTCTGTTTATTACCTCTTTGTATATCGCTTGAGCCACCTCCTTGTTGATTACCTTCACCAACACATTCTTGTTGAACATCATTAGAGCTGGAGGAGTTTTTATTATTCACCAAAAGATTAAATGTTTCGTTTAGCAAACCATTTGAAAACGACAGGTGATGTAGCTTTGAAAACTCTATCAACTGCAGTAAAAACATGTATTTCTCATCTAATGTCGGATAAATATTTCCATCCCTAAATTTTGTTGTTGTATTCCTCAACCAGGTAATACAATCTTCAAAACTAGATGCTAGCGCAATTTTAAAATCTTTAATTATATTTTCCATATTTTTATTTCTTATCTAAATTTACTTATATTTCTATTTTACATTATTAGAACTAATACATTATTTTAAACTATTTAGTAATTTTATTAGCTTAATTTTATTCGCTCCAGTTGTTAGCGGTATTATTCGGTGCAGTTCTGCCCTCTGCTGACGCAACTTCACCTGGCGTCCACCCCGCTTCTTTTTTTTTTGGAGGTCACCGTTGACGTAGGTTCAGGCACGAACCTTTTGCCCTGCAACCGTCTTTGCAGCTCTTCAACCGTCAGAGGTTGAGGTCCAGGAAGAGGTGACGTCCTTCTCGCCTTTACAGGCTGTTTATTCTCCTCTGTTGCGGCTCCTGACGCAGCTTCTTCACGCTGCTCGGCTGCTGTAACCCCAGTCAAAAATTTTTGCGGCCCTTTGAGATCTATGGTCGAATATCTCTTGCGATATTCCTCTAACGTTATTTTACGAGGAATTTGTTTACCAGACATCCTAAGCTAACTCACGTCAGCTGCAAAATAGGCCTTGTGGGCCGCAATTTTTAAAAAAAATTACAATAATGCTGTAAGCAAAAATAGAGAGAAATTTATTATATAAAAAAAATAAGTTAAAAATCAAAAAAACTTTCCTCTCTGATAACCTATCAGAGTGATGTCCGACAATTTATGATAACCTATGGTACCAGCCACAGATTTTTATACAAATTTTTCCACGCCATACAATGTGCAAATTGCAAGCATATGCATGTAGTTTGTGCTACCGGCCGTGTTAACCAAACGTCATTTTCTCATGAAGCTAATTAATTCACATTGCAAATTGAGTCATACCACTTAATTACTACATTTGGTAATATAGTGTAAAATATGTACAACCCAAACTCTCATCAAGAATGCGGAAGACAAGTCGTTATTTTAATGATATTCACCCTCAAATCTACAGTTCCCCAGCAAACAACAAGAAAAAAACGATGACCCTGCTGTTACCTACAACAAATAACCTGCCGTTACGTACTTGATCATTCATGATACATCTCTACACGAAAGAAGCACCTGTTGACGGTCAACCTTGGCGAAATACCTTTAATTACAATAAACACGTATTGGCCTCATACAGGTTGATCGTCCTCTTGACCATCATTCGTTTGCCTTCAAAAAAGACTTGAGATATTTTAACCTCCTGAATTAATGAACTCCTGGTAGACTGTCTCGCAGTATTAAGAAAATTAATACATAGTTATATGTACTACCATACCTCTGTCCGATCATGGGTATTTAAACAAATCTCAACGTACATGTGTATGAAGTTAATTGGATGATTCGTAATGCATTAAGGTTAGTATCAGAATTCAGCATGGATGGCAATTATCATTAACATTGCTGCCTGTTCCTTTTCACCCATCAGCCTTGTGCCTTTGGCACAAATAACGTACAGTAACGCGTTATATTGAAGATCATTGGGTTCGTAATACATTAAGCTAATTTTGATACAGTGCCCCAGAAAATGTGCGTGCAGGGCTTTACCCTGTCCCCATCATTCAGCTTGCTTTTGGCACAACTAACGTACAATAACGCGGCGTTTCGAAGATCACTGGGTTCGTAATATATTAAGCTAATTTTGATACAGTGCCCCAGAAAATGTGCGTGCAAGGCTTTACCCTGTCCCCATCATTCGTTGTCTTGAACAGACGCTACATATATTCAACGTGGCCAGAAGCTACAATTCCATTAATGTAAGAAGAAAATTTTGCGCACACGGCATTTTATGAATATTTTGCCGTCAGCCTTTCATGACGCCTTGGCAATCCATTTCACAAAAACTCAATAGATTCTCCTTACTAACACACCCTACACCCCTAACAACCAACCAACTGGACCCACAACATCGCTCAACGCCTCGCAAATAACACTCTGAATGTATCTACATGCACATATCTGTTCGCCATGCAAATCTAACAACATAAATCACCGCGACATACCTGAACAAACCTCTACACCCTTCTATCAACCACGCTCAGCAACCCCTCACAACACAACATAAATCACCGCGACACACCTGAACAAACCTCTACACCCTCCTACTAACCACGCTCAGCAACCTCTCACAACACAACACAAATCACCGCGGCACACCTGAATAAACCTCTACACCTTTCTACCAACACAAATCACCGCATACCACCTGACACCCCCAACCAACCAACCGCAACAATACTCTTACAAACAACAAATCAACGCCACCAGGCGACCGTACACAAGACGCAAAATGGCACTGATTCCCCATCCAAACGCCTTGTAACCACGTACACCAAACACCAACCTGCACTGGTTGGAAGTAATTAAAAAGTGGTTCCCACCCATACAAAACCCGATTCGAAGGTACATCACTTACTACTCCGATCTGCAGATTGGTTGTTGTGCAATTAAACGCGCATATTCCTGTTCAATATCAATTTTTACACATGTCGCCACAGAAGAGAAGACTTTAAACATGCGTTGATCTCATCCGCCGGTGTTGATCGTGGATCCACAATATTTGATGATAATCTCCTGACAATAATATCAATGCACCACCAAAAATTTCTTGATTCTGACGTAGATCTTGCATTGTACGGTGTAATGCTTCCAGCGATTTTTTACGCATCATTGTACATTCATCCAATAGAATAATTGCTGCTTGTTGCAAAACTTTTGCCATCGCAGAATTTCTTGAAATATTGCACGTGGGATGTTCAATTTTAATGCAGAGTGCGCTGTTCGTCCACCATCCAATAGAGCAGCAGCGATTCCCGACGAAGCAAGAGCAAATGAAATTTTTGGTTGCGATCGAATGGCTGCCAAAATCAGTGATATCACAAATGTTTTTCCCGTACCACCAGGCGCATCCAAAAAATAAAATCCACCGACTTCATTCTGTACAGCTTGCATGATGGTATCATAGACATGTTTTTGATGTCCATTTAATTTGGGAACATTCAAATTCACAAATGTTTGCAATTCATTGGGATCATGCTGTTGTTCACGTTGCAATTCTCGATCAAATAAATCATGGATTAGACGATTGGGTGGTGACAATCCTAATTGCCCTAATGCTTTATTTGCAATCGTAAGGCACATATCTTCAATCGCTATCAATGCCTCATTATGCATTTCCAATGAAATCAGCAAATCAGCGTTTCTTGTGTGATGGCCATTCGAATCAAATAGTCTTCTGGTATAAAATCTTTGTTTTTATTCCACAATTCAAGTGAATTTGATGGAAAACATGTTGATATGATTATGGCATATAACATACGTATTTGATATGGAGAAGAAGCAATCGATGCATCGTGAAGCGTTAAATCTCAATGCGCATCATTTTCAAGCAAACCTAATTGCTCACATGCTTCACGATACGTCACACATAAATGACCATTTACTCTTCGCAAATGTTGAAACGAACGTGGTCCAACAACATTTACTAACAACAACCGCAAATAATAACATTCTGCATTGTTTGGATGAACTGTGTATAATCTTCCCATGATATCTGCAGATAAAACACCCGGATGGTCATCAACAGGTGTTCCTTGTTTACGTCGTTGTCATTTCTTTGCAGTCGAAGTGAAATAATGCATTACATCTGAATACAGCAACATTCTGGCAAATTCATTGCTTTCGCACAATTGAAAAAATGCAATTAATGTTGTTGCTGGTGGCTGTGCTGCTCTCTGCTGTACATTTGCATCGGTCAAATACACACGCTGGCCATTTTCAAGATGTACAGCCAAATGAACAACAGCAGGATATCGCTCATGCATTGGAAATGAATAAATTCTCCAAAGAACTTCATTAGTGCTAATGTAGCGCCCCATTTGATATTCAGCAATTTCATGGTTGCTATAGTCACCAGCTACTCCGAAAACCGCCATATCACATTCACTGCCAAATGAATGTGTGTATGTATGAGTTTGTGTATTAGGTTGGATAGATTTTTTTCGTTTGGTCGGACCGAAATTTAAACTTTTTTTCCAAATGTTGAATTTTTTCTGGAAAAAAATCATAACTCGAGAATGGATGGACCGATTTTGGATTTCAAAATCAACCATGACAACCATTATCACTCCTCCCTGCACCTTTTCTAAAAAAATTATGGCAATCGGTTGAGCCGTTCTCGAGTTATGGAGTGACAATCAAAATGTACACTTCTTTTTATATATATGTATAGATAAATGTTTTGGATTGGAAGAAGATGAAGATTTTCAAATGAAAATTTTTTATGACTTGATAAATGAAACTAAAGTTCTGGCGTGGAATTTTTGACCCTGATAAATAATATTCAAAGTGTCTTATGATACCCATTAATACAAGATTTTTTGGACCTTGTTCGTTCGTCGTTCGTGATTGGCTGAGAGCTTGTTTGAAAACTGGGTAAGTGGAAAGCGGTATTGTTGTGGATTGAAGAAGTCCATCATATACTCTATATATAAAGTGTTTTTAGAAAGGGAGATGTGTGTGTGTGTGTACGTATGTGCGTTCGTGGACACTTTTATCTACGAGCATAACTCGCGTAAACAAAGTCGTATCGACTTTTTTGAGGTATCAATCGAAGCGTCTTTGTAATCTTGGAAGCTGATTAGTTTTTGGAAAACTCTGACCGGGGGGTTTGTTGTTTTGCCCCTTTGAAGGTTATTTCCGTCATGCGTTATATCTCGCGAAGCAAACAAAAAATTTGCATTGTTAAGTTATCCATCGACGCGTAATAATATTTTCGTGAATCTATCAAATTTTTAAAAAAATTTTCGAAGCCTTTTTTTTACTTTAAGAAAAAAAGTGCAAAAAATTAGGGTTTTCTTCGAAAATAATAAATCTTTTACCTGATTTGCGAAACTTAGTAATCAATTTTTATAAAATGTCTACACTCCAAACAGTGTTTGTAAAAATACCATCAAAACTTTTTCTCATGATTACAAAAAAATTAAATAAAAAATCATTAACAGTCATCATAACCTTCAAGGTCATTTCTGTCATTCACTATATCTCATGAGCCAGATATAATATTTGCACCATTAAGATGCCAATAGACGTGTATTAACAACTTTGTGATGTTTTTAACATTATGTTGTTTGTTTCAGCCGCTTTTGAATTTAATAAAAGAAAATGCGAAAAATTCAGGGTTTTTTTCATAAATTTGTTTTTTTAGCTTGATTTGCACAGCTCAGTAATAAATGTTTATAAAATTTATACATTCTTATCAATTTTTGAAGAGAATCCAGCAAAACTATTTTCCATGATTATAAAAAAAAACTAAATTAAAAATAAAAAAATATTCGAAGTTATCATGTATCATGAGGGTTCATACGAATGATATTACTTTATATCTTTAATTCTACAGATATTGTTGTAAATTCAATCCAAATTTTATAATATTTGCATAATTTAAGCAGATTTTTGATAGTTTTTACAGTGTTTTAGTTTTAATAAAAAACTGCTCAAATTTTGAAAACCAACAAAATTTCAATCAAATTTGCATTTGTGGTAATCAACGCTTTGAATTGTAAAATGTTTTGTAGTCAATACTTTGCAAGATCATATGCTTTAAATTGTAGTCTTTAGTAGATTTATTTATTGGTAATCGTAAGATTTCAATTACTTCCTCCATCATCATTTGTAATACATTTTACTTTTTGTATGCAATTGAACCTATTTTTGACTGCATATTCAATATTTTGCAGAACCAAGAGAAATTTAAAATTAATTATTAATCTCATTGATGTAAAATCGTGAAAAAATACAAATTCAGTGATTATGCCGAAGTGATGGCAATTTTGAACGCAACTATTCATAATGACCATCACGCGACAAAATTTCTGCTTTGATCGGCCTCTTTTTCACTAACGTTTTACTTGCGCTTGTATTCATTTAACTTTTATCGGTAATTGAATCATAGTTGGTACCATTAGCTGTTAAATCTCTGCTTTTATCTTCCAATATGTCTTCTGGAGGATTGAATACAGTAGCCACCTGCATTCTGTAATAAACCTGTTTTATAGATTTCCCGGTATAGATTCACAATTTCATCATCGTTAAAGTCAAAGTGGGAGAAATGCTTAAGAAGTTTTCGAAAGCTATCACCGGTGCAACGCAAATAAAGGTGAACACAGCAATATTGCCCGCATGTAGTCAAAAACGCGCTTTGTAACGGTTGTCTTTTGTTCATAAACACTCTACTGTTGGATTTTAGGCATTTTTTAAATTGTTTTTCCCTTGGATATTTCCCAAACGAGTCAAAATATTCAGCTGGTCCTTTTTTAGGGAAGTAGAATGCTGCCCAATGAACGCCACACTTTTGATACGGATCTGTGTTGGCTATGTCGCATTCCGGTTTTCTAGTTTTTCGAGGTAAACGATCGCGGGGATATACACCTCGAAAAATCTCTTTGCTATAATACTACTTTTTAACGTGTTGATGATCTCTATTGTGTTCATTCCTGTCATTTCAGGAATATGTTTTCAAGGTTTACAATCCTAGTATGTGATGTCACTGTGCTTTGCAAGAATTTTATTATCGATTCTCCGTTCAGAAACACTGTTGAAAATTTTCTCAAAGATCTGATAAGATCCTCATCGAGTCATTACGAAGTGGAAGTGTAAATGTGTTGGCAGGTAGCGTGTAGGTTTTTACTTCTACACGTTTGGAAGGGTATGCAGCGTTTGAACGTTGAAGATCAGTTTCATGTGCGAGCAATATAGATGGGTTGACTGTTGCATGGTTTATGTGCAGTGGTGCCTGCAGAATTTTTTTTGCGAAGGTTGAAGTCATATTTTTTGAATACAGATAAAATTCTGGGTTTTTCCGAACAGACTAATAAGTGTAAATCGACACCATTTAACAAGTTTTTCTTATCATTTAATTGGACCTCACATTGTCTAAAGAGTGAATCCATGAGATTTTTTGCAACACCTATTGGATTAGCTGGAAAATCGGTTCCATCAGCACTCTTGATTGTCTCCCCACCTTTAAAATTCTCTTCTTTACCATTCTTGAACTATACTAACTGCACTTTGAGGCGTAAGTAAATGCTGGATAAATCTTGATATGCAACGCGAAAATTATCATTATAATCACCACAACCCCAGTTCAGAGTAATATTCTTAAAACAGAGAAATTCTCATACAAGCTTATAGCGTCATTGGACAATTCTACAGTTTTTGGAATTTGTATCACTTGGTCATGGAGAAACGACCAAGGGATACAAATTCCATAACGCGTTTTTTAAACTTTTTGTGGTTTTCTTATTTTTACCTGATGATAATTTTCGCGTTGGAGAACGTCTTTTACGGTTTGATCTGTAATCCCTAGAAGGGTTTGGCTTTTTTAGTAGTTCGGTTGCCGCCACCCTCTTTTTTGGGCTAATTCATTCCCTACTCTTTTTTCCTCCTCCTTTAGCACCTGCTTGATGGGTTTATTCTCAACTTCTTTTAGAATTAATTTTTTTGTATTCACTGTCTGTTTTTCCAGATTTTTGACACCAGATACAAACAGTGGTAGCAGATAACGAATCAAAACACTAAAGAAACTACCAATTTCTCTTTTGCGTTAGTACGCAAGTGGTAATCGATACAACTCTCCAATATTTGAAAGTTGTCCTCCACTTTAAGTAAGATAATACCGTATATAATGAGTGTTCATTGTCCAAACAGAAAATGTCACTTTCGATCAGGGTAACCAAGTTTTTATCGCTCTTCGCCCCCAAAAACTTCAATAAAAACACCCAAATCGAACGAAATTCTTTTGAAAAAACCCAAATAATTTTAAAGCAATCGTTTTTACAAAGTTCATACAAAAAACATTGAAAATTAGCAAAAAATGTTGTCAAATAACTATATGTAACAAGTAAATTTTCATCTGTATTTCATAGTAAGTTAAAGTCAAAATAGAACAAATATACTTTCGAGACTTAAAATTAACACAAACAGGCAGCATAATGAAATTAAAGAAAAACATTTAATATATTTTTGGAGTTTCATGTGTAATTTATTGAAATATGTAAAATTAAATGATATTTTTAAATTGTAGATGCTACTATTCAGATATATTCGATGAGTGTTTATTAAAAGTTTTTCACAACCGTTTAACATGCAGCATTATATAGGTGGGTGTAAAGCTTAGTTCGAAGCTACCCAGTTTTCCATGATAGTCTGTAATCTTGATGGAGATGCTTTCAATACAGGTTTTTTTCAACGGGACAGTACTCCACGTGATGAAATCTGAACACATTGAGAGTTTTATGGTATTATTCGGATATTCTTTATCAACTTTGCTGTCGGTATACATTCAAGTTAAAAGGATTTTCGTTTATTTTAAGCTCATCTTCATCGAATTCTATCCCACCTAGTTACAATGCAATGAAACCATTGAGGTTAATTGGGGGTGGTATCGGAAGCTCAACGTGTAGTTTCACTAAATGATCTTCAAGGGTAAAAGTATAGGAGGTCGGTTTAATTCCTGCCTCCTTTTCTCGTTCTTTCCTTATACTATGCACGGGATGCATGTATGGATCAATCATTCTCAGCAATTTTGCATGATTTTTCCTCCCTCGTGATATCTGTCCGATCAATGAAGTCTTGAAGCGTATCCAGATTTTGTTTCTAAATTTAAATACAATTTCTCAGCATCCTTTCCTCTATGATAAACATGTAAACAAAACTCCTCCACGCTCTTCACTTCACTTAAATCGAGAATTTTATTATAATCTCTATCATTGTCATTGCGATTGTAAATTTGGTTTTTAATATAAGTTAGATAATAGGTAAACCAATCGAAATTCACTGCTATGAAGAAAGATGATAAAAAAGTTGAAAAGTGTATGTCGTTTTTATTTTTGTCATAGCATATTCTGCGTTCCATTTCAACCGTACATTATGATCGAGTGGCACTTTAACTATTATTTTTAGAGGGTAAATTTTTGATTTTTGGGGATGGTTGAATGGCGGAACTTTTTGATTGTATTTTCCCCATCTTCATCTTCAGAAAATATGGAACATTAGGAGGTACTATTCTGATGATCGCGTTTCGGCAACATGATTTCTGTTATTCCGACTTTCCAACCATTACATAGCCTGCAAAAGTTCAGCACCATGTTTTCAAAAGATGATAAAGTATTTTCTCATCTTCTTTTATGTTTACAGGCATTTTTAAATTCTTTCGCCATTCAAGTTTGGCATGCTGGAACTAGCTCGATTCTTAAACATTCACTGAGTCGTGTAGGTTTTTTTAAGGGAAAATCAGTCTTATCTTGAGAAGAGTTTAGACGAGAGGGTCTTGATATAGATAGTTTTTCAGGTTTTTTTTAACAACATCATGTTGGAACTTGAAATCCGTCGCTATAGCACCCTACCATCTGCTCATCCAAATCATTGAAGACATAATCCAGTTCATTATATCTGTTGGGATACTGTCTAATCGCATCATCAGCGCCTATTATCCTATAGTCCTTGCCAGACTCATCATATGATTCGGCTATACTTTTTCTTATTTTGGAAGCTGGTTTAAGGCTTTTCGCTACTCCACTTGCTGATAAACGCCTCCTCAAAGCATCAGGTAATCCCTGCTGAAGTAGTGTCGTATCATTTACTGATTCAAATATCTCTTCCACCCGTATAGGTGAAGTTTGCATATGTTTTCCTTTTTAAGATCAAACTTCGTCTAATCGTCGATTTCACAAAGAGTTTTGATTACTTCAGGAACGGCTGTTTTCAGAATAGCATTTCTAAACACGAACTTGCATATCTAAGAACAAACAACATATGTTTGTTTTCCTTCAATCGTTTCATTCGTAACACTATTGTCTTCCATCAAACTATCTGGGGAGCAATAACATGTTAAAAACTTTGTATTAACTATGTCGGTGCGAAACATAAGCTATCATTTATAACCTGTATTAGGTATATTAAGAAATAACAATGAGACTGTTGAGTTATTTCTTTATATATTGTCATAAGCTCCGTGCTGTTTTCAGGGCATTTCTGTTTAGGGAGATGATGAAATTGACTCATGTCTCGTCGGTCATTGAAGCGTACTAGATACTTACAGTTTAGCGAAATATCTCGGCAAAATTTTCCTTGATGGAAAACATTCTGAGTCATCAGAATCACAGAAAAGTTACGATGATGCGATTTTTTGTGTTTGGAATAGAAGAACTTCTTATAAAAGCTTTCACAGAACTTTCATTTATTCTTTTTGCAAGATGAGTAGAAGACAAATTGTAGATGAACTTCATAGACCAGCACGAAAAACTTTGAACGTCGACGTGTTGTTATAAGGGGTATTGACGATCTATGGCAGACAGATCTGATTGATATGAGTGCGTATGCATCTGAAAATCGTGGTTAAAAATTTCTATTGACAATAATTGGTACATTTTCCAAGCACTCTTGGGCTCTGCCCGGCGAGAGTAAAAATTCCAATGATGTGGCAAAGGCTATGTAGTCAGTTCTTAAATAGAGACGTATACCCCGAAATCTACAAACCGATGATGGAAAAGAATTTTTCAATAAAACATTTCATCGAATAATGAAAAACTATGAAATAAACCATTATTCTACATTCAGCGCGTTAAAAGCTTCAATTGTCGAGAGATTCAACCGAACTCTGAAGGGAATCATGTCGAAAGAGTTCAGCATGAATGGAAATTACCATTGGCGCAGTCTTCGCAGTAAATTGATGAAAAAATACAATACAACAAAGCATCGCGCCATGAATGTGCAACCACCCGTGTTAATTTATCGAATAAGGTTTATCTACTGTCAGAAGTATATAGGAAGCTAAAATTCACTCCTAAACCTAAATATAAAGTCGATAATCATGTTCGCATAAGCAATCATAAACATGTCTTTCAAAAAGGCTACCCGCCGAACTGGTTGGCAGGGATATTTAAGGTGAAGGAAGTAAGGAAAACAGAACCACAAACATACTTGCTTGAAGATTATCAAGGTAATATCATCGAAGGAGGTTTGTAAAACGGCTGGGATTTCCATGATCTCATAATTCCTGGATTGATATAAAAGATGTTCCACATACCGTCTTTCTCTTCTATACTGAAAATTTTTATGCCGAGATTTTTTATATCGCCTTTGTTGATCGAGTCCGTCAACCTTCACGATGTCATTTGTATATTATAAACGTGAGCGTTTTGAATCTGGGAATATGCTTATAGGAGTAATAAAGATTGTCATTGACAATTTGATGCACTTGATAGACAAAGGTTTTAATCAGATCTTCACTTTAATGTTTAGAAAATGTAGAAATGTCTAAAAATTAGAATCAGAACTAGACGTATGTAGATTTTTTCAATTTTATAAAGCTAATAACTTTCACGGAGCGCGGTCTTTTAGTCATAATTATTAGCATAAGTAAACAACGCTGATCTTAAAGCAGGTATAGTATTTCACAAACAAAACTTCCCTTCAATCTGTGTTTTGCATTTATTCATTTTACCAGCAAAAACACACAGTTAAGAAGCATTTTGCCGCGATCGTATCATTCAACATCAAAAAACAACAAAAGACAAATTCCACTACGTTCGTAAATTACATTCAATGCAAATCTGAATGTACGTGTCATCATGGACCCAATTTCAACCGCGCGAGTTACACATACCCCTATTATACCTACACCCACAAAACGCCTCGACAAAGACATTACAACTATCCTATCATTTAACAAGACCACACAAGAAGTCTAATAACAAACTTCTTATCTTAACTTAAATTTTTCCTATCATTCAATAATCCCATACAAAAAGTCCAATAATGCACTTCTTATCTCAACTTACCATCCTATCATTCGATAATACCACACAAGAAGTCCAACAATAAACTTCTTATCTTAACTGCAGACTTGCATCCGCAAATTCAGTCATAACATACTAACAGATGCAAGCATCGCAAATCATGAGAAAATAGAGATAAGGATCAGATATAAAAGGGCTGATCAATAGATCTTAAGAAAGAGTTTAAGTTTGAATTCGGACCAGCACAGAGCTGAGTACTTGTGTCGAAAGTGAAGAAATAAAAGTTTTAAATAAAAACAAAGTGTCTTTGATTCAAATAGTTTCCAAAAGTGTTCGGAAAATTTAAACATTTTTTTTGTTACTTATCAAAAGTGAATACGTAACTGGCGCAGTCGTCCGTCAAAGGAGGGAGGATCCCCTTTGAACACATCGAACCAAGTCACAACCGTTAAAGAAAATTTAACAGTAGTGATAATAACTCCAATAACCAATCGAAGAAAATTCGATTGGATAAATTAAAATAGTTCTTCGCATTCTTCAAAAAAATCACTGAAGAAAATTCAGCTGAAATAAATTGAAGATCGAAAACTATATTAAAAACCAAAACAACAAGTTTAAGGGTGTACGACTATTCAAGGTCTAAACGTACCCAAACTACTCTGGTGAGACCGCCAGGGAGCCTTAAACATAATAAAACATTATAAACAAACTCAAATAATATCAAAAAGTGAAATGGCAGAACAAAACCCACTGGAGCTATCCTTCAGAGAAATTCTGAAAGAAGCGCGTAATCTACCTATATATACCGGAAATAATCGAGAATATGCACTAGCATCATGGCTGGACGAAGCATCATCCCTACTACATCTAGTTCAACCAGGCGATCAGCAATCGTATATACTGAGGCTTATCCTGTACAGACTCCAAGGCGAAGCTAGGAACGTGGCTCAGAAAATACCGAATCCAACATGGAACAACGTCCGACATATTCTACTATCAACATTTGGCATCAACGAAACGTACAACACACTAGCAAGTAAAGTTCATAGAGTAAGTTGCAAAAACATTGATGAAGCATATTATACCTTAAATAAGTTATTGAATAGACTAAATACAAAATTTTTGCAAGATCCACAAAGAGATCTCCATTTGGAATTCAATTCAATTCGCAATGAAAACTTAGTTCTAAATAAATTCAAGTCCTTATTACCAGAATATAAAGCCTATATTATAGAAATCAGAAATTGTGAAACATTAAGTCAGGCATATAACATTTTACGCGAAATACAACAAAATACTAACTGCAACACACACGACCAAGTTGAACATAAAAATAAACATAGTCCCAGACATAATCGCGAATATCGACAGAACATTTATAACAAAAACCATAATAACTATCAGCCAAATGCAAGTAACCATTACCGAAATAACAAGGGTAACTATAATAGGTATCATAATAATGATAACTTCCAGAATAGACATCAGAGTTTCAATCATAACAACTTCAATCCGAATTTCAATCGAAATTACAGACCTGAACGAATGCAGATTGATGATTCTAATATTTATCGCAGAAACCAGCGACATAATCCAAATAACAATAATAATCGCAACTATGAACCCATGGACACAAATTTTCAGCAAATTGCCTCGGAAACCATCTACCAATAGTGAACCTCAACATAGATAACGAAATAGTCCCTACCCTTATTGATACCGGCGCCTCTACATCCAGCATAGATAAAAATATACTTATCCACAATCAAAAATTCGGTTTAACTAACCCTATACCAGTACACGGTCTAGGAGGTATTTATAATGTTACAGAAAAACTGAAGTCTAACATGCCAAACGAATTTAAAATGCCAAATTCTCATAAAATAATATGGAATGTTATGAACTTCCAAAACAAAACATTTAAAGCAGTAATTGGACAAAATATCTTATACCCTCTAAATGTAAAAATTAACTTCGGAGACGGAAACATGGAAATAAATAATCAAATCATAAAATTCAACTATGCAATACATGACGAGATCAATTTCCAAAACAACCGTAAAACAGAAAATAGCAGAGAAAAATTGTTTAATGGGTTAAACAATGAGGAAGGAGCTTCTCTACAGAGAATACTCAATGAATATGAGGATCTTTTCTATGTAGAAGGAGAACACCTATCCTGTACTACCCAAACCAAACATCAAATTATTACGAAAAGTAATAAACCTCTCTATTCAAAAATTTATCGTTTCCAACCCGTCCACGAAAAAGAAGTAGAGATTCAAATCAAAGATATGTTGAATCAAGGAATCATAAAACCATCAAATTCTCCTTTTAATGCCCCCATATGGGTCGTTCCAAAAAAATTGGACAACTCAGGGAAACAAAAATGGAGAATCGTGATTGATTATCGTAAACTAAACGACGAAACAATCGACGACAAGTTCCCAATTCCCAATATCGAGTCCATATTCGACAAACTCGGGAGAGCACAATACTTCACATCATTAGATCTGGCCGAAGGCTTCCACCAGATAGAGATTAGCGAGTATGGCCGACAGAAAACAGCGTTTTCTACCCCCCAAGGACATTACGAATTCAATCGTATGCCCTTTGGTCTCAAAAACGCACCTGGAACATTCCAACGAATGATAAACGAAGTCCTTCGAGATCATATTAATAAAATCTGTGTAGTGTATCTAGATGACATACTCATCTTCGCTACATCACTCCAAGAAATGGTCGTAAACACACGAAAGATATTCGATACCCTTAGACGATATAAATTAAAAATCCAAATTGACAAGTGTAACTTTTTCACCAAACACACAGAATACTTAGGTCATATATTAACGACCGACGGAATAAAACCAAATCCTGGGAAAGTCAATACAATCAAAAACCTTAAGGTTCCTAAAAATTCAACAGAACAAGTCTTAAAAGCAGCAGAATATTACAATATTACAAGACATTCAACAATACAGGCAAAACCTATAGAAGTACAGTACGGAAACATTGAAAAGAATAAACTAAATAAAACTATCACTAACAAAAAACTCAAATGGATAGAATATCATAATAAAAATAGAGAACCAGTACCAGACCTTAAACCAGGTCCAATTTTCATAAAAAACTACGAAAATGAAAGACACAAAGAGAAGGCTAAATTCAGAAGGGTGGATATAACGAAAAATAAAAATTATTATTATTGTTATTATTATTATTGTTGACAAAGCTACTAAACAGAAGAGTTCCAATTACATAGTAGCGATGAGCTAAAAACTAAGACTAAGATAACTCTAAAGAATAAATGAATTAAATAATGAAATAAGTATAGGAAGTAAGAATAAAGAACAGTGGCGAATGAGTTATAAAATTTGAGAACTAAAATTAAGAGGAGAATATAAGATTTCTTAGTTTGATCTTGTAAGTATTTAAAGAGTAACCGAAAGAACCAAACTGCATAAGGTCATGGTTTCGTTGTAAACGAATCAGGGGAGAATTATAATATAGGTTAGATGTGGTGAAGGGAGGGGCGAAAATAGTAAGGTTTCTACAAGGGTGAGAAGAGTGACGGAAGTGAAGTTCATTGCAGAGAGGAGTGTCGAGGATATTCAAAAAAAGCTTGCAAAGGATAGATTCGTCTAAATATATTCTACGTTGTTGTAGAGTGGCAAGGTTGAAATGTTTGCGACGATCATCGTAAGGAGCATAGGGAATATTGAATTTGTAGAATAGAGTGCGGGTAAACTTACGTTGAATAGATTCGATCAAATTAGTATCACATTTGCTGTGTGGAGACCAGATCGGGGAGCAGTATTCGACTAAGTTACGTACAAGAGAATTGAAAAGTTTTATACTAGTTTCGGGTCTCCGAAATGCAGTGGAATTTCTTAGTAAGAGTCCACAAAGCTTTGACGCTTTAAGCACAATGTTGGCAATATGATGATCAAATTTTAGTTTGCGATCGAATATGACACCTAGATCACAGAAATGGTCGACTTCATTGAGAGTACTGCTGTGTAAGGAATAAGGAAAAACAATAGTGTTGAATTTGAGGGAAAAGGTAAGTTTATGACATTTGTCAACATTAATCGTTAGATTATTGAGGTCACACCAGGATTGAAACGCACATAGATCTTGGTCAAGAGTTTGACAATCGATAATGGAGTTGATTGTCCTAAAGACTTTAAAATCGTCAGCGTATAGGAGGCAGGGAGACTGAATGAATTGGGGCAAATCGTTGACGAAAAGTAAAAAAAGAAGAGGACCCAGGATAGAGCCTTGCGGAACACCTGATGATGGATAGAAAGGAGCAGATGTATGATTGCAGAAGGAGACAATGCATTCACGGTTTACCAGATAGGAAGAGAACCATCTGAGTAAAGACCCTTGAAAGCCATAGCTCTTCAGCTTACGCACTAAAATATTATGGTCAACGGAGTCAAAAGCCTTAGACAAATCCGTGTAAATGCAATCAATTTGCTCTTTATTGGCCAGAGACTTGGCCGCGAAGTTGGAGAATTCTAAGAGGTTAGTAAGTGAGGAACGACCAGCAACAAACCCATGTTGTGCATTAGTGATAACAGGTCTGATGGAAGTAATTAATGAATTGTAAACGAACCGCTCGAGCAGTTTCGAAAAACAAGACAACATGGCTATGGGTCGGTAGTTGCGTGCAAAGGAAAGGAGTCCAGACTTGTGGAAAGGAATTGTATGTGAAAGTTTCCAGGAAGCAGGGAAAGTGCAAATGGTAATATAATAACAAGTAAACATAAAACAAAAATTCACCCATGGAGAATAAAGCGAGTAAAGAAATATGCTAATACGCAAATAAAAATAGCAGAACCAACAGAAATAAAACAAGAAAACATTACACCCGAACAAGAGCAGATAATACAAGAAAAACTCGAAAACTGTCAACTAAATACCACCATCATATCAAAATTTAATCTAAACATAACTAAAGCGGATATAAACACATTAAATAACGACAATTGGCTAAATGACCAAATAATTAGCTTTTACCTAAACTTAATAGCAGAAAACAATAAAGAAAACAATAAAATATACGTTATGAACACATTCTTCCTTCCAATCCTACAAAAATCAGGATACGAAGCAGTCAAACGATGGACACGGAAAACCAACATATTTTCATTTGACATAATAATAATTCCTATACACAAAAATAATCATTGGACTATAGCAATGATAAACTTCAAAAACAAAACAATTAAAATATATGATTCATTAGGAAACGTTGACAATGAAACACCAAAATTACTCCTGGACTACATAAATAAGGAAGCTTTTGACAAATTAAACGAACCACACGGCGTCACTAAATACAACCTAGTAAACGTAAAAAACATCCCCTTACAGGAAAACAATAATGATTGCGGAATTTTTGCATGCAACTTTGCAAAGTACATATCCCAAGAAAAACCTATAAACTTTTCACAAAAAGACATACCCTACTTTAGAAAAAAATGATCCTAGAAATAATACAAGGCAAAATTCTTCCATAATTACAGCACTTTACAGTAAAGAAACTGATGATGACGCTGATGCTCATACTCATCATTCCCATCGCTAAACCCGAAATTATAGTGGAAAAAGTAGAATCCGACTCAGGCATTCTCCTGATCAAAAAGGATCCCATTCGACTAATCAAAGATCATAAACGTATTTACCATAGAATAGATCTAAACCAATACGAACTAGCAGTAAACCATATAATATCCGAAATCGAAACAAGCCCTCACACAATAGAGACAATATCAACAATACGTAGCGAGATAAATCTATTACACTTTAATAAAAATAAAAAACGAAGCCGACGAACTAAAAATACACCTGAACCCTTTATATCAACTAGAAATAAGCGAGGACTAATTGACCCTGTCGGAAGTGTTTATAAATGGCTTTTCGGACTAATGGATAATTATGATTACGAGGAAATCATGGGACACCTTAAAGTAATAGACTCTAATAACCACGAGATAATAAAATCAATGAATAATCAAATTAAAATGAATAATGCCTTTCAAAATAACCTAAATAGAATCATGTTAAATATAAACCAAACTAACAAAATGTACCAACAACTGACAAAAGACATAAACAATATAACGTACCAAACGAATAAAATTCTAGTTAATATGCAATTGGATCACAATCTCGATTTAATTTAAGACGAACTTGAAACAATTATAGACAATGTAAATTCAGCAAGATCAGGACTAATGTCACGATCTATATTAACTCATGATGAAATAAAAGACTTAAATATCTCATTCGAGGAATTAAAGGACATTACCATAATTGTTTTTATAAAAGAAAGTGTCATTACATTTGTAATCAATGTACCAATTTTAACACAGCCAACACTATCATATTATGTAAGGAAAATTCCAAATAAAAAAGGCGAAACCTTAAACATAGACATTAATGAAGTAATATTATATCACGGACAATATTTCCAAACTGAAAAATATGTAAAACAACTAAAGAACAAACTAATGTGTAAAACAAGAAACTGTATCATAAAAGCAAACAATAGGACTACTGTAACAGAAATCGAAAAAGGACTCCTATTCATAGCAAACAAAAATGGGAAAATTGTACAAAATTGTAACGAAAAAACATACGAATTAAATGGATATTATGTAATAAGATTCAGCAATTGTAAGATAGACATAGACGGGAAAATATTTACGAACGAAAGCAAAATATTCCAACAGATATTAACTCTAAACCCCGTTACGAATATAACAGGATACATTCATGAACCTAATTTTGAAACAATACAGTTAGAACAAATGGAAAATTTAAAAGAAATAAATGAAATAAAGTATATCAATTAAAAGAATACAGTTACTTTCGGAACAATTTTCACATTTTTAATAATAATTGCACTCATAACAGTGACATATATTTATTGCAAAAAATCGAAATATAAAATAAACATTACCAACACAAAAAACAGAGACATTGAATTACCTACAATAAAAATTGTTGAGGACAACAATAAGCTTAAGGAAGGAGGAGTTACACATACCCCTATTATACCTACACCCATAAAACGCCTCGACAAAGACATTACAACTATCCTATCATTTAACAAGACCACACAAGAAGTCTAATAACAAACTTCTTATCCTAACTTAAATTTTTCCTATCATTCAATAATCCCATACAAAAAGTCCAATAATGCACTACTTACCTCAACTTACCATCCTATCATTCGATAATACCACACAAGAAGTCCAACAATAAACTTCTTATCTTAACTGCAGACTTGCATCCGCAAATTCAGTCATAACATACTAACAGATGCAAGCATCGCAAATCATGAGAAAATAGAGATAAGGATCAGATATAAAAGGGCTGATCAATAGATCTTAAGAAAGAGTTTAAGTTTGAATTCGGACCAGCACAAAGCTTTAAATAAATACAAAGTGTCTTTGATTCAAATAGTTTTCAAAAGTGTTCGGAAACTTTAAACATTTTTTTTTGTTACTTATCAAAAGTGAATACGTAACTCGCGCACAGGCGGAACGCTAAGACCCGTCCAAAACATCTCAAGCAAAAGGCATCGGCCGACGTCAACGCGTACTCGATCGCGGTATTTCGTAGTCGTCGACCGACAAACCGGTATCTTCACCAGCACGTGCTGGTGTTGTCATAAGCAAAAGCTTGCTTTTACGCTTCTTTGCTACGAACGTAGCCATATGCTTTCCCCCCAATACTTTCATTCAAAACAAGTGATTCTTGATATCCCTAGAACTATATTCCTCTCTATTCAAACACAACACTTGGGCTCTTCAGACCCTTCACCATTTCTCATGTCAAAACCACTTACCCTGTACTCATACCAGCTCTCAGCCAATCAGTGCTTACAAAACCCCTCTTCACGATCAATCAAATAGTACTCACACTTACACACTCGCAAACAGTCGGCCGGCCATAGCGAAAAAACCGGATTTCCATACAAAATGCTATCTAGGATTAACAGACTTCTTCTCTAGGTCTCAGAACTGCCACACTTTGAGCACTTGTAGGGGTGCAACCTGTCCCTAGCGGACGCAGTGCAAAACTAGCTGATATTGTTTTTTTACCACTTGCGAAAAACTTCTCACTCCTATAGTTCTCGATATAGTGATATGCTTTGGTCATGGATTAGCTGTCGGAAATAATACACTTTAAGCATATTCAAGCTTGTGAACTAACACACTTTGACCATGTAGGGGTATAATCTGTCCCTATCTGACGCTGGGAAAAACTGGCTGAAAGTGTCTGCCTTACTACCGATACCGACCACTTTCAGCCTTGCAGCATGCCAGATTTCTGCCGACTAAAATCACCTCCATCTCTTTTAAATCAATATCTCCATCATTTTCAATATATAGTATATTCAGTGCATCATAAGGAATATAGTTCTAGTAAGATCAAAAATCACTTGTTTTGAATGAAAGTGGTGTAGAAAAATCATATAATTACGTTCGTAGCGTAAAAATCGTAAAAGCAAGAGAGTTGTTTTTATAAGTAAAAGCACGTGCTCGTGAAGATGCCGGTTTGCAATTGGACGGGTATGAAGATTGCGACCGCGTATGCGCTGAGATGAATGAGTTGTATGGGGTGGTGGATGACGGCGAGCGATGGCTTTTGCTTGAATTTTTCGCTAGATGTTTTAAATCAACGGCCGGGTAGTCAGTTCGTCGCCATTTAGGAGTAGACGAGTTTAAGCGTTCGGCGTGGTCTCTGTGTGCGGGGTGGGTGTGGATGCATGTGCCAATAGCCGCGAAAACCATTCATTCTGATTTGCTTGTTACGGCGCCAGCTGATGGGTAAAAGATACGTATGGGATGAAATGGCGGCAAACACAACAACAAAAAGCTGTAGAAGAAGACTTTTTATTTATTCTTTAAAAGTATTTTTTTTATTTCATGATAAATAAAATACATCAGAAAATAATGTGTACTTGAGCAATTACACTGTATTATAGACATGTGTCGACGTGAAATTTTATAAGCAAGAATGAAGTTGAAAGAACGAACCATAAAAAATCCGAATTGCCACAACTCAAAGAATTCAAGTCTATCTTATCCATTAATACAAAGTTGCAGAAAGTGGAGATCTTTACACTTCACACTGCTCCTGAAGCATCGATAGCTTGCATGAAAATGGTACCAAAAACTGAAAGTGCTTTATTGTTGGTACTTTAATTCTGATTAAAAACCAGCCTTAATTGAAATGCTGGCAATCCATTTTTTAAAATATGCATATTTTTGTATTTTCTAGCGTTTAAAACTGAAGCCTGTATTTGATAAGCGTGTTGAAAGGTATTGCACACATGATTTCTTACACAGACACACACGTACACTCACCCTTACACATACGGGTGCGCATACAAACGCACACACACACACACACATTTGAATTTTGCTTTTAAATTTTTGAAACTCTTTAAAATTATATTTTTGCTGACGATGTTCGTCTCTTCCTGATTCATGCAATTTGCTTTAGGCAATGAAACAATAGGGACAAGGGTAAATTGCCGATGCGGTTTGTAGGCCAAGGATGATTAATATAAGTTTAAAGTCAGCGGACAATTTGAAAGCAATTTTATTCAATTTTGTCAATTCGAATAAAATCTTCACTTTCAGTTTTTGGTGCCATTTTCATGCAACCTATCGAAGTTCTAGGTGAGTATAGTGGAGATACCAAAGCTCAGATCGAGTGCAAAGTAAAAAAGGGTTACTTCGTCTAGCACAACAAAAAAGTTTATGGGTAAGAAAGGATCCATAAATTAGAAAATAATAATTAAAAAAATTCTCATCTTCAGATTTTGGAAAACATATGCTTACTCAGTGGCTCAAGGCTTTGTAAGGAGCTAAGCGACCTTTTAAAGGGGCGCTAGAAGTGAAGCAAACGTTGGAAGCAATTCCAGGCACTTCTGTTACAGTAGGGGTGTCAACTTCAAGTTACCTGTACCGTATTCGCATTCAGTGGGTGTTAGCGAGTATACCATATGTAGAGAGGTAGATGGCATCTCGCAAGTGTCAGAAGAGCGGCAGAAGGAAGGCGGAGTAGCACAAAAGCAGACCCCAAGAGCTCTGATGGAAGCCTTTGCAATGGAGCAGGACAAGTATTCCGTGGCTGATCTGAAGACTCCGAAGGACTTTGTGAGAGATCAGTTGAGGCAGTTGTTTTATTTATTTATTTATCCATATTTATCAAATTTCATTTTAACAGAGTCTAAAATTTTCCAATTCTGGAACGGCTCCAATTTGAACAACAAAGCAGGAGTTAGGAGCTCTGGTGGAAGTGAAGAAGAAAAATTTCTATTTATCGAGCTGTTTACTTGATTTTCGGGAATAAACAAACCTGAGATAAAGCCTTTCTGGTCTAGCTTAATATTTGTAAGTGAGTTTAGTAGAACTTCTATTATCGGACAAATTTTGAACGTAAATCAGTCCAACAGCAGATAAAATAAATTTTTCCTTCGTCGGGGTTATGCTAAATTGCAAAACTTTGATGGAAAAAGAGATTTTGGCTAGATCATAGTATAGCGGAAAAGAAAATGATTTTAATTGCCAGAAGCGCAGCTTATTATATGCGATTGATATGGTTTCGGGGAGATTTAAGAGGAGAAATCAGGTTTCGATTGTTAAAGCCCTAGAAAAAGTGTCAAAAATGTTATGTAGAGTTGCAAAGGTAGTGGAGGATGAAAAATGCTGTGTTCTCTCCGAGCTCTCCGAATTTCAAAAATTCTTAAATGTTAAAGTTAGTTGATTTTGATGACCCGAAGAACTCAGAATATTTTATGTTTAGACTCTCGCACAAAGGCACTTGAAAAAGATATACTTTTACTTTTCCAAAAAATCTTCTTTGTAATAAAGTCGTTTACCGGTTTCTTCTGTACACTATTTGCATGCGCTCTTGCGATAGGGTATTGCATGCGGAGCAGCATAAATGTGATCAAAAATGTCCATACTGTCTATCATTTCCGCCATGTCAGTTTGTGACAAAGACTAAGGAATGTGGAAACTGTAATCGTATGTTTAGAGGTGACATTTGCTTTAAGTACCATTTAAAAAATAAATATAAAGAATAATTGTTGTGAAAACTTTAGAATTTGTGAACACTGCGGGAAATTTATAACCCTTGGCAAAGGACGAAGTAATAGTCACACCTGCAACAAAATTTTGTGTCAGATGTGCTGAAAATTTTGCCGTCAGATCATCTTTGGTATATTAAACGTCGGAAGCGAAAATCTGATAGAAAATTTATGATAATATTCGTTGACTGCGAAAAGTACCCAGACCACCTCCTACGGCAATAACTCAAAAGTTTTTCTTAACGTTGTCAATCAAATTGTCATCCAGCAGGTTTAATATAATAAGAATAATTGTTATGAAAATGATGTGGTGGAAGAATGCAGTATTTGTGATGTAGGCGAGCATATTTTTCAATATGAAACAAATCAGAACGTCTTTGCAAAGCTTTTAGATTTCTGCTTCAAAGCTCGTACTTCTATATCAAAAGTATTTTGTAAAGCTTATGATCTGCATGGCTACGACGATGAATTTATAATTTCGGAACTAATACGTAGAATGATGGAAATCGAACTTATAATGAATGGTACCAAGATTATAAAACTAACCTGCGGGAGAGTAGCTATCATAGATTCTTTAAATTTTCTGGCATTCCCCCTTGCTATTATCCATATTACTCTAATACAATGGAGAATATTGACTATGTAGGGAAATATCAACCACCTGATTTATATGGGTATACTGTGATGAGGAAGGTGGAAGAGGACAAGTTCTTCGACTGGTATAGTGCGAATTCATCAGGAGTTTTTAATAACCGTAAAGAGATGTTAAGCATTGTCTGAGCGATGTCAATATTTTACGTGTAGGATGTATTCGATTCATGAGAAAATTTCTCAGTATAACTAATGTTAATCCTTTTGAAGAAGCCCTAATTATAGCCTAAGCATGTATGATTGTCTTTCGGAAATACTTTTGAAGGAAAATACTATGGTGAAATACCAAAAAAGGCTACTACAGATTTTAAAATCAGCGACTAATCGCCTCTTAATGGATTATTTTGGAGAAGAACAAAATAAAGGATGAGAGTTTATCAGCTAATAAAAAGGCCAAGTAGAAGTTAGGGAGAGGTGGTATGTATGTAGACGGTTCCAATCCAAACACAAATACAGTTTATGAAACCTTTGGCTGCTTTAACGATGACTGTGCAAACTTGTTAAAAATGCAGAACGTCTGCACTAGTAACAGTGATGGTCGCGAAGCCTTGGTTCAAAGGAATGAAGCGACACTAAGGATGAAGGATGAATTAAAAAGATATCTAGACTTCATAAATCTGTACAACTACATGATAAATACAAAAACGAATGAAGTCAGAAATACTCTCAATGCATGGTTTTATCACCTGTGCTATTGTATCTACAAATAATTTATTTTTACCCGAAGTACCCTTCGAGAAAAATCAAAAGCTGTATTACACTATGTAGAACTTGTGCATCTAAAAATAAAGTGTCAGGATGCCCACATTGTAAGTCTGGGCGGGAAATTACTGGAACATGGTTTATACTTGAAGAAGCGTTTTATGTCAAGAAAGGATATGAAATTAATATTGTGCAACATACATGTTTATAGAACACGTCAACACTATCTTGCAGCAAAGGATGGAGAAAAAAATAGATTTATAAGAGTTGCGAAATTGCAGCTGGTGGTAACGGACGTGTAATTGTGGTGCTCCGATAAAAGTGAAAGTGTAAAAGCCCATTCTCGAATATCTGAGCAAAGTTGGGCGAAAACATAACTGTAACGCAGTCCATAGTGCGTTGAACAATGCGCGTAACGTTGGAGACAGTGACTGTTACATGAAACAATTTAGTATGAATAGAAAAAAAAGTGCAGTAGTGCATAGTGGTGCAGTGCAGTCGGTGAGTGATAATGAAGACAATAATCCCACACCAGTGGTAAACTCAAGCACAATATTGGGTTCTGTGCTGGGCAAGCATAAATCAGCTAACGTAGTCGATAGCAATATGACGGAATCTATGTTAATTGATGAGGTTAATGAAAAGACCGGCATTGCCTCTACAACTGTTATTACCCAAACCGGCAATAACTCTCCTGTAATAAAATGCATTCAAACCGGCATTGAAAGATATATAAAAATATCCGAGAATCGAAAACTTAGCCCACAGGCAATTAACGCGGAACGAGCTCCGAAAATGGTCAAGGAAGCTAGAACAATTGATCGAAACTATTATGCGATACTCGCTAATGAAACCAATACAGACAACGCTAACACAGTACAGGAAGATAAACCGAAAGCGAAACTTCCTCCGATCTATATCAGGGGATTTACTAGCACATATTTAATAGCAAATATACGCACGCCAATTGGCGACAAGAATTTCTATGCTGTAGACTTAAAAAAAGGCAATCTGAAAGAAATGAAATTGCAAGTCCTGACCGAACCCAACTACATCCAGGTAGTCTCATGGCTGGAAAAGAAAAAAATCAATTTCTATACATATCAGCTGAAAAGCTCTAAAGGATTGATCGTCATTATTAAAGGCATAGATTCCGAAGTAAAACCTGAAGACATAAAACAAGAGCTTAAACAGTCCGGTTTTGAGGCTAAATCGGTACATAATGTCATAAATAAACTTAAGGTTCAACAACCAATGTTCAAGGTGGAACTTACACCCGAAGCTAGCAAAATCCCTAAAGGAAAAGTACACCCTATATACAATCTACAATATCTGCTGCATAGAAAAATAAATATTGAAGAACCATATAAAAGGTACGCTGTTGTCCAGTGCCTTAATTGCCAAGAGTTTGGCCATTCCAAAAATTACTGTAAGCTGACCAGTATTTGTGTTGCCTGCGGAGAAATGCATCAGACCAAAAACTGCAACAAGAAAAATACGAATGCATACGGCAGAAAATGTGGTAACTGCAACGGGGCTCACACCGCTGATTACAGGGGCTGTCCTGCGTTTCTAACAATTAATAGACGTAACAAGCAGGGAAAAATAACGAATGCGTTCATAAATACCTATTCTAATGCACAACCAGTGCAACCAACTCCTACCTCACAACCCACGGATCAGACTAAAGCAGGAGTGTCATACGCCGACGTAGTCAGAAACCCACAATATGGTAATCCAACAGCTTCAAGCCCAGCAGTAAACAGCAATACACAGAAAGGAATAATGCAGGTTCTGATAACTCTAGTTAATAACATATACCAACTAACAAATATCATGAACAACATTCAGACAACCTTATACAAACAAACAGACCTACTAACATATTTAACGAACAAATGAATAACCTAAGAATTGCACAATGGAATGCAAACGGACTATTGTCCCGTAAAATTGAATTAGAATCTTTCTTGCACACCAATAATATTGACATAATGTTGATCGCTGAAACTCACCTATGCAGTAAGAATAATGACTTAAAAATTCATGTCTACACAGTCTATAACAACAATCACCTTGATGACAAGCCACACGGTGGTACTGCCATACTAATCAGAAACAGAATCAAGCATCACCCAATCCCATGTAAACAAATGTGTAATATATTCACAGTACCGCTTTGTGTATCTCTGCCAGAAGCGTAGACACGTGTATTGCGGCTACTTATTGTCCCCAAACCACAGAATCACCTCAACAGATTTCGATGATTTCTTCAAGTCACTTGGACTCTGCTTCTTTACCGCGGGCGATTACAATGCTAAGTCGCCGCACTGGGTTGCACACTTAACCTCCCCACGAGGTAAACAATTACTTAAATCTATTTACAAGAACAACCTTAATTGCATAACAGGTGGCACACCAACATACTGGCCATCGGATCCATTAAAAATTCCTGATGCCATTGACTTCGGTATTACTAAGAAATTAGATCCGTGCCTCATCAAGGCCTGGACCAAGAATGATCTGTCATCGGACCATTCTCCAACTATCTATCAGCTTAGCAGCAAACCTATAGT
The DNA here is from genome assembly GCA_963942545.1 of Oxycera nigricornis. Classification (NCBI taxonomy): domain Eukaryota; kingdom Metazoa; phylum Arthropoda; class Insecta; order Diptera; family Stratiomyidae; genus Oxycera; species Oxycera nigricornis. Next base: position 72,864,324 of record OZ012662.1, read on the forward strand.
AGAAAACTCTGAGTCCAGACTAACTGGAGCAAGTTTTGCAGGAGATTTCAATCCTCATTCTGTCCTAATATTAAATTAAAATCTGCTGAAAATATTGAAAATGCAATAAAACACTTAACGAACACTGCTAATGACTGTGCTGTATTTGCTACCCCGTCCACCGAATCTTCGCAGGCTAGAACTCCGCAATATTACAACAATAAAATACTTTCACTCCTAAGAGCTAAACGTAGTGCCGAAGCCGAATGGCAAAAGGTACGCTCTCCGAAGGCAAAAGCCACCTTAAACGAAGCCAACAAAGCACTAAAAAAAAGCGCTATATATAGATAAGCAAGAAAAAAATAGATCACTTTGTTAGCAATCTATCAAATAAAGCGGATACTAACTGTTCATTGTGGAAAACAATTAAAAGGGCCAAGAAACCTGTATCAGCAGACACTCCAATCAGGGATCACAACGGTAGCTGGCTCAGAGACAATAATCAAAAAGTTGAAGCTTTTGGTATCTACCTATCGAAAGTATTTTGCTTAAATACAGTTAATGAGAAAATTAGCAGTTTAAACAACAATAAAGCACCTGGACACGATAAAATAACAGGTAAAATGATTAAAACTCTACCTATATCAGGCAAAATCGCAATATTGCACATATTCAATGCAATACTGCGTATTAATTACTTTCCACACGCCTGGAAACATGTCAGGATCATAGTTATATAGATAGCACAAAAGTTGAGTCTTATAGGCCCATTAGCCTGCTTTCTACCCTTTCTAAGCTGTTCGAGAAGCTATTCCTTGACAAAAGGCTCCCCACACTCCATCGCTCCATTGTTATCACATTGAACATCAGTTTGGGTTTAGAAACAACCATAGTACCATAGAACAGGTACATAAGCTAGTAAATTATATCAAAAATTCATTCGAAGATAGGAAATGTTGTGTTGTACTATTTTTAGATGTATCCCAAGCCTTTGATAAAGTCTGGGATCCTGGACTCATTCAAAAAATTAAGACCACTCTACCCCCAAATTTTCATGGCATACTAACCAGTTACTTACTTGAACGATCCTTTAAAGTCAAATACAAGAATACCATTAGCCAGGAACATCCTATAAAAGCAGGAGTACCCCAGGGGAGTGTACTAGGATCAGTCCTTTACCTCCTGTACACTGCAGCCCTCCCGACCTCAAAAGAGGTGCTTACCACTACATTTGCTGACGACACAGCGATACTTTTTGCACACAAAAACCCATCAACTGCAAAAAGAGTACTACAGCAACAAACATACATAATATTAAATTGGGCTAGAAAGTGGCAAAGCAAAAACGCAGCAAATCACGTTCGCATTAAAAAAACGATCCTGTTGTCCCATTAAAATTAACGGAACGGATGCTCAAATAACAAATTCTGTAAAGTACCTCGGGGTCCATTTAGACAGAAGACTCACCTGGAAAAGTCATATAAACAAAAAACGAGATCAAGTGAAATTACAGTTCAGGAGACTATACTGGTTAATGCGCAGTAAGTCCAGACTAAGCTTAGAAACAAAAATCTTGATATACAAGACAATTCTCAAACCAATATGGACGTATGCTCTGCAGCTCTGGGGTTCAACAAAAAAGAAATTTGGAAGTCATACAAAGAACGCAAACAAAAATCTTGCGGGCGATTCTGGGTGCCCCCAAATACGTCAATAACATAATTATTCAAAGAGACACCAATGTCAGCACAATTATGGAAGAAGCAAAAAGCTGAGTTTAAACTACAAGAAGCGATTGCGACACCACCCAAACAAAACAGCAAGAAAAATATTGCTGACTAGACCATACGTACGGCTCAAAAGAACTGACCCACTGCGACTAACAGCCAATCGGCGGTAGGGGACCCTAAAAGTACAGAGATAATACATGCCACAAAAAATAACACTGCCTAAATCTACCCAGCGACTTACTGCAGAACGAGAGTAGCAGCGAAACACTATAGTTTTCTTTTTTTATTAATTTTATTGCACAAAGACAACAAAATGTAAACTAATTGAATGAAATGTTATAAAATATTGTAAATTCTTATAAACTATTATAAACAGTGGGACCACAAACCCCCAGAGTATTGTCAATGGAGGTCGTATTTTTCCAGCTAGACTTAAGAGTTGCAATTTGGTAAGTTAGAGATCTCCAATGATCTAATCCTTACTTTGTAAAAATAAAGATGAAATAAAAATAAAGTCACTAGCAAACCCGCTTCGCTAGGTATTTGAAATAAAAATGAGAAATGTTTTTTGTATGGTCTATTTTATTGTAAGGCTGTTTGGTATACAACATTTTTGGTTTTTCCATCTTTCACATAAATAAAGAGTGCAGCGGGGTTCCCCATTTCTTGAACAGCCTACGTGTAGCTTACCGTGTGCAAACACCGGATATTCTAAATGTATACCGCAAATTTTCTACGACTGACCTTGTGCTTTGTTTATTGTTATAGCGAAAGCAAATCGAATAGGAAATTGAAGACTTTAAAATAGAATGGTAAATCTGGCAGAATCATCGGAATTTTTGGAATCAAAACGTCTTCGCCTTTGTATTTCCCTGCCAGAATGGTAGCTTCAAACAAATTCTGCAACAATTTCTTCGATTGATTAATATTTCGAAGCATTATTATAGGCGCTCCAATTTTAAGGGCCAAATAATGAGGCGGCAGCCCCGGCAAATCAAATGAATTAAAAAACTCGGTCGGCTAATTTACTACGTCATCTTCATTCATAATAGTGTGGATTGATCTGTATGCAAAGAATTGTCTATCAATTTCATTCAAATCAGATACATTTACATCAGATACAATTTTTTACCAGCCAATATTGCTTGTTCACACAACCGAATGTTATTTTTGAAGATCTCCTTAATGCTTTGAAACGATTTCAACGATGCATTCCATGTATAATACATGGGAACTTCTGAAAATAACAATGTTTTTGCGAAATCATCGGTACGGCACAACGAAAAAAATTAAGTCAACGTTTTATTTGGTGCCTCCGTTCTTCTAGCAACAGAATTTTCATGCGTAAAATATACTCGTTGTCCATTCTCTAGATGTACCGCCAAATGAACAACCGTTGGATACCTTTCATAAATCTGAAACGAAAAAACACGCCAAATAGCTCCAATACTGCTTATATATCGCCCCATTTGATATTGAGTGATTTCATCATTCCTATTAACAGAAATTGTTGCGTTACTCGCACTGGCAGCAGTTTCGGCGTGATTGCTATTCACATTTTTTATTGCAATGCAAGCCACATCACTCCCCTTTGTCACGTATTTGCATATGTACTTAGTCGGTTTAACGCAGTTACAATACTCTACGTTTATAAGGGCTTTGAAAGGCTTCAACAGTAACCAAGAATATAGAACAATCCACTGATTATCGACTTCAATATACACTTTTGACTTTAATAATTGTTGATTTGCCATTATCTTCAGGAGACCGCCGACGATATAAAGAATATTCATCGTTTCCAGTAATTGCTTCAGATATTAATGTCCTGGAATATTGTTTTGTACACTTTCCATCCACCATGCGAAGAGAATTAGTGTTTATTGAACCACAGGTGTCAAGAATCATATTTTTAATGACACCTTCGAATAATTCTAGATCAATTGCACTATCAGGAATCTCCGCTGATATAATATCATCAACTTGATCTGATGTAATCTTATTCACCACCCAAACTTTAATGTGTGCATGCGGCAAATCTATCTTCTGCCATTCAACTGAGGACATCCAACATTGCACTTAACCAAATACTTTTGATTTAACAATGAAATCCATCAGAGATTTCAATTTCTGTTTAAACACACGCGCTAAAATGTATCATGTCTAAAGCCTAGTTCGGACTAGGCTAGTAATTTAGTGGCTGAACTACTCGCTACTGGACATAAATCGTTCGCATTACGTTTCAGTACAGTACACAAGTGTTTTACAAGATGAAAGGGCTGCAACGGAATAGAGTGAATAAACTCGTGAAGCTAATCGTAATGGCTATTGTAGAAGAGGTGGATGAAGAAATGTGTGTGATAAAGAAAATAATGCAATGGGTACGAAAATGGATCAACAGAAGAGATGAACTAGAAGCTACGAATTGTCTCCTGAAGGAATTAGCCGTAGAAGATACCAAAGAATATTTCGATAGTTTGGGAATGTGCGAACGTTGTGTCGATTTTCTGTTGACGAAAATACACTCCAAAATTCAGCGGAAGATACCCTTTTGAGAAGTGCGAAACCTGCAATAACAAAATTACAAGCAGTTCTGTACTTCCTTGCTACTGGGTGTACTTTAAGGACACTCACACACATATTTAGACTACGCAAATCAACCATTTCCGAATTCATCATCGAAGTTTGTGAAGCAATCTATGAATCATTAATGGAATTTATCAAGGTAAGATAAAATAACTGTAATATATTCAATATGAAAAAATTATTTATTCAGATAATCATTTTGAACAAAGTTAGGTGTGACTTTCAATATATGTATGTATCCTGTTTGCTCCCATCACATTTCATCATCGACATTCGCGTTCTGCATTGCTGCGAAAACTAAGTCGTTTGACATTATTGTCACGTTACTCTGCGTAACGCATTCAGTTGCTTGCATTTCCAAATCATAGTTGCTGGTCTCATTATAATTTATAAAAGACTCACTGTACGGTGAATCAGCAGCATACGACGACTGTTGCGTTCTAGTGTTTCTGTTAAGTACAAACGCGTTTTGGATGTGCTGAGCTCGAATTCTGTTGATGTACAGCTGTATGTGCTCTTGTGCTTCCAACGCCAATAGTAAGGGCAAAGATTAAAGTTGAAGCCCGACGTGTTTTCCGAAGACTTCAAACTCATTTTCTTCCACGGTAGAGTTTGCACAATTGGCGATTTCTTTCTTTTTCGAGAGCTGGGCGATTTTCCTCTTTTTTGTCGGAGGTGGAATACCTGTTGGCGCAGGAAAAGTATCCACTAAACAACTATTTTCCTCACACTCTGCATCAGCAGCGTGTGAACTATTGGAAGCCTAAAACAAATAAAATGATGTTAGTATCAAAGAATATTTATGAGCATAAATATTTTTTTTCAGATTCCTACTATTACAGACTGGAAAATAATTGAAAATGGTTTTCGAGAACAGTGAAACTTTCCAGGGTGCTGTGGAGCAATCGACGGCAAACATGTCGTCATTAAGGCACCCCCTGAATTTGGAAGTTTATACTATAATTACAAAGACACAAACAGCATTGTGTTAATGGCTGTTGTGGATCATAAATATTGCTTTAGTTATGTAGACGTTGGGTGTAATGGAAGGGTTTCTGGTGGGGGCGTATTTCGTAACTGTAATTTATACCAAGAATTAGAAAACGGTGTTTTCTCACAGGGTCATGTCTTAGTTGGCGACAATGAATTTCCCTTGAAAGAATATTTATAAAAACCTTTTCCAGGAAATCGATTAACGCTACTAGAAAAAAATTTAATTATCGTTTGTCTCGGGCTAGAATAATCGTTGAAAATGCGTTCGGTATACTAGCAGCCAGATTCAGAGTGTTTGGGAAACCGATGCCATATAGTCCTGAGAAAGTTGTTAAGATAGTAAAGACCTATTCCGCTTTACATAATTGGCTGCGACAAACAAAACTACAGAGCAGACAGTACGAATACACAGCAGACTCAGAACATTTGGACGCAGGAACTATCCTTTCTGGTAGTTGGAAAAATGAGCCACAGCCTCTCGGAACGCTACCGCTACCTACTTCTCTGAGTAATCATTCATACCAAAGGTCTACAGACCGTCGGGAGAGGTATGCAAATTATTTTGTCGGTAGCGGATCTGTCCCTTGGCAGACAAGAATGATACATTGAAAATTATATAATAATGTGTACAAGTAGATAGATAAGTACTTACCAAACTACTTTCACTTTCTGTCAGTGTAGTAGTCACGTTTCGCAGGGATGCATCGAGTACAGTGAACCATTTTACCGTCGGAATATAAATTGTGTCAGTCCCTGCGCCTGAACTTCTAGCGTCCTTTATTTTCTTTAACTCCTGCGAGTAGGTCGATCTAAAAAGGAATGGATCTCGTTACGTAAAATTACTTTTCAAAACAAGAAGTAGAAATAATAATTAACAGCTTGTTGTATCACATTAACCCTCATCGGTCCCTCCAAAACATTGCCGAATTGGTTCTTGCGTATACGATCATATACACAACGACTTCTTACTTGCACAGAATATATCTAAATGGAAACCAACAAATGTATTGTGTTTTTTTGTCATTTGTAAAGTGTTTATTATTATTATAAGGCAAATATATGATCATACATATGAAAAAATATTTGAAAAAAATACTGATTGAAACATCAATTCTTCACTACATTCAATTTTAAATACGAAAATTGTATACGGTCGTATACAAAGAACCGATGAGGGTTAATAAATATGCGTTCGAAATACCTCAAATAATAAAATTATGCACTTACCTAATGTTTTTAATTTTCATTTTGATCTGCTTTTCTCCAAATCCGGGTGTATTCATTTCAATTTCAATTTCCTGGCATGCGGCTTTTTTCTTTTCTTTATTTTTGTAATGAGCGCACTTTATATTCCATAAGCATTCATTTCCAACATATTTTGAAACAAACTTCAAAGTTGTATTTTCGGTCCAGCGAAACGACATTTTTCCGGCCACTTATGAACTCGACTAATAAACTTGGTTCGGACTTGGTTAGCCGGCGAACCAGTGAGCTCGGGCGCGTGTTGCGAGGCGCTACTCGCCCGCCAAAAATTGAGTAAAATGGATCGGCTCGACTAAATCGTTTACTAAACTACTTGACTAATTTTTTGTGGTTCATACACATTTAGGCACTAAATCACTCGCTACTTGACTAAATTACTAGCCTAGTCCGAACTAGGCTTAAGAGCCATTGTTTGTCCAGCCGACAAACGTTCTTTTAGTGCTATCCATTGCGGATTGCACGCAAATGTCATAAACAAATCCGGACTATGTAACGATGAACGTCAGTCACAGCGTCTTGCGCGTATTCGTGCATATGGCGAGGTCTAGCAGTGTAAGTTGTAGGTAAAAAAGTCCATTTACCAATGACTTCAACGTTTACATCTGTGTTAATGGAGTCCCGAAGGTGAATGTACTCTTCCGATCGAAGCTTCTTTTGGTTAAATCGAATAAAGTTTAATCTTTCTGTCCCTACTTTTGCGTACATAACGACAGCATATTGATGAAATAATCGTCGACACAATAAAATGTGATTGACCTGATTGGTGCGGAAGGTATGTTTTTACACTTTGATGAATACAAAAAATAAATCAATACCAAACTTGGTATATTTAATTGAAACACTTTATAATTATTATTTAAAAACACTTTATTAACTTTATAATAATCTGACAGTAATCTACACGATTGAACTTTAACTGAATAACAACTAACACGATCTATGATGGATTAATAACTAACTTGATCTGGATGATCAAGTGGTATTTATACTGATGGGAAACAAAGAACCCAAAATTGCATAGTTGCAATTTTGGTCAAGGGAATAAAAAGATAAGATCAGCATTTTATGAAATATGATATTATAAGATACATCAGCATAAATATGAGATGATGCAGCTGTGTAAACAATTTATTGATACGTTAGTGTAAATAGTTTATAGTATGAATCATGCATCAGCACAATGAAGTCATGATGTTTACGAAACTGGAAATGTTAACAGAATTTAATAATGCTGACTTGATACAACGGATGTTTAGAAGAAACGTGCGTTGTTTATAAATTGGTCATCATTGTTATGAGCTTGTTTATCAATTGTAACTCGGATCATTAACTTGTCCACATACTACACCTGTCATAAAAATGAGTTTGAACATATTTGTTCAATACTTTTCACTTAATATAAAAATATATTAAGTTACCAGTCGTTGGATTAACCATATCCAAATTAAAGTGATATCCGTCGTCACTTTGCCCAAAAATTAATGGGTATTTTAAGGCGTTGTAACAACGATGAGTTTCTGCCACGTTCTCTGGTGGCTTGCCTCTGCGATGAATCACAATATTATTTTTATTAAATTCTTTCCCTGCAATAACTACTGCATAGAAGCATTAAATCTACCACGATGTATACCATCCGGCACTGCATCAGCTTTTATGACAACTTTATGGCTGTCTGACGGCATCATTTCAAGTGCAGTTTTAAATAAACGGACTAATTCATTTTGTTCCTGGAAAATATTTGCAACCGTTCAATGACACCTCTTCTCATACTGTTGTTGCTACCTTAATAACTCCTAACGTGACACCGTTGCTCAAGTTCAGCATTTGAATTGTCCATAAAGTACATTTGTAAAAACTTGTAATCGTTGTAACAAAGAACCAATTCTATGGTAAACTTGACCATGAATCTGAGTAGATGTAAAACATTCAGATATAAGATCAAAAACAATATTTTTTGCCATGCCGTTGATAAAAATTACCTTAAAGGTCATGAATCCATTTTCCACTTTTCTTGTAGCTCCGAAAGAAGTTATTTGAAAGCATGAGTTATATTGTTTCCTTGACAAAAAATGTTACGACCCTGACGTTTCTCCTGAAAATAATGACTTTAAAGGCTCAAGCTGTGGATTTAACGGAAGCAACATCACTTTCGCATTTACACAGCAAAGTCCAGGAGTTTCACTCGAAAATTTCAATGCATTCCAATTTTCTAGAACTTTTTCCATTTTACCAATCACAACTGATCGAATATTATATTATAATGGAAAGCTGCAAGCTCGAGATTTTCAATTGAACGCCTTTGCAGATGCTGACTTGAATTAGCTTGATCTAAAGCATTTCGAATATTTGATCGAGAGCGGATATTTTATTCACGGTTAGATTGAAGACACCTTTCAAGTTGTTCTTCGGTCTCAGACTGCCTTCCCTTTGTATCTTGCTGTGTCCTTTGCTTTCGCCGACCAATATTTTGACTTCTTCGTGACATTTTATCAATTGATATATTCTAAGCAGGAATAGAAAAGTTTTTCATTTTCTTTTCTTAACTGAATTCAATTCCAACATAAAATGTTTTCGTAAAAAAAAATGTTTTTTTCGTGATTTTTTAATTTTTCTATTTTATTTATAACTGATATTTGATATTTGATGAAAATATGCATCCAAATTCTATAAATTTTTAGTACAATACTCGGTTAATTTTTATTTGATAATTTTACTATCGTTTTTGCCACAACTGTTTAATGAAAATGTGCAGTTAAATACCGCATTTTTTTGGGAAAATTAGCTAAGTTATGCGAAATTGTTTTAAAATATGGTACATTTTTGGCGGAATTTATGGGAAAATTTAATGTTTTATTGGTTTGTTGCGATTGAATACATTTTTCGTAGCAAGTGTACCGTCGCTATGGTTAATAATAACCTTTCCTTCAATGAAACACAACAGGATAACTTTAAGATCAATGTTGGTGTCATAAATAGCTTTAAATACGTTTTTCAACGACCAATCATCAATGCGAAAAAACATCCGATGAATAAAATGCACCAATTGACCAATTGAACGGACGCTATCGTTCCGTTACGATTGAAAAAATCCAAATTGTTTGCAAATTCGTTTACGCTGAAAATCTAAAAAATATTGCACAGAATTTTCATGGAACTAATTCAATGTCTATTTATTTTAAAATTTAGCATTCACTTACGTATTATAACCCCCAAAAAATCAAGAAAGAATGAAGAGAGTTTTTGATTTTGTTCTGTTCGGCAATGTATCTCCAATGGAAAGAAAAAATGGTCTACCTGTCGGTAAAACACATCGGTTCGAACGCACGCAATTAAAGCACAGCGAACGACAGAAGAAAGAACAAGTAAAGTATAAGATGCGTGATAATAAAACTAGCTCGCTCACTCATTACCTCATTTCAATGCTTTGTGTGCGCACACACGGTATATATATTTATTTATTTATTTATTAAGAATTTAGATGACGCACACCATTCGTCAGCAGCGAGCATAATAAAATGCTGTATACATATATATGTGTGCACACTGCTCAAATTTACAGCAATTGATATGAGCTAAATTTTTTAAATTTTTTTTGTTAATACCTTTCTAACAATTTTTTCCCTCAAAATCGGTCCACCCAAACTCGAGCTTTTTTGCGGCATACACAAACATTAACTTTGCTTTATATATAGATTTGCGAAATATCAACAGGAACTTCAACACGGTACTTATTCATTATCTTTCTTTGAGAAAGTTAGAAACACTGCATAATAACTTACTTGATTACCGAGTGATATCCAATATTATTTACACATTAGTCAGAACAATTTTTCATTTCTTAAATAAAAAATGCAATGACTGTTCAATGACTTTACACATAAAATATCATTATATATCATCAGACTTTTTGGTATAACACATCTTCATATTAGATACCTAAAAACATATTAACATCAATCTTCAGCTCGGCTTGCAATGGCTGCAGCTGGGGAAAAAGTATTATTTGTTGGGAATATATTTCCAAATGTCTATTTGAAATTTGGGCCAATTTGAACTTTCACTTCATCGCACTTAAGCACGGCACTGAAAATTATGATACATTTTCACCGGCAAATGCTGGGAAAAATTCGTTTGCTTATTTTATTGATGTGCCTCTTCTTTAGTTTCATCCTCAATGTACTTTCACAAATAATTGACCATGAGCTCGAGTCCATTCCAACACTGCCAAGCAAAAAACCAGATTCACCAAGTCACTTAAATACAGTCTATAGGATGTGTATGTACCCATTGTACATGTAACAGCCTTATTCACCCACCTAACTACTCCATAAGCAAATAGTTGCATTTTAAACAGTGTGTTTGAATATATAGGCTGGTTACAGAGGATATTATGCGTACCATGGGTATGTACCCAGCCTTCAACGGAAACATTTGTACCTAGCAAGGCATGTAAATGGCGTCCATAGGGTGCGCCCGTACTGAGGATGGTATGCGTACCATACATATGCATCAACACACTAAAAAAATTGCACTAAAGGTAATTAATTATCCTTCAAATGATGAATCCTCATCTAATATACACTGACCAGGCAGAGGTACTTCCAAAATACAATCGGGTACATGTTATGACAGTGTATGATTCCGTTATTCATGGAAATGTGCGGATTTCCATGACGTCATAAGTTGCATAACAAGCCGCGAAGTGCGACCCTTGATGTCCACATGGTCAACTTCCCAGTAATATCTACATAAATATTAAAAATATGAAACACAATAATAATTATGAACATAATACTACTTCTAATAATAATACTATATTTCTCATAAAAGTAATTGGAATCACTTAATATTACTCGTATCATCTACGGAAGCGTCCATTGATTACGCAAGCACGCACGCCAACGGATCAATCGGAAGGAAGACAGGTTACAAAGACTTTCTACGTTATTTGTTAATTTCTTTTCAATGCTTGAAGGACGATAGGACGCTAGCAAAAATGAATGCAGTTTTTATTATTACGCCCATTGAAGAGATTTTGTCGCATGGTAGCCATTTTGAATAGTTGCATTCAAAATTGCCATCACTTCGGCATAATCACTCAATTTATATTTTTTCACGATTATAAATCAATGTGACTAATAATTATATCTTATTTGCAGTTTATCTTGAAAATCGAAATGCGGTCAATAATCGGTTTAATTGCATGTAAAAAGTAAAATGTATTAAAAATGACGATGAATTGAAATCTTGAGAACACTAAAGAACAAAATTACTGAAGGCTACAATTTTTATGTGATGAATGCTTTTTAAAGTATATAATCTTCAAAAGTATTGACTACAAAACATTTTACCATTCAAATTTGATTACTTTTTTGGTGTTCAAAGTTTAAGCACTTGTTTTATTAAAATTAAAACATTGTGAAAACTACTCAAAATTTGCTCAAATTTTGCAAATATTAATAAACTTTGATTGACTTTGCAACAATGCCTTTAGAATAAGAGATATAAAGTAATATCATCATTTTTTTTTATAATCATGGAAGAAAGTTTCGCTGGTTTCTCTACAAAAACTAATGAGAATTGATAAATTTTATAAACATTTATTACCGTGTTGTGCAAATCAGGTTTAAAATTTATTTTTTATGAAAAATACAATATTTTTTCGCATTTCCTTTTATTAAATTAAAAAACACTTTTAAAACACTTTTTTATAAAGTTAAAAACATCACAAAAATATCATGTCGATGGAAGCCTTAAGAACGCAAATATGATGGGTGGTTCGTGAGATATAGTGAATGACAAAAATGACCTTGAAAATCATGATGACTTTTCAAACGAATTTTTAAAAATCTGAAGGAATTACACAAATATCAAAACGCGTCGATTGACGCCTTAACGATGCAAATCGTATGTTTGGTTTGCGAGATATAGCGCATGACAGAAATGACCTTCAAAGGGTCAAAACAACACAGCCCTCCCCCCCCCAACCGGAGCTCCCGAAAAAATAATCAGCTCTTAAGATTGCAAAGACGCTTTGATTGACACCCAACGAAGTCGATACAACTTTCTTTACGTGAGCTATGCTCGTAGAAAAAACTGTCCACGAACGTACGTACGTACACACACACAAGCATTTCTCTTTCTAAAAACACTTTAAATACACTCGGTAGACCTCAAAGGGTAAAAAAAGTTGAAAATTTCAATTTCGATTTTCGAGGCGATTACAAGAAGTTCCCATATACTGGGAAGTATGGCGTAGTAGATTTTGGACCAATAAATACAAAAATTGTAAACGACAAATTTCCTGTAAGTAAACTCGAAGATGTTATAGATAAATTTGGCATGGCAAAATATTTGTGAAGTCTTGATATGGCAAACTCCACCCATGAAATTGAATTAGATGAATCGTCTCGCCCATTAACAGCATTTTCTGATACCCAAGGACACATGTAATTCACTAGATTACCCTTGAGATTGAAAATGTCGCCATAAAGTTTCCAACGAATTTTAACTATTGCATTGTGTGGACTCGATGTCGAAGCTTTCTTATATGTTGATGACATCATCGTCTTTGGATGTAGGGAGAATCATTACAATCAATAAAGAAAAAAATCTTTGAAAGATGGAGACAATATCATCGTAAATTGAACCATAAAAAGTGTCAATTCCTTAGAACAGAAGTGGTATTCTTAGAAAATCTAACAACAAAAGATGAAATTAAGACTGTGTTACGTTCGCCACGCAGCGTAGCTGATCCACGTTCAAAATGAGGACAAACTAAGGGACTGTCTTGCTCCTGAAGATCCCCAACAATTGTGGGCAAACGTTGTCGATTGTAAATCGCATGGGCAGGCCGCCACTTCACGCATGTCACTTGGCAGGTCTTTAATTATATTGAACTGTAAGAATTGAAATAAATAAATATGGAATAGATTTATCTAGGTAAAGGTTATTGAATTATATAAATATGAAAAAGATTCGCTTAGCATATTGAATTACATAAATATATCTTGCATTCATTTAGTTGAGGATACACAATTAAATAATTATGGATTGGGTTTACCTAGGTCAGGGATATTGGATTAGATAGTTAAGTAGAATAAAATGTCATGAAAGGTTGTAATTTCACTGGTTGCCGTATTTAGTTACAAGAATTTTAATTCAACGCTACTCGTCGTCCCGCCAATGGGCCCGCCCAAAAGTACGCCCTCACACAGACACCACAGTATCCGCCAACGTGCAACGGCAATTATTTGTTTGATAACCATAATCTTAACATTTCAGAAGAAAACGGTCTGGTCGCGAAGCCATGGAAAAAAGGCGTTTCTGGAGAAATGCCAAGGAGCGGCCATTTTGTTTTTTAAAGTTCTGAAAAATAAAAATAAAAAAAATGTAAAATATAGATCTTTTTTCCAAATTCCGAAACAACAAGTTCCCAAAAAATGCCCTTTTTTCTACCTCTACAGTGGTATTCCCCCTTAAGATTAAATCGAGTGAGTTTAATTGTGTAAGGTGGTTGTCGCATTTTCAGCTCCCATCTGTTCTGTGTTTTGAATTCCTTTTTTTCTATCGGTGGTTTTGGTTCGTCGCGAGTCCAGCTCCCGTTTTCGGTTTCGCGGACAGGATAGTCCTGGCACAAAGACGGGTGGCGCCCTTTTTAAGAAATCTTTACAAACCCCTCTTCGTTGGGTTAAAGACAGATGGGATTGCCCAAACCGTATCCAGGATCAGTTGTGTTGCAGAAGTAGACGTTACATTCGTAACCACTCTTTCGTCTCATTTTTAGGTTATTAGATATTATCCGATTCCTAAAAATTTCAACGAGGTGCTTAGATTCGTTGCATTCGGCAACTACTATAGATAATTTATCCCTTATTTTGCAGACATTGTCAATGACTTCAATTCCCTACTAAAGATAAAATCAACTTTTATCCGGGAAGATTCATTGAAATTGACATTCAAAGCACTGAAAACAAAATGAAGAAAACCACCAATATTAAGATACTCCTACTTTAAAAATCCTTCATTATGACCACCAATTTATCAAATTATGCATTGGGACCGGTTTTGTCTCAACATGAAATAGGAACCTATTTAAATAAAAAGCACTAGGTAAACATAATCTGAAAAAACTCACAATAGAGCTATAAATTTCTCCCGACCTTACCTATACGGTAAAATATTCATTGTAGTCACAGATCATAGACCATTAGTCTCATTTTTTTAACATTTAAAAACTATCGTCAAGTTGAACAAAGATACGTCCAAGATTCAATGATAAACTGAAGGAATTTTTAATGAAATGTGTATACGGTGAACCATATCACTACAAAATTCAAGGCAACAAGATTTTTGTCACGTTTGCTTCAGGAACGTTAAGTCCCGTGGACGTGGCAACGAACTGTTTTTGTCGTCCAGACTAATTCAGGTGCGGACTTTACCTAGCTGGAGTGATGGATGCTGGCAGGTCAGCTCAGTTCAGCACGTAATGTCGTGGGTAAGTTCTCTAGCATCAGTCCCGAATCTTATTTTTAGAGATTCAGCTATCTATTTGCCCAATTACTTACCGAAAAAATCGACAAAAATCATATTGTGCATGTTGTGAGGCTATATCTCCTAACTTATCTCACAAAGACGTTTTCGCGCGCATAGCAAGATACTACCGCGTTCAAGACCTCAAAAACCTTTGACCTCAAAAAGAACGAAAGAATAACGCGTACAAAACGATCTCTCAGGTGGCCGTGCTACTCCCGGACAAAAAACGAGCTTCAGTGACACTCGCCAGGCGCAGATGTCACTGCCTGGGCCACTCTATCATGGCCTAGCGCTTACGTGTTTGCATCTGTTGTGCGCGCTAGGCCCACCAATATTTAGTTCCACCGGGGTGAACCCATTTCCAGAAAGCAAGAAGGTGGAAAGACTCTCACAAATTATATAACAATATGCGGGAAGCTTTCGCTATTGAATATGACTTTTTTCTTTAAAATTAATAGATGCTCAACCATGATCTGTTATCCCAATATTTAACATATTATGGTACGAAATTAATGAAATTAGCTAGATCCGATTAGATATCTAGTTAAAGAGAGATACTACTACCATAGATCAATAGTAAGTATTCATGACAACTTTCAAGCCAAAAACGTTCGTGTAATCGAACATAGAATTTTTTTAATATCTAAATCTACATGATACTACATTTTTCTTTCGTTATTTCCCTTGTACTTTTACCGCCATCGCCCATTAGTGGCGTTTTTATTTTTGCTCTTAGTGAAATTTTTTGAACAACGAGCATCACATTGTTTTCAAATTGTTTGAACCGCACATTATTCAGTATTCATTGAGTAGTTCAATAACCAACATACTTTAATATCGTTTGTGCGATAATAGGGACGTACTGGTACTTGTCCCTTAAAACAATATTTTCACAATAGGATTCACTTTCACCCCACGTGCCTTTCTTCTTGATATCCACCCATTAAGCTTCCCACACTAATTCTGTCCTTCAAAATATCCCCGCGTCAAGGTTCAAGGTACCAATCCATTCCAACGCTTCTTCTAAAAAAAACCTCCACGTGGATCTTTGACACAAACAAGACTCTCTACTCTTTCACGCGGCTTCTCGATACTTACGAATTACTTTTTCTTCTGCCTAGCGACCCAACTTTTTGACCCGATAACAGTTCTCTTCCAAGTACCGGTCAAGTAGCTGCCAAACCAGATTCCTTGGTTTGAGCGGTTGCCGCTTCTGGAAACAAAAAGATTTTTTTTATCATGCCGTACGATATTACAAATTCCATTTTCACCAATTCAACAAATGAAAATTATAAACCCTTTTAATCAAATATTGTTATAAGAGATACAAACATTTAATCTACAATATGTAAATGAACAATATCAATAAGCAATATATTTCAAAAATAATACTTTTATTAAATAACCATCATGATATTTCACCTAGCATATAATAGCAAAACCTAATATATTTCATCTAGACCTCAATATTACGTTTTGATTTTCCTTCCCAACGAAAGTAAAGCCTCAACAAAAAACCCGTTGGGTGTAATGAAAGCCATTGATAAACGTAAACAAAGCTCACAAATAACCGCACATGTCCAAACAATTCATTCATTACAAAATGAACATGACGAAACCCAAAAAAGATAAACAAAAGCGGAACATTTTTATTAGTCCCATTCATTGTATTTTTCGTATTCAAATTGCATGCTATTGGGGAGTTGAGTATGGCATGCATGACGCTTGTGAATCTAAAGATCATGTGCATAGTTTTTTTTGTACTAAGAAAACATTGAAAGTGGCTTGTGGAAGTTATCGAGTTTAAGATATTCGAACCTTAAGATATCTCATCAATAATGGAAATTAGAGCACTTATGCGGTGAGGAAAATCAAAAGAAAAATAAGACAGGGTTTAATCCTACAAAGCAGTCGGTTGCATCAAGAAAGATTTTATTCTTATATAACATTTCTATTAATTTCTATTATTAGACGATCCGTTCCATAGCTCTCTGAAACGTGACTTTCAACTAAAATAATATCTTTGACCGTCGATAGGTTGAAACTATTTCTGACCTTATATGCATTTAGAATTTATTTCTCCCGCTTTCTCGCTTGGAAACAAGTTTGGACCTCCTTGGTAGTTGGAGGTATGATAACAATTAAAAAATTTATTCTCAAAATATTGCCACATGAGGTACGGTATCTTAATCTGTCCGAATCATTAAAAATTCACCTCACGCTCACATTTCCAATGAAATGCAAGAGAACATATCAAATAACAGCCATCTAGACTGGAGGAGATTCAGTATAAACGCTTCTTAGTAGTTTTTCTCTTTCATGGAAAATTTCTGCAAACGAAGAACAATTTTCGGTGAAAATAATTCCGCGGTTGAGATGACGTTGCAACCATGTTAAGATCATCGTTCATTGCGGAACACCTTCTGCAAATAAAACGTTTGCAACGAGAAAAAACGATTGTTTTTTTGTCATCGTTGGAAAAGGAAAAAAAATATTTGCGCTGTCACGCGGATATTCTTTTCCAAGGAATAAGGATATATCGAACCATCGTTTTCTTATATTAACGTGTAAACAATAGTGAACTTCCCAAATTGAAGTCGTGAAAAACATTGCACGTACCACAATTAAGTGAAAATTTGGTGCCCCTAGTGCGAAAAGTGTTTATGCAGACAATCGACAATCATAGAAAGTGAATTTTCAATCAAAGTAATGACAACTCTAGGAGATGAAGTTGAAATATTACGCCAATCGGTGCAACAGCTACAGTCTCAATACTAGGATGATATTGAAGTGTTGAGGCAACAGAAAGAGCAACAGCCGAGACCGTTCGAACTAACAGCAAATCAAATTCAAAAAAATCAGTCACATAAGAACATTTACATTAATTTAATTTTCGTTAATGCTGTAGAAAACACAGCCAATTTATGCAGCAACAACGAGCCCCTTATTCGACATGGATTAACAACTGTCATCAAAGAGAAAATACAAGGTGACACAAAATAGTGTATTCAGCGGCTAAGAGACAACATCACCTGGGATGCTGTGAGAAATGAATTAAAAACCCATTATCGACCACGGAAACGCTTTAGGAAACTAATGGACTAAAGCCGTAATTTAAAGGTAAATTCACCCTGTCAACTTAACTTGACAAGAACAATAAATTGTAATTTAAATGAACTATAGATACGAGTTTGATGATAATACAAAGATGAGAATAAGAAGAAGAATAACGACAAAAACATTGTAGATGTTGTTAAGGATATGCTTACTGGTAGTTATCGAACTATCATTACAAATAGCATTTCTAATTGATATATTTAACAAATTTGACTATCCTTGTTTGTTGGATGAAATCAACGTAAACCACTATAATTATCGGAAAACCAGATATTATAATAAAGAATTAAACGTTTAAACTTAGCAAAACACAGAAAAAAACCGACTTAAATAAAATCCCTTCAAAAATTTGAACTCAAATCAGTTTTAAATCCGTGACTCAAAACCAAACAGTTGGCTTCAACAAAGACATCTCAAAAATAACACTTACAACTCAGGACACCAAAATACTAACACTGAACAGTACGTACGATTTGATAATCGTGAATTTACGCGATTCAGACTAAAACATTTTGACAATAATAACTTCAGACAATTTAGATCGAAGTACCATACTTATCATGAAAATTCACAACCGATGGAAGTCGACAATATTCAACGCAAAGACGGAAATTTTTCAAAAAGGCGTTGAGAAACAGACTACCAACATTATCTCTAACGATCGATAGAATAAAAATTAGATGCTCAATTGTTACGGGATCAGAAACAAGTATTCTCAAACCAAATTTTTTTACCAAATTACTCGGAACAAATAGCTCCAAAATCTTTCTTCTTCACATCGAAAATGGCATCAAGCGAAATATGCAATTTAGACTCCGGTAGCATTGATAAATCTAGCGTCGATCACTTAAATCCAATACAAAAACGAAAAATATTGAAAGTCTTGTGGACCTTTATTCAACGAGGAAGATAAATTAACATCAACCCCCGAAATTCAACATGAAATTGTAAGATCCAGGAACAAACTGATTTACTACCAAATAAATAGGTATCTTCGAATACATGAAGACGAGATCCTGCTTAATCAAAATGTTATTACCCACAGTATTTCCTCTTTCAACAGCCCCCTTTGGATTGTCACAAAGAAGCTGGACAACTCTGGAAAACAAAAGTGGCGCATAGCTATCGACTATAGGCGACTTAACGAAGTCACAATCAGCGACAAATATCCTCTGCCAAACATTGACAGCATATTGGATAAACTCGGTCGGGCGCAATATTTCACAACGTTGGATTTGGCGGTTTTCATCAAATCCTTGTGAAACCCGAAGACAGAAAGAAGACAGCTTTTTCCACACCTTTCGGGTATAATAAGTACATTCGAACGCCGTTTGGGCTGTAAACAAGTGTAACTTTCTAAAGAAAGAGACGAAGTATTTAGGGCACATTTAAACGCCTAAAAAGTCAAGCCTAATCCAAACAAAATAAGAATAACCAAAAACTTCAAACTGCCTTCTACATCCAAACAAATTAAGAAATTCTTGGGTAACACCGGTTACTATCGGAAATTGATCAAGGATTGTGCTAAAATAGCACATCCAAAGACTAAATATCTAAAAAAAAAATAAGCCGCGAGGTGTGACTTTTGAGGTCCAAACGGTCTACTTCCCAGTCATATCTACATAAATATTAAAAATATGAAACACAATAATAATTATAAACATAATACTACTTTGAATAATAATAATGTATTTCTCATAACAGTAATTGGAATGACTTAATATTATTCGTATCATCTATGGGAGCGTCCATTGATTACGTAAGCATTATGGTGGATGTGGTGTTCATTGAGTATTCACGCGGATCAATCAGAAGGGGGAAATGTTACAAAGCTTTCTCTACTTTATTTTTTAATTCCATTTCGATGCTTGAAGGACAAAAGAGCGCTATCAAAAATGAATGCAATTTTGCAAACTTCGACGATCACATACCCATCCTCGACACAGTCGTGAACCGCTTTAAAGCAAAAATTCTTTTGAAAAAATCCAAGGAAACCGAATTTGAGTTTCTCTTCCGAACTAGACGAATATTCATCGAATGGCAAGAAATCGAGACGGGAATTTTAAACGATATCCTGAAAAGGTACATCGCTAAAGGAAGAATGGACATTTATTCAGAACTCAGTATCCATTCCAAAAATAAAACAAACGTGGGCAAGGAGAATCTCGAGATACTAAACGTTTTGGAAGGATACTTAAAAAACGAATCTCTGGACAAAAGGAAAATACCTTTCGCCACAACACTTTTCGTTAAAGAAAGCGTAGTAGACGCTCCCCGTCAGACAAATGGGAGCGACTGTAAAGTTTTCAGTTGCATGGTAGCTGAATATATTGCAAAAAACGTGAAATAACTTTCTCACGCGAAAACATCCCTTTTTTGTGATGATTTTAAAAACAGTCCAAGGGAAGGGAAAAATTTCACTACTTTTGATACTACCACTTCATAGATACTCGGAATACTATCGCTACTACTGGCAAATACAAAGGAAACAAAAACGAGGCTATATTAACCTAGGTGGAATTGCAATGTAGTGGTTACACGAAACAATGGACGACACAAACAGAAAAGACATCGAGAACCACCTGAACGTAATTGACACAAACAGCCATAAGATTATTGACGGGATAAATTACCATATCAAGATACACCGAAATCTCAACAGGAAGCCTTATCAAAGACTCGATTGAATCAGATCGTTTAAAAATTTCATCCAAAATATATGAAATGAATGGAATTGATCAAAGAAATTTGGCTCAAAGTTTACTTTTAGAACAAATGATAAAATTAGATTTGATCAGAAGACAAGTTGAAAGCATGCAACAAAAAATGATACCAACCAAGTAAGTATTATATATACTAGTTTACGTACAAACGAAGAAATCAAACATTATGACATTGTTTCCATAGTCTTTCAAACGTTAAGTTGGGCGTTGCAAATATATTAATGAAACTTCAATATTCGCCATAAAAGTTCCAATTGAAACAATAAGAACCTCGTAGTTACAACTCCTAATTCAGCCAACAAACAAGTCGAACAAAATTTAGAATATATTGTCATTTAAAATAATATTACATATATTTATCAAGAAGGGAAATCGTTTAACGAGCTTCCCCTAAGCAAAAATTTTATATTCGAAAATAATTGTGAATTCATTAAAAATATTGAAGCGGAATTCATTGTAATCAACGAAGATATTGTTATTTTTTTTGTGACCCCGCATCTACACGCGCCGTACCCAATTTATATGAAGTGCAAAAAGCACTTCAACGCACAAATAATCATGTACATTACATGATTACGGACATTGACCGCTTTGCAATACGAGAAATGCATACCTCATAATAGCCAAAGCTTAATGAAGGAGGAAATTGCTGATCTATAATTTGGTCGATACATTCAAAGAAAAAAGTACTTGCGTGTGCGATAAGCAAAAAAAGGTGTGCAGAGCAAAACGGCCCGGTTGAGAGGCGAACGTCAGTCGGAGGGAAACAGTCAAGAAGAATAAACATTTTAATTATCCATTAGTGTTTTAATACTCACATTTACCAAACCCAGACACTCTTCCGCCAATACACGGCAAAGCACGGTGTCTTGGAGTTATAACATTTTGGTGGCAGCGGTGGGATAATTCCCTGGTGGGATAATTCCCTAAAAAAAAAATTAACAAAAGTGTTAGAAGCCCCACGACTGTAAGACCTTGCCAGCTTTAGAGCGTAGGTATTTGGCAAACGGAGGGCAGTGTAACTAAAAGACCCGGATTCCTCAACTGTAGGGCGTGAAGCTCACCGGGCAAAGCAGCGGAAGCTGGAATTGAATTAATTGGAAACAGCAACGCAGCGAAAAGGAAAAGCAGCAGTTTTTCAGGATTTCATCCCTCGCAAAGCAAAGGCCCTCAGCAAGACGGGAAAATATTCGCACGCAAACAAAGCGAAAAGGGAATTAGCAGCAGGTACAGACGCAGAAAAGTCGAATACGCGGAAAAGAAGTACGACAACAGCGAACAAACGGGACCAAGCGTAAACGAAGAAGTATTTTTTGTTTCAATTAAGCACCTTATATTTAATTAAGCCAAAAAAAGTGTAATTCATTCCCCTTTCGTGTCATTTCGTGTTATTAATTATCCCTCTCGTGTAAGTTATGGTTATATCGTTGTGTTCAATTTATTGCGGGAAAATTTACGAGACCAACATTCTCACGCGAAAGTATCGGTCGATTGTAGAGCTTTTTGAGGTTCTACCATTCCAGAACGAGCGCGGTCCATTACAACGCCGTCAGATGGAATTCAAAGTGAGCATTAACGATGTTTTCAATATCGTGCCGGTGTTCAGTGGCAACCCCGAAGACCTGAACAAATTCATTGCTTGCGGAAACATCCTGTTTTCATCCGCGAAAACAGAAGCGGAGTTCAGATTCTTTACCAAGTAGAATGATCTTGTACGGGAATTAGAGAAAGCCTTCAAGGAGGAAAAATCGCGTTCCTCTACTCAAAACAAATTGTTAGCTGCAAAGAAACGACCCAACGAGTCAGTAAAAGAATTTGGTGATCGTGTTAGCCATTTATTGTACTCCCTTAACTCAGATACTTTTGCCAGTACCAGCGATGAAACAGTGCGAAATTTTCTCGCTGAAGAAAACAATAAACTTGGAATCCAAGTATTCGAAGACGGTGTGAGGAACGAAAATCTTAAGCTGATAATCAAAGCACATGCCAAAACTGACCTAAAAAGAGCAGCGGCTTATGCAGAAAATCACGCGGCTCGCCTCGAGCGCACCTCACAATCATCAGCACCTAGAGCTCCTCACAAAACTCTCCACAATTCGAAACCTATCTGGCAAACATGTGGTAAGACAGGACATAACAGTGAAACGTGCTATCGTAACACCGGTTCCCCAAATTTTGTGCCAAAACAGATAAAACAAGAGGTACGACTCTTAACTTGCGGGTATTGTAAAAAGCCCAACCATTCACAAGACGAATGCAGATATTTAAAAAAAACGCGTTTTACCTCGCCCACAAGTGAAATTTCAGTTTGAGCGGGATCCCAATCGAGCGGAAGTTCGCAATTCCCTTAAATGGAGGACGTGATCCAACCCATGAAATACGACACTCGACAGTAGGACAGTGTGACCCTATCCAAAATTTTGTTAACCCCTACGAAATGGGTACGGGAAACGAACATGTTCGAGAGGTCGAAGTCGGCAAACCGTCTCGAACATTAGTAACAGCCGATGCTCACAATTACAAAAACTGAACCTTAAATTATCCGTATCATTTTGTTCGGAGTTCAAAGGACCGGCAATACGAATCAAACTTCACCCTTCGAACAAACACTACCTCACCTTGCTGATCGATACAGGTGCGGATATTAATCTTTTGAAAAGCAAAATTATAGAAAATATAATTTTAACTAACCACGTTACATGTAGTGAAGAATCTACACGTTGCACAATCTCCACAATAGCAGAAAGTTCCGTGCGCACATCAGGTAAAATTAAAGGAACAGTAGAATTTCAATCTCCAAATCAATTAATCACGTTGAGACATCCGTTTCACATACTTTCGAGAAATGTAAACTTGACCTACGACGGCATTATCGGGAATGACTTTCTAACAAAATATAGGTGCAGCATAAATTATTGCGACTCGCAATTAGAATTAAAGCTAGTAAACTTCGAAATGGGTGCATTACAATCAAACAAGGTCGAACGTTTACGTAAAAGTCTCAAACGGACAATGAATGGAGATGGTCAGAGCGAAGATAAACGTTGCCAGAAAACTGAAGTTGATACTCGAAGAGATTACAAGGGTCTGATGAAAGGAACAGATAGTAATAAAAATCGTGATCAGCATATCCCCAATAAGGTATTAATACCTGGAACCCCTGCTCACGAACAAAGTACCGTCACTTTGAAACCTCGCAGCAAGCAATTGATTGCGATCCCTTTTACAAATTCCAAAGACGTGGTAGTACATAAAAAACAAATTAGCCCAGGCATTTATCTAGCTGGATCATTAGCACGTCCAAAAAATGAAGAAATTAACGTGTTGGTAATGAACACTCTGGAAGAACCGAAGGAAGTAAATCTCGAGAACATAAACCTGGAGTGGAGCGAACTAAACAAATTCGACATAATTCAACCTGGACAATTCACTAGTCATATAAAACGTAGACTAGCAAAATTGGAGTCTAAACTGGACTTAAGTCATTGCAATCGCGAAGAAAATGAAAGTATACGAGAAATTTGTAGAGAGTACAACGATGTCTTCTATTTAGAAGGAGATCGTCTTACATCAACCAATGCTATAGAGCATAGAATAATAGCAGAAAAGTTCAAACAGCCAATATTTGTGAAGCCATACCGACTACCGGAGAGCCAAAAGAAGGAAATTCATAAGCAAGTGAACGAAATGCTTGAAGATAAAATAATACGTCCTAGTTTCAGTCCTTGGAATTCTCCCCTTCTACTGGTTCCAAAGAAAACGGATCCAACCGGTGACAAAAAATGGAGAGTAGTCGTAGATTTTCGGAAACTGAATGAAACTACAGTCGGAGATTCATACCCATTGCCTAATATTACAGATATATTAGACCAATTGGGCAAAGCTAAATACTTTAGTACACATGATCTAGCCAAAGGATTTCACCAGATTCAAGTAGAGGAAATAGATAAGGAGAAAACCGCCTTTAGCACACCATTCGGACATTACGAATATAATCGAATGCCATTTGGTTTAAAAAATGCACCCGCAACGTTTCAACGTCTGATGAACAATGCTCTAATGGGTTTACAGGGGCTTGAATGTTTTGTATATGTTGATGACATAGTGATATACGGATACGATCTAGCCGACCACAATGCGAAGTTAACTAAGATCCTCAACAGGTTGAGGCAACATAATCTTAAACTCCAAACTAAAAAGTGCCACTTTGTAAAACGAGAGTTAGTTTACTTGGGACATATTATCAATCAAACGGGAATTAGACCCGACCCAGCTAAAACTAAATCTGTAAAAACATACCCAGTGCCAAAAAAGGCAAAAGATATTAAATGCTTCCTGGGTTTAGTAGGTTATTACCGCAGATTTATTCCTGATTTCGCAGAAACAGCTAAGCATTTAACCAATCTGTTAAAAAAGGATGTCAAATTCAAGTGGGATGCTTTCTGTGATGATGCATTTACCACCTTAAAAAATAAGATCATAAATCCTCCGATTTTAGCTTATCCAAATTTTAAGGAAGAATTCGTAGTTACGACTGACGCAAGTGACGTTGCGTTAGGCGCAATACTCTCACAAGGTACTATATGACAAGACAAGCCTATTTGTTTCGCAAGTCGAACATTAAACATTGCTGAAACACGTTATAACACAACAGAGAAAGAGTTACTAGCGATTATTTTCGCCATAAAACAATTTCGACCATATATATATGGAAAAAAATTCACCATATGCCCAGACCACAGACCATTGCAATGGCTCGTAAACCTCAAGGATCCTACGTCGAGATTAGCACGATGGAGAATCCTCCTGGACGAATACGAATACAAAATCGTTTATAAGTCAGGTAAACGTAACATTAATGCAGACGCTCTAAGTCGTATCAGTTTCGATTGCAGTAATATAGAACTGCAAAACGAAACCAAGGTTTTAGTCACTACACGTAACCAGAAAAGGAATATGGAGCAAGAGAAATCCAAACCAAAAGATTATTTGCAACAACAAGAAAACGTCAAAAATAAATGGATCCTAAATCTGGAGGAAAAAAACGAATCAATATATTCGGGTGGATAAGAATTACTAAGTTATTATCTTACCACTGCTAGAATCAGCAGAGGAAACTATACTCGGTAAACGGATACCCGACTTTAAAAAACCAGAAGTAGGGCAAATTATAACCGAATCTCAAAAGGACGCCAGTTTCCTCTATATTGTAACTTTACCTATACCACTCAGAAGCTTTAAGGACCAAAAGATAGTTAAGTCATGTTTAGAAAATGTACGTGGCATTTGTATTAAAGGCAAAATGAACTCTTTGGGTTTTTCGTTACCGAACTTAGAAAACAAAACAAAAAACGAATTTAATGCTTTAATAGAGGAAGTCTTCATAAACCAAGGTATAAATATATATTTATACATAGACAGTAGAACCTTCTTGAACGATTTTGACGACATCAATGAAGCGATATTTGAATATCACGACTCCCCTTTTGGAGGCCATCAAGGTGTATCACGAACCTTGAAAAGAATGAAAGCGAGATACTATTGGCCTACAATGACGCAAGACATCAAAACCTACATCCGTAAGTGTGCATCTTGGCAATTGAACCAGAACGGAAAACTCTTGCCGGTACCAATGAAAATAACAACAACTAGTAGCAAACCATTTGAGCGTGTCGCTTTAGACATAGTCGGACCATTCCCAACCAGTCACAACGACCAAAAATGCATACTAACGTTCCAGGATGACCTGACCAGATTTTCAGAAGCATACGCGTTACCCAACGCTGAAGCACCTTCAATAGCAAGAACCTTCGTAGAAAACATTATCTGCCGACATGGTATCACTCTTTCTTTACTAACCGATCAAGGGGCGAATTTCTTGCGTGAAGTATTTACGGAAGTATGTGAGCTGCTAAAAATAAAGAAACTTAATACTACCCCGTACCACCCTCAAACTAGCGGAGCTTTAGAGCGCAGCCATAAAACGCTAGCGGAGTATCTTCGCCATTATGTAAATAATGACCCTCTCACATGGGACACATGGATGCTATGTTCGAATATAACACTACACCGCATAGTAGTACTGGTCTCACACCATACGAAGTGTTATACCTTTTCCCAGCTAGTATTCCTAGTATCCTCGAGCAAAAACCGAAAATTTCTTATAATTATGATGACTACGTAAATGAACTACGGGTGCGTTTACAGTATGGTTATCAGACGGCTAACGACAGATTGAACAGAAAAAAGAAGGTCTCCAAAAGATATTACGATAAGGCAGCAGTTCCAAAGCAATTAAATGTAGGAGATAAGGTTCTAATCAAAAACCAAACTAGAAATAATAAACTCTGCTCTCTTTGGAAAGGCCCTTATGAGATCAGAAAAGTACTATCTAGTAAGAACACCGTGGTTAAAATTGGCAACAAATTAAAAGTTTGACACAACAATAACCTCAAAAATTTTCAGGAATAAAGCACTGCTAATTGCACTGCAAAATTCTTTTATACAGTACTCAGCCCATTTTAAAACTAATTTTCAGGTCATGGATCTATTGTTGACTTTCCTTGGACTTGTAACCTGCATACTTGGGTCGTCTAAATTTACTTCCATTCCCAAAGGCCCGGGCATTTATTTCGAGGAAATTGGGAAAGCGGAACTATATTCCAGCGAATGGAAACTTGTGGTTTATTATGACCTCGGAAATTTAAAGATAGCGCTCCAACACGCCGAACACTATGTTTTTGAAATCAATAAGTTGTGTAATCAATTGAACAGTAGTAGTAATCTGAAAACAATATGTAATGGCACAGTTGCAGAAATGAATCACCTATTAGGCGATACTATGAATAAGTACGATTTACTAATGAATGGCAACCATCGAAGTAAACGTGGGTTGATAAATGCCATAGGTTCTGTAAGTAAATCTCTTTTTGGTACCTTGAATGAAGAAGACGCAGTCTTCTACGATAGACAGATAGAAAAGTTAAGGTTGAGCGAAAACCACCTACTAGCACTGGTTAGAAACCAGACCGTTATCTTGGAAATGACGGCAAATATATTTAATAGGTCAGAAAAGACTATTGAAAATCAGTTCCCCACAATTAGCGCTAAGTTAGAAACTCTTGGTCAGATAGTAAATAAGCTCTCTAATTCAATTCGTGATCAAAACTCACTCGTGGAAATCGAATTTCTTACCTCCCTGGTCACATTAATCATAATTAGATACGAAAACACCCTCAACGATATTTTAGGCATGCTTACTGATGCAAAGCATGGCAAACCCCATCCGAGCGTAGTAACACCTGAGCAGTTAAGAAAGGTGCTTGTCACAATCAAACAAGAAACTCCTAATGGCAGGAAACTTCCCCTCATAATAAACAGAGATAATGTTCTCAAGCTTTACCAAATAATGACTATGAGCGCTATGGTCCAAAAGCAAAAGGTAATATACGAACTAAAAATTCCTCTAACATCCAATGGAAATTTCAAACTTTATAAGGTCATGCCATTACCAACCCAGTTCCATAGTAACTTAGTCAACTTACAACCAAATCACGAATATCTGGTAGTAGAGGACGATAAGCAATGCTATTACAGCCTGAGCTCAGAAGAACTAACAATTTGCAAAAACTTAGATCGCCATTTTCTGTGCCCGATGGCACACCCGCTATATAACGTAAATTCTAACTCCCCACAATGCGAAATTGAATTATTACGCGATAGTGACGCATTCCCCGGAGAATGCGAAATCAGGCAAACCAACCTCTTAACGATTTGGATTCAATTAACGCAACCCAATAAGTGGTTATTCTCGTCGCTCAAGGATTATAGGGTACACGAAATTTGTCCGGACACTACTATAACGCATAGACTTCAAGGAACAATGATAATAGAAATTTTCGCAAAATGTTACCTTAAGACACCGGACCTGACTATCCAAGCCTATAACGACAAGACAACCGCAATATATAATTCATATATACCGCCTCTAAATATCTCCGCAACTCTGGTTAACATGTCGCACCCAATCCCAAACTTCTTTAGCAAAATAGGTTTTGTAAAGTTCTCTAGCAAAGAATGGTTAGCAAGAGTCTCTGAAAATATAAAAAAAAAATTAAAACTGAGGAATCGAGAGAACTTATGCCTTTAAATGTGCACGATACTCATCATTACATTGCCATCTATGCAATACTGCTCCCTATATTAGCGGTATTCTTTTACGCAAAATGTAAAGACCGACAGCCCCCCTCATCCAATTCAAATTCTGGACCTTTGGTAGAAAACACCTCACGGAATACGAACGACTCGACGGATACTAACACGCCAGTATTCGTACTAAGTTGTAAATAACGCAACTAAATAACAAAACATATACGAGTATAAGTTCTCAGTAAAACAACGCAATATCTATCTACACGAAAGGGAAATGAAAGTGGGAAAACTTGAAATAATTATAAAAAAAAACTGTACTTTGCAACAATACATGTATTCCTTTAAATTTAAAAAAAAATATAGAAAAAAATTTCATTTTATTAAACAAAAACTATACTTTGTAACTTATTAGACTATTTTATGTAAGAAAGGGAAAATAAAAGAAAAGTAAAACAATAAAGATTATATCTAGCTGACACATACGCATATGA
The DNA here is from genome assembly GCA_963942545.1 of Oxycera nigricornis. Taxonomy (NCBI): domain Eukaryota; kingdom Metazoa; phylum Arthropoda; class Insecta; order Diptera; family Stratiomyidae; genus Oxycera; species Oxycera nigricornis. The sequence goes on from OZ012662.1 coordinate 72,893,889, forward strand.
ATAGACTAAGAAATGGTAACAAAATGAATGTAACAGCTAACATATGTAAACCGACTCGTTTTTCTTTCAACCTGGACCGCACATAGGTAAACTTTTTACAGAAAATTCCAAACCGTTTCTGAGCAACCATTTTTTAAGGGGGATGGGATGTTGTGACCCCGCAACTACACGCGCCGTACCCAATTTCTATGAAGTGCAAAAAGCACTTCAACGCACAAATAATCATGTACATTACATGATTACGGACATTGACCGCTTTGCAATACGAGAAATGCATACCTCATAATAGCCAAAGCTTAATGAAGGAGGAAATTGCTGATCTATAATTTGGTCGATACATTCAAAGAAAAAAGTACTTGCGTGTGCGATAAGCAAAAAAAGGTGTGCAGAGCAAAACGGCCCGGTTGAGAGGCGAACGTCAGTCGGAGGGAAACAGTCAAGAAGAATAAACATTTTAATTATCCATTAGTGTTTTAATACTCACATTTACCAAACCCAGACACTCTTCCGCCAATACACGGCAAAGCACGGTGTCTTGGAGTTATAACATACTTACCAATATGAGAAATGTAAAACTCATAGTTCTTGTGATGATAGAAAACTAGTGCTTTGTGGAATTAACTTTCAAAATTGTACAGTTCAAATTGATAATAAAATATTCAGTAATAGATTTACGCACTTCGTATGTATGTTTGAAATTTATTAAAACCAAAATTTGACATACACTCTACCTAAGCTAACATTTGATGAAATGATTTTTAATAATTTTTTGGAAACAAATATCAGAATTAAAGCTCTATAAAATTAAAGCATCTATATTTGGATCGTTACTTACCTTAAACATTATTGTCATATTCACATGTATAACACCTTTTTACTGTAAGCATCAGAAATTAAAAATCAATGTGATAAACAACAGTGGCGGCTCTACCTTTGGGGCTAGTGGGGTTCAGCCCCACCACTTAGTGATGAGCCTATATTAGTGCAAATGTAATAAAATATCATTTTAAATTTCAATATAGTTTCCATAATTTAATTTCATTTCAAAATATAATGTAGCATTTTTTCGCCCATGCTGTAGTTTACTTTCACATAGTCTTCTTGCCACGCACTGTAGAACACTTTGTTTTTCTCTTCGACTCGCTTCGTTGTGGCTGCACCGAGTAAAAGCTGAGAGTAAAACTCAAACTTATTTTCTCTTTGACAATTTTCCACCTTAACTACGATGAAAGGGCTACATTGATTTTGCCCCGAAAAGAGTATTTCGATTTGAATGACTGCGTGAATGCTGAATCGGCGGGAGTGTGCTTGTTTGAAATAACATGTGTATACATCGTGGACGGGCTAATCTTATGCAGCCCGTTCAGTGCTTCGACAACGTTTAGTCTTGGCATGGTCTGGATATAGTACAGTCAATTGAGAGTTTAGTGTGCATTTTCAAAAGGCAGAATTTTTTTTACTGCAATGCGTGTGGAATGCTATAATTAGCTTAAGTTCAATTTCCTGGGATCCCCGATGATGGCGTTTGGGCTCCATCTTGAAAACAAAAGACAGTGAAACACCTCCATATCTCCCAAACCGTGGTTTCCACAAGAAAGTTGAGTATTGCAAACTTGCGTACAATATAATTTGTAGCAAGCCGTTCATACATAACTTTTGCGTCGTGTCAATAATAAAAAAGATACACTCCAAAAACCGTACCCAAAAAGGGGGGAATAACTTTCAGGTGCCACAACTTTTTTAATTTCACGTTTAACGCAAAATACGTTGGATTTTTTTTTTCTAAGATAATTTTGTCGCAAATCGTTTGCGGTATTGATTGTTCCAATAACGGCACATTAACGGGAGTTATTCCATCCCAAAGGGGAGAAAGTCGCGTGAAAACCCGTTTTTAGGCCAAATAATCGACTTTTGGTGGCAAACCCCCCGTTGCGAAACTGGCGGAGCATTTCGGAAGGCAGCCGGATTTTTGGCGCAATGTGTAGTATGTCTTACTATGAGCTTAAATCCAAGTTTCTGAGGTCGCAGCCCCAATCCTCTGGGAACATCCCCCATATCTCCGAAACCGTTGCTCCCACAAGAAAGTTTAATATGGCAACCTTGTGAAGAATTTAATTTGAAGCAAGTCATCTATACATCATTTAACGTGGTTTTAACATTAAAAAAATTACAAGCTCAAAACGACATCCAAAGCGAGGGGAACATCTTTCGAGCGCCACAGCTTCATTGTTTTCACTTTAAGCCGAAAACACATTGAAAATAGCTTTAAGGCAATTTCATCGCAAGTCGTTTGTGGTATTGATCTTTTTGATCGCTGTACACTGGCGGGAGCTATTGCATCCCAAAGGGGGGAAACTCACGTGAAAAACGCATTTTTAGGACAAATAATCGACGCTGGAAAGGGGGCATCGTTTTTCGCGCGCCACAACTTCTTGGTTTTCCCTATTACAGCAAAATTTGTCGGAAAATAACTTTTAGGCAGTTTTATCACCAAACGTTTGCGGTATTGCTTGTTTTGATCACTTTACCATGTCGGGAGTTATTGCGTCTTGAAGGGGTTAAGCCACACGAAAAAAACCATTTTAACACCTGTTTATCTGGTCCTACTATTGCTTCGATCAACGGTATCTTCAACTGCAGTCCAAGTTTGCGAGGCTGCATTTGCAAACTCATTTCGGATCACAGGGTGATGTGCAAATTCTGTTCAAACACTGACTCGAGTCACCGAATCTCTTTTCAAATTAATGGGTTCTAGGTTGACTCAAATAATTGTTTCTCTTTTTTTCTAATCGATGATTACTGTGGAATATGACAAGATAGAAAATAATTGAGCAGAATCCACTGCCCAAGTCACGTCATAGTTCGCTTTCAAAGGGTTCTGCCTAAAAATTGACACTGGTGCTACCCAAACACAAATTCACTCCCCCACTCTAATCAACCAAAAAAAAAAATTGGTCTAAAAGATCTTCCCCAAGCTCCAAAACGGTCGATGATCAGGACTTTACTATCCAGATCGAAGTTTAAATATTCTTGTTCTCCGTTGCTGGTAACTGTTTCCCGTATAAAGCTAGGACGGCAATCTATGCTGGGTTGTTGAAGTGCATGTTGAAATCATTAGTTATAAGCTACCGCATGTTGCTGAGATCGATCGAATCAATGCAACTCATCAGTAGCATACGCAGGATTTTGATAAGGGGGGGTCATATTTTTGAAGGCTTGACTAGCTACGTTTGCTAGTGCTTCGTTGTAGATATGGAGATATAATTATGTAATCAAACTTAATCATACTTTTTCACCGGTCAAAGTTGGAGTCCTCCAAAAATAATTCTGGCAGACTATAGCCCGATTGCTTGTCTGGTTTCATTTACTTGAATCATTCATGATATTTTTCGAATTATAAAATTATGCGCTTGACGTGTGAAAGAATCTACACTGTATTTGTAGACTTCCTTGGAACCGTAAAGTGTATATGCATGTTTGCAAGTACATATATTGAACGCCTTCAATACCTGCAGGCTAGAAAAGGAAGGAACTAATGAAGTACATGCCATGGAAAAGTGAAACTGTCACTAAGGACAGGCAGAGTATTATCGTAATCAGGGCTGGCTAAGCTTGTTTGCAGCCCATGCAGGGAAGAAACTCTGCGCTCTCAAGCAAATTTGTCGTCATTTCCACGTAACTCATGAGGTAGACTTTTTGTACGCGTTTTTTTAATGAGGTGTTCCCAATAGGCCTAATCCTCAGATTACAAATAATATGACATAATAAAACAATCCATTTTTTGAGGGTTCTGATCAAAGATAGAAAGAAACATTCAAAAATATAACTGTTGTTACTAAGATATGGGTGCGAATTAAATAAATTACACTTTTCTGGAATTTTACTTCGAAAACTTTCAATCAGGTGACCATATTCTAATGTTCCTACCAACTCTTTATCTATGTATATATAAAATTGCTAGGCCTCATACAATAAGTAAAAGATAACGGCACACACGGGTCCAATTTGTGTAAACTATGCCCGTATTACCCCTAGGTGAGATTTCTAAAGCATCATAGGCCGTAAATCAGGCCCATATGGGTTTTATCGTGAAATAGATGAAAGATCTTATTGCTTAAGGATACTGAATCTCACTCAACTCCCACGTTCCAGAGTGTCTCGGCGAATAATTCTTAAAGTGGGTGACTTAGTTAGTGGTTAACGCTAGTTCAAGGCTCCTTGTCGACAAATAGTTTTCGGGAATGAGATTTGATGCCGCACTATCATTTCACTCAGCTGTGAATGAGAACCTGAATGAAATCAGGGTAATAATCACGGGTGAGCGTGTTCCTGACCCATTCACATCCTTGGTCAAGTAAATGAAATAACTCTAATATTGCCTGAAGGCCCAATTTTGGCAGTTGCGCCATCGATTATTATTTTTACCAACCTCTTCCCAGGCAATGACGAAGCCTTATGTAAATATGCTTGAGATGTATAATTCATAACATTCGAGTCTTCGAATTTTCTAAATTTACGCGAGGTGATCAAAGTTTTAAAATGCCGATAATGATATAAACTTAGTATTCAAAACTCATCTTAAGTTACGGTGAGAAACAGTGTAAAATGGGATTTAAATTATATGTCCAAGCATAAAACAGAGCCCTTCGCCGGATAAAATTATAGTGAAATATCTAAACGACGATTTTTGTTTCATTAGCTCATTTAACACATCTTCTGTAGATGGAGTGAGAACTCTATGAATATTTGAAAGTGCCAATCCATTTAGCCGTTCATTGCTGGTGGAATTTCGCAAGTATGTTTTTAGTCTTCGTAATGTTGAAAATGATCGTTTGTTTGTACACGTAGATACTAGGAGAACAGTCAATATTTCTAGCAATTTCGATATATTCGGCAAAATGTTTGAATTATACATGCTTAACCCATCTATGGCCGCTTTTGGGCGGTTTACTATTTCAAGATGCCCTATCTTTCTGTACCACAGAGTCAACTCAGCATTCAATTCTCTTTCAAGGAGGGGTTTGAACCCGTAAACCCCCCCCCCCCACCCCCGTGGGTATGCCACTGCAACTCATACACATGAGTTCATGGTTCGGTCGACTTCAGCCCGAGTGAGGGGAACTAGGTCAATGTCATCCAACGAGCAGCATTGTTGTGGACATCAGGCTAGACGCAACAGTTATCTACGGCATTTGTCTCAAAAATTCGAATAAGAAGGTCAATATTTAGGAAGGAAGGAGATATCAATAAACAGTTTTATAATTTTAAGTATGCGGAACACAAAATCTTTTGATTTTTAGCTTGGAAGAAAATCAGTACATCTTGAATGCAAGCAATAGGCGCACAAAAGTTACTACAAATGGCACATATGCTGTATTGATGATGTATTCATACATTTTAGTAATTTTACTTTAAAAGAAATAATGATCATTCAATAATTTGTAGTTAACTCATAAAACTTGAAACAACATCGATTATGCAGACAAAAATTTGATATGTGAAATACATATACGTTCTATCTTACGTAAGGTGGAAGGAGATAACTGATATGTTACAAACCCTTAGAATAAATTAACTTAAAAATTTGACAAATGACGCAGAGTGGAGAATTTTTCTTTTTACTATTCGATCAATTTTGAAGATTTATTGAAAATCCAAGGATTTTATGCAAATTTTCAAAAAAAACACGCACTTCTGTGGATTTCACGATGCAGAAATTCTCCAATTAAATTAAATTGGTGTTCATATCAGTGTACAAAAAGCGCAAACTTATATTCCCTTTTGATAATTGCTTGAACTCTAACTCGACATCCACTCATTACAGCCGTTTCGTCATTGCTTTGTGCTAGTAGCATTTCCACGGAATTATCCAATATTGGATATAATATATTAAGAAGATGTTGTATAGAGTTGAAGCATCAAGCTTAGAAAATTTCAGTAGCACCAAAAACTCTACACGGGACTTCCATTTTTAATATTTCGAATGATTAGTACAAGTTGTTACTTTAAGAGCGCATCAATTATCTCATCTGACAGAATCACCAGGTACGAAACTTTTTTGAATTCGTCAAATATTTGCTCGTGACAAACTTCTAGCATACAATTTAATAAGTCGTACTGAATGGTTTGAGAAGTACCTTTAAAAGTTGTAGCGATTTTCAAATGATCTTGCAACGTATTATCGAGTTCTGCTGAAAAATCGATAAGGCCCCGGAAAACACCTGGGTTTTTGAAATCTTAAAAAAACTTAAAGTATTTTTCTCTAATTGTGATAAGAGTATTTAACAAAAAAAAATACATCCTGCCTATTGGCATGCCATTTATAATCATTTCAAAAGAAAGTCACTTTCTAGTTACTTGCCGAAAAATGATCAAAATTATAACATCCAAAGAAGAGTCTTTTACAACGCTGCGGTGAAATTTTTACAAATAATGCCATTCGTATCCTACCTCTCGGCATGTTTTTAATAATCATACAAAAAAGGATGGTTCTCAGCAGTAACTTACAGAAAAATTATTTAAACTAACACAAATTTAAAGTATTTTTTCAGCGCCGCGATAAGACAAATTACATAGAATACAGATAAATTCCCGCGACTCCGCATGTCCTTCATAATTATATGAAAAAGGACCTTTACAGTTACTCTACGAAAAATAGCCTATATTAAAACAAGCTTAAAGTATCTCGGCATGTCATTTATAGTCATACAAAAAAGGAAAATCCATACAGTTACTTAACGCAAAGTTATCTAAAATAATGCATTTTAAATGTGTTAATTAAAAAAAAAAAATTCACCAAAAATACCGACCATATACTGGCTTTTTTCATGTCCATTATAATCATAAGAATAAGGAAGAACCTTTATAGATACTATGTGAAAAATTATCAAAATTAATACAAAGTTGAAAAAAGATTTATCAACGCTGCGATCAACGTTTCGATGAAAACATTATCATGGCTCTTGGCAAGACCTCTACAGCCCTAAAAAAAGGAAGGTTATTTCAGTTAACTTCTGAAAAAATGTCTGAATAACTACAAATTGAAACCATCTTTTCTCAACGCTGCGATGAGAATTTTTTCAAAAAAAAAACTCCAATCAAATCTTGCATCTCGGCATGATGAAGGGCCTTTACAGTTTACTTACCAAAAAAATCTATATAACAACCTATTAAACTTTCCTTTCTCAACGCTGCAATATGTTCTTAACGTTCATTAATATTCTTTCATCCAAAAAAGGAAGAAGGTTGTAACAGTAAACTTAAAATTAAATAAATTCATACAAATTCAGACTACCTCTTCTCTAGGTAAGTAAATTTTCAAAACATACCAATCATATCCTGTATCTCGGCTTGTCTCTTATAATCACACCAAAAGGGAAGGTCACACAGTTACTAAGCGAAAAATTATCTGAATTAATACAAACTGGAAAGTTTCTGTTATCAACGTAGCTATAAAGAAAATTTACAGAACATTCCTTTCATATTGTGCCACTCGAAATATCCTTTATAATGGTACACATAAAAGTTATTTACCGAAAAAATTCGAAATTCATACGAATTTAAAATTCCTTTTTTCAACGCTGCGATGAGAAAATAAAAAATAAAGCTTGAATCCTGCTCTGCAAAATGTCCTTCATAATCTTTGAAAAGAAAGGTAGTTAACTGTTTCTCACCAAAAAGCTATCTAGATTAATTTAAACCTAAAGTATCTCATTTCTAGGTTTCGATAAGTATATTAATAAAACATACCGATCATATCCTGCCAAATTGGATATACATTGGATCGACAGGACCTGATCGATTACTTGGCGGAAGATGAAACTGTTCCCTTCTCACCACAACTAGAACAGCACGAGGGGCGTGCCACTAACGAGCAACTTGAAGATATTTATTTTTTTAGATTAAGGCGCTCTTCGCTTCCTTATTTCGAGCACGTCGCGAGAAGTGGAGAGCTATTACGATTTTTAGTGGACACTGGGTCCAACAAAAATTATGTACAACCAAGACATATCCGAAATCCTTTGATTAATGACAAAGCCTTTTACGCCAATTCAGTGGGAGGCAGTATCAAAATTACACACCATGCGCTCGTAAATCTGTTCGGTCCTCTAACAGAAAATATCAAATTTTTCATACTTCCAAGCTTAATTTCGTTTGACGGTATCATCGGTAACGATACCCTCAAAGAGCTTAAAGCCGTCATCCATACAAATGATAATTACATGACGCTCCACACGAATTTATGCATTCCCTTAAAGCAACATTTTTCAGAAAATGTTAATAACATAAATATCAGGACAGCACATCTGAATCGGGAGCAAGCAACCAAACTTAAAACAATTCTTAAAAACTGTTCCAGGTTACTTGCGGAACCAGATGAACGACTAACCTACATCAGCACCGTTAAAGGAGAGATACGAACTAAAACTGGTGACCCAGTTTATTCAAGGTCGTATACTTACCCAATGGCTTTGAAAGGAGAAGTCGAGAAGGAAGTAAGGAAACTTCTCGAAGATGGAATTATAAGACCATCTAAATCTCCCTACAACTCCCCAGTCTGGATAGTTCCTAAGAAACAGGACGCATCCGGCGAGAAAAAGTACCGGATGGTAATTGACTACCGTAAATTGAATGCAGTTACAATTGCGAACAAATATCCGATACCAGAAATAGGTGAGATTCTGGCAAACTTGGGGAGGAACAAATATTTCTCCATAGTTGATCTCAAAAGCGGGTTCCACCAAATTCCACTTAAAGAGCGCGACATAGCCAAAACTGCGTTTTCCATTAACAATGGAAAAAATTGAATTTACCCGTCTTCCATTTGGGTTGAAAAACGCCTCCTCAATTTTCCAGACGACTCTCGATGATATACTGCGAGAGCACATAGGAGAATGCTGTTATGTATACATCGATGACATCATTATCTTCGGAAAAGACGAAGCAGAACACTTCAAAAATCTCAACAAAGTTCTGAAAACTTTAAAAAGCTCCAACATGAAGATTCAGTTGGATAAATGTGAATTCCTTAAAAAGTAAATTGATTTTTTTGGATTTGTAGTAAGCAGAGATGGAATTAAAACTAATCCGCAGAAGGTTCAGGCAATTGCAAACATGCACACTCCTAAAACTCTAAAAGATCTTAGATCGTTCTAAGGAATGTCAAGATATTACCGTCGCTTTATCAAGGATTATGCCAAAATCGCGAAGCCCCTGACTTCTCTTCTAAGAGAGGAAGGTGGACGCGTGTCCAAAAATCAGTCCAAAAATAAAATAATCTACCTTGATTCTGAAGCCCTGAAAGCGTTTAATACTCTTAAAAATTGCTTAATATCTAAGGAGGTAGTACTGACCCATCCAAGTTTTGAAAAAGATTTCCAGCTTACAACTGATGCTTCTGACGACGCCATTGGTGCAGTGCTTTCACAAAACCGAGGAAAACTACGCTACCAATGAGAAAGAGATGCTTGCCATCATATGGGCTCTCAACTCATTGCGAAGTTACCTCTACGGTTCCAGAAAGGTCAAAATATATACTGACCACCAGCCTCTTACCTACGCTCTTAGCAACAAGAATACCAATAGTAAAATGAAAAGATGGAAATCCATCCTAGAAGAATACAGTCATGAGCTAGAGTACAAGCCAGGTAAAGCTAACGTAGTCACAGATTCTCTTTCACGACCTCCAAAAGCAACCCTCATAAATTCATTAACCCCCACAGAACACAGCGATGACAGCTCATCACATAATCTCATTCCCACAGTAGAATCACCTATCAATGCATTTCGGAATCAAATTATCCTGAAAATTGGTGATGAAGATAGTTATCAGCTGCAAAACCCTTTTCCAAATTATTCAAGACACACATTCATTAAACCTCAATATAACAATAGTGATATCATAAGTATTTTCAAGCGCTATCTAAATCCCAATACCTTAAATGGACTTCTAACATGCGAAGAAACTATTGGTCACATTCAAGAAATTTTTCCCGAGCATTTCAGTAACTATCGAATAAGATACACCCAAAAATTTATAGAAGACATCCCCAGTGAAGCGGAGCAGGAAGAAAAAATCCTGCAAACACATAAAAGAGCGCATTGCAATGCCGAGGAAAACCGCCTACAGCTGCTTGAACATTTTTATTTCCCGAAAATTTCGGCAAAAATTAAAAACGTAGTTAAAAGATGTTTCACTTGCAAAGAAAATAATTATGATCGACACTCTAATAAACCCGTGTTAAATGGTACACCAATTCCAAGTTATCCTGGTCATACAATTCATATCGACCTCTTTAGTACCGAGAAGCACAGAGTTCTGACCGCTGTGGACAAGTTTTCCAAATTTGGTCAGGCCAAAATAATAGCCTCTAAGTCTATCGAAGACATTAAGCAACCACTTACAGACTTACTCTTCTATTTCTGTGTCCCGGAAATTGTCGTCATCGACAACGAAAGCTCATTAAAGCTCCATAACATCTCTAATGGAAGATGACCTTAAAATCAAAGTTTACAAAACTCCTCCATATAAAAGTGAAGTCAATGGACAGGTCGTACGTTGGCACAGCACTCTCACTGAAATAATGAGATGCTTGAAAAAAGATGGACCACCAAGATCTTTCGAAAATCTCCTCCAACGTGCCGTCCACGAGATAACTGTACAATTCACTCAACCACATCGAAAAAACCAATCGAACTACATTTTGGTCGAACTCCAAGTATAGATTCAGAAGAATTAGAAAAAATCCGTTTATCAAACGTCGAAAGGCTTAAACAGAAACAACAAGCAGACATGAGAAATCATAATAAAACGCGACAACCCACCAAACAATATGAAATTGGTGAAACAATCTTCGTAAAGCAAAATAAAAGAGTAGGATCTAAATTGACACCAAGATACAAGCAAGAGATAATTAAAGAAAATAATAATTCGACAGTTTTAACTGAATCCGGAAGGATTATACATAAAAGTCACATACGCAATTGATGATTTTCTTTCAGAATTCTGGCAAACATAGTCAATGCCAAAATCGAACCTGTTCGTAATCTCTCGGAAGTAAGACACTATTCCTTTTCATCGCACCTATCCTCCGAGCTTCAGCAAATCGAAAATCTTATTCGTAATCTTAAACCGGGAAAAATTAAAAGGTCACTTGATTTTATCGGTCCCACATGGAGATGGATTGCAGGTAATCCAGACCACGAAGATTTTTTTACTATTAAAGCCAAAATCAATAATATGTTAGATGACAATAATCGACAAGTTGTAAAAAACAAAACTTATAATGAAAGAATAAATAATATTACGAAACTAGCAAACCAAATTCAAAAATTGTTTAAAGCAAATAGTTAAACAAATTACGAGATGATACTGGATATTCAATTTAAATTATCATTAATTAAAGAGTTAAAAAATATAAACCTCGCCATTCATTGGGCAAAATTCGGAATAATAAACTCAATAATATTATCCAAAACAGAAATAAAATTAGCTACGGATATCTTAGACGGAGAACTACTACCATACTCCACAATAGAAGAGGCTTTAGATTTTGCTAAAATAAAAACAATACAAACATGTCATTCTTATTGTATGTAATTGATATTCCATTAACAACTAGTCTCAATTACTATTCATTAAACCAGTAAAAAAAATCATATTATCAATAACATCCAATTTAGTGAAATTTTGAAAAGCAATGAACAAATATTTGGCGTAATTGGAAATTGTAAAAAATTTAAGTATTTGTAAACTGAACGAAATTACGGATATCAACAACACCTCTTGCATACCGAATTTATTGAGAAGCCTTATAGCCATCTGCAGCAGAACCAGTAACGCGCACATTTCAACAGTCGAAGAGATCGCACCAGGTCTACCATCAGTACTAAAAGTGCAGCAAGTTCCGAAACTAACACCACCTGTTCCAACACTATCCTCATCTCCGATATCAGATCTACGGTCAAAAACTTCGAATGTAAGATTCAACGACATTCAATTCTTTTGACGAATGGAGGACCATCGTACTTAAAAGTGGGCGAGTTAACACCTAAACAAAACGCGCACAAATTTATGCTGACGCTATGATTGCGTTGTTTCCCTAAGTGGCTGTACGAGCCACCAAATAATGCTGACGCAACGATTGCATTGTTTCCATAAGTGGATCGATGCAACTCCACGATCTTTGCTGGCACATCGATTTTTCCGTAGTTGTAGAGTTAATTGTACCATTAGTCTAAGTTAGTCTTTAGCAATACTTTGAAGAACAAACAACGGGCTCAGCCCCTAAATATATTTTTTTTAAAAAGACTTGCTACGTTTAAAATTTATTAACTTATATATAACGAAAAATTACAAATATCGTTTTGTGTAATCCTACAACTCAACAAGGTCTTTTACAGTTACTTGCCGAAAACTTATCTACAAGTTTAAAAATTCTTTTCATATCGATGCGATAAAAAGATTTATAAAACATATCGATCATATTCTGCCCTACGACATGTTCTTTATGAACACACAATTACTCAGCGAAAATTATCACAATCAATTCAAACTGGAAATATGTTCAAATAGTGTCTTTATTAAGTATTTTTACACCAAACTGCTTTCCCAAACGCGTTTTTCCCAAATGAATTTAATATGGTCGGATGCCAGCTATCCTATGTAGAATCCTTCATCTATATTAAAGAAAAAGGAAACTTGAAAAGAAGTTACTTCTTTACAAAAATATGAAAAAGTAATTTTTATAAAGAATTCGTACTTAATTATATTATATTTTATGGTTTGTAATTATATTTCTCTGAAGACTTAACTGCCTAACTATAGGATAAACCAGACTGTTATTGTTGAAGTAATTATTTTCATTAACATACATTATCTATGGGTATTTTTGGCATCTATTGTCATTATATATATATATATATATATATATATATATATATATATATATATATATATATATGTCCCGGTTTAAACGAAAAAATCCGCCTTTTGTTACACAAAAAGTTTCAAAGTCCCGCTTTTGCAAAAAAAAAATTGGCAACGCTGATTGTGTTTCATAAAAACGTGTCGTTAATTATATCTCCGATTTGGCTCGTAAACTTAATTACTTTTGCAAATAAATGCCTGCACTATACGTTACGCGATTAGTTCTGATGCTTAGTACCT